>CAHIKZ030002136.1:0-40000 GCA_903632075.3 Acanthosepion pharaonis
GTACTTATATGGCCTTTATTGCCACACGTATAGCAATTTTGTCGAAAAAAACATTCACTTTTAAAATGACCACCACCGCATCAAAGCACGTTGTTGGTTTTTAACGTTTTTATTAACTATTCCTTTTTTTTGGTCGAATAGCATGGACACAGGATACATCTTTTTTCTTCAATTTGATATTGTCATGTTTTTAAGTTTTCAATTCTTTGACATTCTTCCGTAACCTTCTGCAAAGTAATCTCGGAATTTTGTTCGAGTTTTGCCAATATTCAGGACCTTATGTCCTTATCTTTGCTAGAAGTCAAGCCTTGAACGAATATCAAACATTTAAATCGATCAATTGAAAGATCATGTAACATAAAAACGTTCACACATTCTGTTAACATTTCCAGCATACGTAAACAATATCCTCATCGTCACGCTTTACCATATTCAAACACGAGAAAACGAGTATGAAACAAACTAACTCGCTCGCCAAAAATACTAGATAAAGTATTAACAGTTTCTTCGAAAAAGAAATGTCACTAGTTTTTTTTCTTGGAAGGACAAAATTCGTATTTTCATCTGTACCCAACTTTTGTAAAAAGTAAACTCACTTTTTTGTTCATCAGTCCAACCTTCATTTTTTTTTCAAATATTGTTTCAAATCTTCTGAAATACGCAGGAAATGTTATACCCTCCTCTGGGTTAAATTTGAACTCGGTAATAAATTAGCAATACCTTCGGCCGTGAATAATGACGAATTTACTGGATTCTTTAGTAACATTGCTTCAAATAAAGCCTTTGTGTCATTTCGCTGCTGAACTTGTAAATCCAATAGTTGTTCCCAAAGAAACAATTTTGTTGCTCTTGTTGCAATCTTTGTTGCTCTTGTTGCTGAATTTGGTTTTGCACTAGAATTTTCGTTAATGCAATCAAATCTTCCATTATGCGTAATAGATTACACAAAACACTTTTTCGAAAACAGTCAAAAGGAGAAAAACACATTATATATCCAACAATAAGCACAAGTCTTACTTTTTTTGGCACGTTGAAATCCTATTTCTTCTTGAAGAACAAAGTTCGACGTATTGTTTTTTTTTTTTTTTCAGTGCGAAAAAAAAATTATATAGTCCACCTAGAGTTGAAAAATTCTCCACTCAGCGTGATGAATGAATCTCTCGTCGCCACTGTTATGATGTTAATTTAGGTTAATAAAGACAAATAACATGTAACAATAAAATGGGGTTTATTCGGTTGGTAAGTTGGTACAGATATCGCCTGAGTAGTCTATAACTAACTCAGCCCAGAACTTCTCCGACACAGTCTTTTGACATGCCACTAGTTAACGTCCTTCTTTGTAGACGAGTTCATCTCCAAGAGGGGTGGTAGGTTCCTACACAACATATACCCTTGGATGGCAACTGGTCTAGAAGAACATCTCTTAATTCGAAATCTGCGAAGAGTTGTTTGGGGACCTTGTGGTATGTAGTGCACCAGGTCTCTATATTCAGCCCTTCAAAAAGCATGGTTGGTTCTGCACAAAGCCTTCACCACTATAATCAAATCATATGTACTGGTGTCTGTCTCTCAGTTCCTTAGAACTGAGCTGCTTGACCCTTATACAACGAGCATGTTTCAATATATACTATATATATATATATATTATATATACAAAGGTAACCCAAATTTTTTTGTCCGTTTTAAAGGAAAAAGAAAACAACGCTTTTCACAGTATGTGTAACTTATATTTAGTCTTCAAAGTAATCGCCATCCACCACCTTCTGCCAATGTGTCTCCAACTGTTCAATGCCCTTGTGGTAGAACTCAGAGGGTTTTGACACAAAAGAAGTCCGTGAGGGCTTTGTGCAAATCTGCTTCATTGGTGAAGGATTTCCCATGAAGATGATTATCCAGGGAGTGTGGTAATCGGATGGCGCAGGTGAATAAGGTGGATGGCACAAAAGACTCCCACCAAGTTGCTGTATGGTATCCCTGACCCACTCGTGCGACATGCGGCCTGGCGTTGTCATGGAGGAAAAGCACACCTTTGCGATTCACCAATGCTGGCTCCTTCTGGCACAATGCCTGTTGCACACGTTTCAATTGCTGTGAGTATAGGTCTCCAGTGACCGTTTGGCCCATTGGTAGCAGTTCATAATGAACCACTTGATGACCTGTCCAACAGACACAAAGCATAATCTTGCGTGGGTGCATAGGCGGTCTTGCAGTATGAGGGACAGCATCCTGAGGAGACAACCAATGTCTAGAACGCTTGGGAATTTCATACAGAACCGACTTTTCATCACTGGTAAGCACTCAATTGAATAAGGATGCTGTACGGTGGCGAGAAAGCAGCGATATGCAGGCTGCCACTCGTCCCTTGTGGACCTCCAACAGCGTTTGCGGAACCCACTTGCTCAGTTTGTACATCTTACCTAGGCGGAGCAGGTGAAGTCTAACTGTTTCATCAGAAGTGTTGAACTGTCTTGCAAGTTCATCACATGTTAGACTACTGTCCTCTTAAATGGCCGCCTTCAGGACTCCGTCATTCAAGACCTGTGGTCGTCCACTGTGAGGCTCATCATGGAGAGACAAATCTCCTGACTTGAATTTTCGATACCAACGCTTTGCAGTACGTTCAACCACAGCACTATCCCCAAACGCTTGACATATGTGCCGACTTGATGCAGCTGCTGATAAGCCCACTTTGAAGTCGTAAAGCAAATAGCCTTAAATGAGATCTCTAGACACTTCCATTCTTTTCACAGCTGTCCGGCTTATAACTGATGGCTGGGCACGGTGCGCGTGTTTTTTATAATGTCTGATGTTCCTACATCCGGCTGTCCAAATTTGAAAACAATTGTTACATGCATTTTGTACATATTTCAACTTCATTCAATGACTAATCAAAAAATGGACAGAACTTTTTAGGTTACCTTGTAGTAAGTAGCCAGTACTAAAAGCCAATTTTATAAGAGATTAAGCAAGTTCTGTCTAATATCAGTACAATGTAAATAATATCAGACACCTTATCCATCTTCAAACAAACTGGGGTAAATAAAGACTATAAATAATATTGCATTCTATTTGTCTAACCATAGAATAGTAAATCAAGTGGATAAAGACAAACCATTAAATTACAACCATATTTTTTTTATTTCTAAGGAAACATTAAATAGAGCCTCATGCAAAAATAGGTTTAACGCAGGTAAATAGCTGAATATACATTCATGCCATGACAAACTCACATTTTTCTTGTCTAACCACTTCAGTCACAGTCAAGATCTTCATATATTTATTTTTGGACTTTTTTAATGCTTTCTTATCTTTCATTTGGTTCTTGACCTCTCTATCAATGTAAAACTTCAGTGGGGATCTTGTTGAAGTTTTGTTTTCATGGTGTGTAAACTATTTTTTTGAGGGAATACTCTTTTTTTTTTTTTTTCAGATTTTCAGTTAGAAGTTTGTTTATCTGCATTTTCCCTATGTATGGGTTAAATAGCAGGACTAACTTGGCCTTATAGCCTTGGTTAGCAATCAGTCTACTTCAGAAAGTAATGTCAGCTTACTGCAAGAATTCTTCTGCTAAGTCAATCATAACTAGAAAAGAGAGATGATTACCCAAACATGCATCACACAACACTTAATGAAAAAAATCGGCATCTTGATATTTATTCAAATCCAAGGAATAATACACAAATAAATATTAGAATTTTTACAACTACTGTTAATGGAGAATTGATTTACATTCATGATTTATATATTAAAAATGTCAATACAATTGCAAATTCACAGTCTCCTAGACATGATGTGTTTTATACAATCACCTGCCTGTTGTATCTTAGTCATTTCCCTGATACAAACCCACCCCCTGACTTGGTTCAATTGATTAATTTCAAAGCTAAAATTATTACTGGCCACTAAGCATGTTTTTTTTTTTTTTTTATCAATTTAGGGAAGGACTGGGGATTTCCATTTTTGTTTACCAGTATGAATTGATTCCAAACACTAATTTAGCAGATAAAACAGTTAAAAAGTATCTTCTTACCCAATGTTCATAAGTTCAATCCTTGCTTCCGGAGGTAAAAAGAAGTATCACAAGGATAATTCCAACTATTCTATCATTATTTCCATGGCAAATTTTCTAACAAACTACATTTGCTTGTTTTACCAATTCTAACCTCCATAGATGAGACCCGCTATGCAACATACAAAAGGAATAGTCTGATTCAGTGTAATTCTATAATAGCTTCTAAAGAATTGATGAATTTTATTTTTAACATCTATCAATATTTATGAGATGTGGTGTCGTAATAAAATAAGCACATCCCATCTCCCCTCTTGCTTGTAACCATCCACTATAATAAAATAAAGCTGAATTAGTCAAATAATGCCTCATCAGCTTCCATGTAGAGTTGTTGCTATGTTACATAATGTATTGTAACTATTTACACTATTTACATTGTTTAGGCTGTTGTCTTCATTACTATCACATTCATGAGGTTTCGGCCACTGTATGCTCTGGCCTTCTTCAGGTGATATTTGTTGGAATTATGAACCAAATATTTTTTAGTTGATGGAGTAGAAATTTTTGTTTCACATGAAATATCTGTTTCTAATTTAATTCACTTGATAACTCTATAAGTTTTTTTTTTAACTAAATGATTCAGGGATTGTTTCTAAACCTTTGATTGATTCAAAAAGTGACTTGACATAAAACTATTAAGTAAGGGATATAATCACTGCTATAAAATCAAACACATTAAACTAGGACAAGAGGAACATAGAAAAATAAAAAACCTTTTTCAACCAGAATTTGGTAATATAAAATAAAAAATATTTATGGAATTTGAAGCTGGTTTCAACCCCCCTCCATCAAGTTATACTTTTTGAACCAGTTTCAGAAAACACTAGACACACTATATTAAAAAAGTTGGGTGCAACAAATTTAAAGGGTTTTGTCCGACATACGTACCAATAATATACACACAGTCAGTTCAGATAAAATATCCATTATACATTTCAGCGATGTTATATCTTAACCCATGACTGAGTGCTATAGGGGTTTTTTCCAAACATAACAAGATTTTTGGATACTGTGGTGGTAGACGTCAGTTTTGCCAGAGATGCTACAGAACCAGTTTGTACTACTAGGGTTACATCAAAGCTGGTGGAGAAGAAGAGTCTCATTATACTTTTCCCCAGGGTTATTAGCATCGAGGAAGATCTTAATGGATTCAACTGGAATTTAAAAAACTTTTTTAATTTCCTAATTCCCTGTTTATCCAGATTAGCATACCATCTTTCCTGTGATTTGTGTAATTTTCACTTATAAACAGATTCATTTATGAGTCCTGTCCTTTCCTTTTCCTTGATAGAAAGATGGCTGTTTTGAATTAAAATGACTTTCATTGATTGACTGATTTGTCTGTTTATAGGTATATCAACTCCTTATGGGTCGTTTAATGCTAAAATTAAATTTTCTTGTGAGCTTTGAAATAAGCTCTGAAATTCTGCCTTACAATATTTTAGATTTTAATGCCGACAATTTGCATATATTTGTTTTTTGGACAACTACAAAATATGTGTTTCCTTTCTGTTTGCTGGTTATTTTAACAAATGGACAACTATAAATTTTAAACAAAAAAAGCAAAATGTATTGTAAAAATCAATTTTACTATAAAAAAATGTATTTTTATACTTTCATATTTTTTTTTTCCTTTTGTTTGAGAGTTCACTATTTGCCCATAGCTGGGACCCTAATAGGTGCTACCATCCAGGTTCAGGGTGGACTTTGGAACAACAGCAATTAAGAGCTGGTTCCATGCTCCTCAAAAATGTTCAATCTCCAGATCAGAAGCCTTGATGCCAGATGTAGTTTATCATCATACCCTGGACTATTTTCCTTTCAAAATTTGTCTGATGATCACAAATAGCATGAAACCCAGCATCACAAACTCACACTAATCCAACAATATACACACACACACACACACCGGGTGTAACAGCAAAATTGTCCAATTTCTAGATTGAGCTTTGAACCATTGTATCTTAGAAAGGATTAAAGATATCTTACTGGAATTCTCTATAGTTTTTTTTATAACCTTATTGGCCTCTACTTTGAGCAATAATAACGTATAATAACTCTTCAAGCTTAACTGGAGAATCGTGATGAAATCAATCATAAACAAAAAATGACATGTTCATCATTAATCATAACTAAGGATTGAAATCAAGTTCAAAATATATATATATATATATATATATATATATATATTCTAGAATTCTGAATCATGATCTTCACCATCTTTAACATAACTTTGTCCTGGAGTAACAATTATTTAGACTATTGAAATATGTGCACTGGTAAAAAATGGCTACTGAAGACATTGGGTTTATAATACCCAGAAATTCATACACAGATGTCCTCAAGGACACATGGCACAGTGGATAAAGGTGTTAGTTAGATGACAGGGCCCAAAAGTCTGAGTTAATAAACATAATAAATATGGCGACAAAAGATGAGGACAATAGTCTGAATAAGTAAATAATGAAAATAATATTAATTCTAAAATGAATATCAATAACATTGATAAAAAAATTATGTAATTGTTAGAAATCCCATAAATTGTCCATTACAAAATAAATGTCTTACAGAATCTATTGTTTTTAATGCATCATTTCATCTACTGAAAACTCAAGATTGAATTAATATTTTTGGTATTTAAAAGAAAACCACTGCAGTAAAATAGAAAATATTAAAAAAAAAAAAAAAATATATTATTAAGTTTTCTAAAAATAATCATCTATTAAATCAGAGGATGTGAACTTAATATATAATATAATAAAGGCATAATGATATTGTATAATATGTAGGCATATATATTGTATATATGTATATATATTAGATATATTGTATAATATTTATATTTAAAACATAAAATGGAATTTTTTTCATTGAAAATATATATGCATTACAATTTATATATACATTATTTTATTATATATGATGGTAATATATAATATTTATTTAATTTGTTGATTTTAAATATTGCCATGTCTTATGACTCATTGAATATAAGTATTTTATTTTAGGATCAAAATAATATATATAAAAATGATTTAATCATACTAGAGGCCCTTTTAAGATAGTTCTAAATATATACAAAGATAATTAAAAAAAAAATCCTAAAATTAATCCATTGTTAGATATATATATGATGATTATTTCATTGTATCTTAAAATTATATTAAGTAATGGTAACATATCTAAAAATAACAGTTGTCTTTCGTTTTTTTATCAAGTTACAATAACACTGCCATACATGAATTCCATGAAAATGATGAATTTTCTTTCAACAAAAAAATATAATGCCACATACCACACCAGCAAGATTGCAAGCTTATGAATTAAATTTTCAATTTCAATGGCTAGGATGAAAGAGAAAAAGACCTTTCATTTCTATCATGTTCTCCTGATTTAACGGCTGAGTTTTTTTTTACCTATGGTGGAGGGGGACTCTAAGGATGTTGTTTTTGCAGAAAACTGACTATATTAAACAATAAATTAAAAAATGCATGATTTT
Organism: Acanthosepion pharaonis; assembly: GCA_903632075.3. Classification (NCBI taxonomy): domain Eukaryota; kingdom Metazoa; phylum Mollusca; class Cephalopoda; order Sepiida; family Sepiidae; genus Acanthosepion; species Acanthosepion pharaonis. The sequence goes on from CAHIKZ030002136.1 coordinate 7,569, forward strand.
CAATCCCACTGAACACTTTAGCCAATGTGGGCAAACAATAGTTCATTAAATTAATAAATGCCTGGAAGCTAAAGGTCACCATTTGAGCATCTATCCTGATTAATTAGAGTCCAAAAGTAATTCCATTTAATGATTTGTGATGTCTGAATAAATTTAAATTTAGTTATTACAATATTTATAGAATTTTTCCTGTCCTGAATTTAAGGATATACATCTTTTGGTGGTGTGTGTATATATATATATATATATATATATATATATATATATATATATATATATATATATATAATCTCAAAGTGTAGGAGAATTTAACATTGAATTAAGGATTATAAGCGTTCGGAACATTGATTTAAAAAACAGTTTCAATAACAAAGAAGAGCCATAAATATTTTATGGAATTTCAAAAAGAAACAATGGGTGATATTTGTAAATAACTGTATTATGAATATAAAATTTTTTAGTAACACTGTGATTTTAAAACCTGATGAGAGGTTTTATAAAAGGTTTTTGTTTTTTTGACTTTGAAAAAAAAGTAAAATATTTAGTGTATATTTTTGCATATTAAAACTGCATAATTTAAATAAATATATTATAACACAAATTATTTTAAAGTTTGAATTGTTACCAGTAATGGTTGTACAGTGTCTGTAGAAACGGAGATATATTTTCAAATCATCAAAAGTAACCGACTGGTCTTTTTTAATTTGTATTTTTTTTTGAAAAATAAATTCGTTTTTTTTTTTTTTTTTTAAGGATTTAAAATTTTCTAAATATTTAAAATGTTGCATTAAAATTATTGATTTTATATTGAATTTTGTATCCTTGTTAAATGTCTATTTTTTTTTTTTTATTTGCATTTTTAAAATTAATTTTTGAGAAAGTTTTTCATCTCAATCTCTACTGGGTGTTTGTAACCATAGCAACTGTTACAAATTTTTTCAGATCAGTTTTTTAATGTTTATTCAGCTTGTTAGATCTGAAGAGAAATTAAGTTCTCAATCTTTGAAATTTTATATATTAAGTAATAAAACATACCAGTTTATATAAAATATACCTATCATACAACATTCAAATTATTTTTCTCAAATATATAATTCAGAAAATTGTATAATATACACATGCATGATGTGTGAGAGGTTGAAAGATGAAAAGTTGTCAGCCTAACTAGAAAAGGATTCTAAAAATTCATGTCTGGTCAGATTTTGAAAAGTGGATTGGACAGAAAACTTTTTCATACTCCTTTTTTATGCATATTTACCACACACATATACATACATTCTTCACACACACGAATAGATATATATATATATATATATATATATATATATATATATATGTAAGAATAAATTTCAAACTTATTACAGTGGATACTCATATTTGAAATAGATTATAAATTTTAATTTTTACTTTAAACATTACTAAAGCCTGAATATTTGAAATTCTTTAAAATGCAAAAAAGATTTTTTTACATTTTTTTAATAATATTATTTGAATATTCAACCTAAAAAGATGAAAATAAATATACTGTTCAAAAAAATAAGTGTGGACTCCAATCCAATCAAAAATAACATTTAAAATGAAATATATATATATATATATAATATATTAATTCATTTATTCAATTTTGTTTTTTTTTATATTTTTATTAAAGTAAAAAGGCAAAATGAATAAATTTACCTTTTTCATTCTTAGACAAAAAAAGACAAAAAAAAAAAGGGAAACAAAAAAACTTAATGTTTCCTATTTGTTTTTTTAATTATATATATATATATATATATATATATATATATATACACACACCTTTTTTTATTCAAAAAAAACCAGTAAGGAATGGAAATTTTTAAATTGAAATTTTCATACATATATATACACACTAATTTAGAAGAAATAATATATACATTTATACACACACAAAAAAATTTGACAAAATACCCACCAGCAAGGCGTATCTAAAACTTTTTTATTATTTTTTCCAAGGAAAAAAAGGTGTTGTACATTTGAATTAAAGATTATATTGAAACAAATTGATTTGGGAAAGCAATAAAAAAAAAATTTATTAATAACTTTAACCTGAGAATAAAGCAATCCATTGATAATTTGATATATATATATATATATATATATATATATATATATATATATATATATATAAATTTGAAAATGGTATATATTAATTTTTTTATACTAGAACTATGTTAGGAAAATTAATGACAAAGTGAAAAAAAATTTAGAACCTCATCAGACTGAAAAATGTTGATTTTAAATACACATTTTAAGAATTTTTATATATATTTGTAGCCCTCAATATTTACATGAAGAGGAGAAATACAAACATTGAAAAATTTTAAGCTCCTCCAATACACTAATTAAAATTTCTTATTCAACACAAAACAAAAGGCTTGTAAAATATTTAAAATGAGAAAACAGACCTATTTGAATTTAAAAATAAATTAATCAAAATATATTGTTGTAGAAAATAAAACAACTCTACAAAAAATACAATTAAAAAGCATTTACCTAAATGGAAAACATAAAATTTTTTTACAACTACTACTAAATAAAAAAAAACTTAAATTAATAAAAAAAAAAAAAAAAAATAATCAAAAACTTGAAGCAATTTTTACTCTTTCATTAAAAATGATTGCATTACAGGGATACAAAGGAGAGACCTGAAAGAAATTTAAAAAGAGATTATATAAATACAAAGGGGACTTTTACAAATTTTTTATTTTCAGTGCATTAGTTGCTCATGGTAATTTTCTGGTTATAATATATTATTTTTTTAAAAAAAGTGCTACCTTAATTAAAAAAATAAAACCATTTAAAGACGAAAGTGTATAAAAAAATATATTGGATTAATCATATTAGATCATCCACAAAGTAATAAATCCATGTTACAACATTTCACTTTTTTTTGGTAGATCAAAAATAATCACAGTATGGGATGCTTAATAATATCCAAATAAAATATAAATAAAAAAAACTAAATTAAATTGGATATACTATATACCCAAAAAACATATTAAAAAAAAAAAAAAGTATTTAAATATTTAAAATTTTCAGATTCCAAACCTTAAAAACATAAATATATATACATAAAATATATATATTTATATATATATATAGTACTAAAAAAATGAAACATTTTATTCTACATTGTGCAATTGATTTTATAATATATATATATATATATATATATATATATATATATATATATATATATATATATATATATATATACACAGGTGTGATGGATAAATTGTCATCTAAATTATGCAAAAATCGAAAATAACACCGACATCTCATTTTAACAGATATATTTACCAAAATTACACAAAAGTATCTTGAAATACTAAAGTGTAAATTTATTCAATAAAATCGCCATTGGCTTCAACCATGACCTCCAGACGACTTTTGGAATCTCCTGCAACTCTTCTGGACGGTCTCCTTGTTTTAGTTGGTATATGCTGCTATATTCCTTGCTTTCAGTTCATCTTTGGTGTTACAAGGAGTTTTTTGGTCTCTCACTCAACTGCACCCCATGCATAATAATCAAGGGGGCTGCAGTCTGGGGAGTTAGGTGGCCAGATGTAAGGGGTGATGTGATTGCAGAAATTGTCTGACAGCCATGACTGGGTTCTCCTGCTTGTGTGGCATGGTGCAGAGTCCTGTTGCCAGACATAGGGTCTTCCAGCAGCCACCCTCTTGACCCAGGGCAGCACTACTTCCTCAAGGCACTTGATGTAGGCCTCTGTGTTGAGTCTGAGGTCACCAAAGATGAATGGAGTTCTTTTCTTATCAGAACTATCAGAGTGAGTTTTAGAGCTGCTGTACCTTCATAATCACCATTAGACTCATCCAACTCTTTTTAAATCCTCTGCACTGTCCTCAGATTGACACCCAAACACTCTGAAATGTTTGTATTGGAGCTTCTGGTGCAAATGCCAAGCAGTACAGCATGCTGTTTCCAAATTTCTGGCAGAGTGAATTGCATCATGGTGCTCTTTTTTTCTCACAGACGGTGCCCAAATGACCCTACTATACTGTGCAGTTGAAAAAAAAAAAAAAAATGAATGCACAAAATTAAAAATATAAAATGGCGACAAGTTACCCATCGCACCATGTATATTTATACATATTCAAACAGGGATTATATTGAACTATATTCCAAATGGATATAACCAAAGAGAAAGAGATTTGAGGTTTCATCTCAGATGTTGAATCTCATTACTGGCTTTATGAAATGATATTTGGGAAATGAGGAACTTAAATTTCATTCACAGCAAAATTTTTTTTCAAGTTTGTTGATTTTACAAATACAAAATTAACATTCTAAATTGATTTTTTTTTTTCTCTTGTTTAGACTGTATAACTTATTATAAATTGTAAAATAGAAATTTTTCTTTAGAATCAGCATACAGTTTGAATTATGCTTTTAAAAAAAAATTGATGGAAACATATCCAAATCTAGTCAGAATAATTTAATATGATGACTTATATTACATTGTAATGTCATACATTAGATTTATATTTAGAGCTAGTTTACTTTTGGAAATTCAAAAAAAAAAAAAAAAAAAAAGATATTCAATATTTAACTAACTTTTTACAAAATATCATTTTTTTCTCTTTATGCTGAAAAAAAAAAATAAATAAATAAATTTTTGATATTTGGAGTCACCATAGCAATGAGAAAAACTCAAGTAATCTTTCTTGCACTAGTGACATTAAAAGTTATAGAAAAAAAAAAAACAAAACATAAAATTACAATTGGTTTATTATATAGTAAAATATTTAATAGGGACACTGAAATTAAAACCGTGTTTTGAAACTCAATTTTGGAATTAATGCATATCGACCTTACAATTATTCTAAGTTTAAAAAAAATGAAAGATTGATTTTACCAAAAAACAAAAGATATTCAAAATAATATTTATTCCTTTTTACTGTCAAACTGCACTCAATTACTAATAAATCCATTATGAATAAACATTAAAAAGAAAAAAAAAAAAATGATTTTTGTTTTCAACTTTCCTAAATTTTTATTTTAGATAAAGTGGTCAGAAATGTCATTCAGGTGTGAAACCCTATCAACAGGTGTGATCAGTGCATCTTTGAGCTTATACAATCCACATTTCACTTCTTCCTCAAAAAGGAAAAACTGATGTCTCCTTTTGCTTTCATTGTCATTATGCTGTTAAGAATTTTTTTTTTTTTTTTTTTTTTCCAAGAGATACAAGGTAAAAATAAAAGAAAAAAAAAGCAAATTAAAAAGTGATTATTGATTATTTCATTGATGTACATATGAGTAGCATAGAAACAACAAGAAGAGAATAAATAGCAATGAAATTAGACTCAAAACTACAGCAAGACCAATAAAAAAAAAAAAAACAAAACATGGCTTATTGATTTGTTTTGGTAGTAGTTATGAGTTCAAATCACATTGTTCTTATTATTTTATTGTTGCTGTATGTGTTCGATGAAACGTCACTGACAAAACAAATTGTAGTAAAGCTATTTCTATTTCAGTCAGATTTTTATATTGTTCTGTTCTAAAATAGTTTCTATTTTGGCAACAGATGCTTTTTTTTTATTTTTATAATATACCTTTTACATAGTTATTTTTCAATTTTTCTTTTTTACAACACAGACCTTTTAAAAAAAAAAAAAAAAAAACAAATAATCAGAAAAACCTAGATTAAAATTATTAACCTTTAGCACTCTGTATGTAGGTGACTATAATGTTTTTTACAGAACTTCATTATTTAAATGACCATCAGGCAGGTTGAATTTTGAGTTAGTGTTGTCATATCCTACAATGACAACAGGAAAATGACTAACTGAAAATCAAAGATGATACTACTTCAGTTGTCTGGCCACTTATACCAATGATATGAATACTTTGAATATTGCAAAGTGATAAGGTTAAAATCTTTCTTTGAAAAAACTTTTTTAAAAATGCCAGTTTCTGAACCCAACAAATTTTAAAACAGTGTAATTAATAATAATGTAATTAGACTTGTTTTATAAATCCTTAATGAAAATGTTTTTTCCCCTTTTGCTCTCTCCAGTTGATAATTTCTTAATTGCATATACACACACGTACATATGAAGAACTGAAAAGTTCTTGGCCTGACTAGTCATTTGCATCAGATTCTAAAATTGGATCAGGTTAAGAACTTTTCAGCATCTCTTAAAAAAAGCAACTTACACTTCTAACTTTTAAAACAAAAATTCAAAATAGACAATTTTTTATGGTCTTAAGACCATCTGATTTTAAATATATAAGGATTGCTGCAAAAGTAAAGCCTCCTATTTTTTATTTGGAAGAATCACGATACAGTGAACACAACTCTATTCAATAGAGCAAGTTTTCATCAACAAAATACTATGCCTCCACACAGTCACCACCATTTTCGAGGCTTCTCTTCATTTTGGGTTTAACAGCTACAAAGGGTAGAGCTACCTGGAACAGGGTTTGTTATACACATCACTTTCACCACTAAATAAAAATATTACCCATTTGCTTAACTGTGCTGACATCCATTGTTTGGTCTCTCTAAATGTTTAGCAAGAATTGATTTTTGTCAATTTCTTGAATTCAATGATACACCTATTTTTGTTCCACTTTCATGCCAGATGCCATTTTGCCAGACTGCTATGAAAAAAAAATTCTTTTAAAAAAAAAAATAATCATGGGTTTTTGGCAAAATCTGGGATACCACCAACATCAGTCTTTGATATTCTGGGCTATTATAGGAGGTCTTTTTTGTAGCAACTCTACAATACTTCTGGTTTAGAACAATGACAGAAATTTGCTAATTGTAAAGACTTCCATTTGAAATTTTTTTTTTTGTAAATAATAATCATTTTTGAATTAGCTTTCTAAAAAAAATAAATAAACCTACTGATAAATTTGTATCAATCATGTTGATGTTACAGTATCATGATTTTTCTAATGTATTTTTATTTTTATCAAATTTTTTTTTTTTTTTTGAAGGTGTATCTCAAGTTTTCAAAAAAAAAAAAGACAAAAGATAACTTCTTAGCAGGATATTTACTATTTAAATTTTAGTACTTTAGTTTACCCAATTTCATTATTAAAACCAAAAAAGATGCTGCATCATTATCTTAGTTTATGGAAACATGTTTAGCATGCAAGTCTGTTGTTAATATGTACATTGTATTTTTAGATACATTGATGTTTATTCTCTAGAATTATTGATTTTTAATTTTAATTTAGTTTTGCACATTATCAACACATCACACACAAAAAAGTTTTCTCAAGTATTAAAAAAGGAAAAATTTAAAACTTAAAACACAGATCTCAAGAAATGTCATTTCTACCTTTGATTTTTTTTCTTTGTTTTAGTTGTGACATTTTATTTTTGTAGGGTTAAAAGTGATGCCTGGAACTATTTCAAAAATCTTTTATGCAATCCATAAGCAACATTGGATTAAGATCACCTCAGAGTAAAAAGGATACAAAACACAAAGATTATCCATTGCTCTTCACAATCCATTTAAAAAAAAAAAAAAAAAGCAAGGTAGTAAACTATTTAGTTTGTAAATTTATTTAAAAGTAACAAACAAACTATCTTCAAAATCTTTATGAATTGAAAAGTTTGGTTCCTTTAGATGAAAGGAATTGTTCTTGATGTTTTGGCTGATAAAATTCATTATTTGCTTCTACATGTACATGGAATTGACCATTCCTGAAATTCTTAATATCAAAGAAATATCAACTTCAAAATAAACTTCAGCTGTGTGAGTGTGCAATTTCTTTTGAACAGGAATATAGGTTTTATCCCTTGTTTCCAGTTTAGGATTGGGTTCGAGTTCCTTCTAAGGTTTACTTCAACTCTATACTTCTGATGTGTCTTTTAAACACTGAAATTTTATTTTACTTTTCCCACCCCTCCAAAAATAATTAGATAAGGTGAACCTTTCACATTCCACTTTGGTCTTTTGAACAGGGGTAGAGGTTTATCCCTTGTTTCCTGATTGGGATTTAGGTTCCTTCTAAAATCTTCTCCTTCATTCCCACTAGCCTCTTGCATCTTAGTGGCATTATCACCTTGCTTGCAATAAAGTGATTAAAAAAATAAAAGGATAACAAGAAGTGTTATACACTTGCAAGTTTGACTCAAGTGTTAGAGGAGAGAAATAATGTGTAAGAAATTATGAGAATGCATTCCAAACATTGGACGTTTAGGTTTATTAACCCCTTTAACTGTGGATAGTTGGAATTTCCATCATTTCATTTCTGTGGTTTGACTGCAAAAAGATGAAAATTTCTGCTGCAACTGATGTGTTAATCAAAAAAAAAAAAAACAAAGAATAGGGTGCAGATTTTACATTAGAGTGCTTAATCTTGGACATCATTCTAGTACTTGTAAAATCAGATACCTCACTAATATAAATAACTAAATTTGCAGGCTAAATTTTTGAGAGAGCATTGGAATGGAGATTAGATCAAGGTTAATGAGATTCTGCATTTCATATCAACTTAGAGGAATGATTTAAAATGAAATAAAAGCACTTTTAATTAGCAGGCAGTTCTTGAAAACTTAGATATTCAAACAGTTTGACCAACAATTGAAATTCTTATATTAATTTCAATTGTTGGTTAAAAATTTTGGATATAGAAAATTTTAAGAACTGATTGCTAATTAAAATTGCTTTTATTTCATTTTTGTCATTAATTTTCGGATTTTAAAATTAGTTCATGTATCGCATCAAAGTGAACAAGAATTACAACTTAATGGACAAAAATCAAGCCCTTGTTATCTAGATGAGGGGATCATGAAAAGTTCTTAGACTTCCTAAACTCTAACCATGCATAAAATACATTTTCTTTAAAATCCTTTCTGGTTGGACTGAGGACTTTTTGGCACTCCTTCATAATCCTATGTTTTGATTGCTGGACTGAAATTCTGATATGTACATTGTGTTTTTTTAACATTTAGCATCATTTATAAATATTATGGAAATTCCGTGGTGGGTTCTGAAAAGCTCACTCATTATCTCATGCTGCGTCATTTCTCTGGCTTTTTGCCAGTATCTTCCTCGTTCTCTCCATATGTGTTACCTGGACCTATTGAAACTCTGTGGTTTCTGAACCCTAATAAATTTAAGTTCAACACCAAAGAAAATTGTAATTCATAACTTCAAAAATCTGCGTTGTTTTCAAATATTCTACGGAATTGTTTTCTGCCTGAGATCAAACAACTTTATGGAGGACACATTTTGTGCAAGATCTCCAGTAGAAAATGAAAACTCATGCGGACAAAAATAATAATACAATGGTGAATAAAATGTTATCACTAATATTTTGGAATTCAGACCCATATATAAATAAGCCTCGTGTTTTGTTTTTTTTTTTTTTTAGGGGGTTTTTGTTTTTTCATAACTTTTTCTAACTCAATTTATATTTCAGATGTCTTTGCTTGGACAACGGCGGGCAATTCGATTGTACATGAATGAAAAAAGTTGCTGAAAAGAACAATAATGTCATAAAGAATAAAATCAAATCATAACCTGTAGAAAGTACATTTTAAAATCTCACATGTGGGAAAAACATCCAATAATAGGAAGAATTTAACAAAATATCTTTTCAACTAACCGTCATTTTGACTGCAGATCACAAACTAGACAATGGAATGCGCATATATATTCATGATATCACGTGATTTGGGTTCCGATTAAATTAATGTTCTTTTTAGGGACTTCCTCCAATTAAAACATATTGGCATTTGAAAAAAGTTGATTTTGTTTGTTGCATAATAGATTCTGACTTAATGTCTCGAAACGATTGATCATCTTGCAAGAAACAAACGGTCAAACCACTGAATATAATGCTGTTACTACTACTACTACTACATATCTATATAAATATTGCAACTTTCCTATAAGTTAATAATAATAATAATTATTATTATATTAGTACTAATAATAATAATAGTAATTAGGACCTGTTACAATTCTATGGGACTACACAATCACACTGACAGAACAATCAAAGCCAACCGCCCAGATATTTTTATTAAAGACCACAAACAAAAACGGTGCCTCCTTATTGATATGGCAGTCCCTGCTGACTGCAATGTATCTTTGAAGATATTCAAAAAAGTTGTCAAAATACAAGGACCTTGAAATAGAAATCTCGAAAATGTGGCATATAGGAACATCAACAATCCCTGTTGTAGTTGGAGCCCTAGGACTGGTTGGAAAAAGATTCCAGTAGACTAAAAGGGATTCCTGGAAGTCCATGCCTCAAGGAGATACAAAAAATTGTTCTGACAAGTACAGCCTACACTTTACGAAGGGCTTTATCTATTTTTTTTTTTTTTTTGTCAGTGGAAAGTGTCATGATGCCATTTCTCTTAGGTCCCTGGACGGGACCCGAAAATGTGTAAAACGCCAGAAATCAAAAGAAAATAATAATAATAATAATAATAATGAATAAATACATAATTTAGTGGAAAGAGCCTACATTGATAATAAACATTCCAAAAAAAAAAAAAAATTTATGGACATCGTTATCAAAAACCCCAACAAGATGGCTCCATGCATGAGAGAGTTTGGTAGAGAAACGAATTGCAATTGAGAAAGGATACGGTAAGAAACGAAGAGTAAAATCTATCAGACTTTAAAAGGAAAACATGAAGTCAAGTTTTGAAAAGCAACGTCTGAAAGAATGTCAAAATTTTTTTATTTGGAACGTGATGGCGTAAATAAATTTCCGGATAAACTCATTGAAATTCATTCCAATGTTCAAAAGCATTTATTTTTTGATGGCATTAAAAAAAAATTCGATTTTTCACAAAATTTGAAATTGAAAAAATTTCTAAAAGACTTTATTGAAATATTCATGGGTTATTGAAGAAAATTATTAAAATTGAATGAAAAAGATTTTAGCATTTGAAAAGAATATATTAAGTTAAAAAAAGTAAGACATTGTTGACACACAAGTAAATATAAATAATAAATAATAATAGGAGAATAATGAATCGAACTGTAACAACAACAAATATAATATATATAACAAACATTTAGTGCCATTTTAAATTTATTTGTATTTACAAAAATTTTTTGTTAAGAGCAAAACATCTCCATTATATTTCCTGTGGAAAAATGCATAATAAATATCATTATTATAATTATTTAACTTAGCCATGACGACCACAGTTGTTACATTTAAAAAATTTTGAAAATGTTTTTGCCTTATCCGGATTGTTAGAATAAGTTTTATCCTTCAATGTACTCCTGAGATTATCGAATTTAAAAAATTACGACTATTATTTACAACTGAATTTTTAAAACTTTTGGTCTACGCCGTTATTAGTATGTTATTATTAGAACCGGAAAGGTTCTGTATAAAATAAATAGACATCAATAAGGGGTTTGATCATTTTAAATAAAAAACGCGATTTTCGTTAGATATCACACACACACAGGCCTATTGATTTATATTTCACACAATATCATCTTTATTAAATTTATCATATATATAGTAACCATTATATATATAGTGCAGACTGCCTTTCCTGTAGAATCTTTGAAAACACAAATATTTTTCAGTTAGAAAAATTAATTTGTCTTTATATACCATGTTTTATTATATTATATTATATATTTATATACTTATTTCTTTGTGTTATGTTGAGAAAAATACTGGTTTTGAAAAAGCATTAAGAATTAAATTGAACCGTTTAAATGAACAATTTTCTTCTTAAGGAAAAAGCAAATGAATTTAAGGAAACAAAAATTACAAGTCGAAAATTTCATGACGGATCAGGTACGAACACTAGGTTGTTGAAAAAACCCGCAAAATAAATTGACCGTCACTTAAAAAAAGCTCAATACATAAGGGAATCAAATTGAACACTGCGAATTGAATGAATATATATTTACATTTGGGTTATGTAGAATCGTCAGAAAAATTTCCCCGCGTCCGTTTAAAACGAGGAAACCACAGAGAAAGTGGAAGAAGGACGATATATGGATGTATATTGTCGAATATGAAGATAAAATCCGTGAACATGCGTTTATGAAAAAATTTTATTTAGGAGAATATTTTGATTCTTAAGATATTTATAATATTTTCATACCTATAAAACATCAAATTTTGTATCTTTATTATTTTTTTTCTTTTCTTATGTCTTAATTGTTTCAATTCCTTTTTAAAACATTTTTGAACAAAGATTTTGTTTTCATTGCATTAACCGATTTTAAAAAACGTCTTACAATTTTTGATGGTATATATAGGCGCCAACGCATTAAATAAAGGTAATATCCCAGTGTAGCATGATATAGCATGAAAAAATTTAATTGATATATTTTTAAACAAAAAAAAATTAAAGTGAAAAAATTCAAACTTAGGCATAACCATTGATTTTTAGGAATTTTATCCAGAAAGTTGTGTTGTAAAATAATATATTGAGTTAGATTTTTTGTATCTTATCAAAACTGACAAAATTTTAAAATAACTTACAAGACACTTCGTTACAAAGTTCAAATTAAATTTTTGCACACTTATTTGTGTTTACTGGACTTATATAAGAATACATCAGGTGTTGCTGAGAAGTTTTTGTCTTTTCAAAAACAAAAATTCTGATGTTTATTTGGGAAGTTGGTTGGGCTGAGTAATTTTCAGCATCCCACAATGATTTTGATAGCTGGAATTCTGAAAAGAAGCATTTTATTTTGATACATTATATATATGCTTTACTGAGAAATTTAAATAGTTTGTTTCCATTTTTGTATTAACATTTACTTATAAATTACTTTTCTGACCATTCTGTTTTTTTCATTTTTGTTGTCCACTATAAAAAAAAAAAAAGGTCATGTTGCATTTTATACAATCTTTTTTATTTTATTTGTAATAAATTAATTACAATGCAAATTCTGAAAACTTGAAATTTCTTTGCAAATTGCTTTTTGTAGTTATAGTTGTTTTTTTTTAATTACTTCAGTAATTTGTTCTCAATTCCAAAGCTAGAATTTTAGAATACCTAAAAATAAGCAAACATTAGAATGTATTTGAATTTTATCACTTATCAAATCATTTCTACTGTATAGTGCTGAAAGATATTTTGAAATAATTTTCTTACAAAAAAAAAATGAAGACTACCATTTTCCAATAATACCTGAGGCTAATTGATTCTGACAAATTTATCATGTCAGATTCTTATTTCACTTTTTTTTCTTTATATGAATGTGTTATGCCTCCAGTCACTGTCAAAATTTTTATTCTTTAAGATTTTTTTATTATTTGCATTGATAGAACTAATATTTATATATAATATTCATATCAGATGTGAAGTAATGATTCAAATATTAGCAAATGTCTATTCACATGGATTTATGTACATAAAAACAATTTATTTTAAGAAATATTATTTACAGTATCAAATGTGCAGCTCAAATAATTATTTTTGTTCAACTGCTATTTTTTTTTTTTTTTCTTGCTTGTCTTTTTTTCTCATCAACACCACATATGAAGCATGAAAATAGTAATGTTCAAGTCATAGTTTTGGTACTGGACACTTAGAGCTTTTAGTATTTATAACTTGTTTTATACCATCACCACCCACCACCACCATCATCATCATATATTTTTATAATTAGAATTCACACAATTGCTAATCATATAATATTTATGAAACATAACTATCTTTTTGACAACATTAATATGTGATAAAACATGTTTTCAGATAAAAAAAAAATCCAGTTATTTTATAAGAATGTGATAAAACTTTTCAAGCAATATGTAATAGTTACTAGTAGACCTCAGCCTTAGACATATGGATAACTTAGACTGAAAAAATCCTAACAGTATATTTAAAGACAAATTGGTACTGTTGGTAAAGTATTAAATTGAACAGAATTCAAATTTCACTCTAATCCAATGATGTCAATTTTATGTTAATATTGTTAAGAAATGTTTGTATTCAATTAGTGTAGATGAATGGGTGAGTGTGAGTATATGGCCATATTATCCAATCTTTTCTATAATCATTTGCTTAAAAAAGTAGCAAATTTCTGCTATATCTATTATCAATTACAATATGGTTTTTATATCAATCTTGCAATGTATTTTATTCATACATATACTTAAGAGTAATTTAGACAACATTTTTGCTAATTGCATATTTATTGTCTAATCATCAAATTAATTTTATTCTCTTCTATGGGCTTCTAAATTTAGTTAAATACTAAATTTGTATATACTAGGCACAGTCAAATAACTAATTGCATACAATCCCAGCTCAAGTAAATAGTTTAATTTTGGAACCAGGCTCCTAAGGTCATAACTTTTGGTTTGGTTTTTGTTTATTATCAACAACAATGTTGAGCTGTTGTGATAAAAACTGAATTATTAAGTGAAATCTTATGACATGAAGTAATTGAAGCTTATAGTTGGTGTTTCATAATTGAAAAGAGAATTCCAAAGTACTCATTTAAAAAGCAATTATTTTTGTAATTTTCAAAAAATAACTGCTAGAAAGCAAACTGTTTTATTCTATAACAGTATTTTTTAAAAGTATTCCTTACTGGTTAATATCTGAAAATATGTTTTATCTTTTTTTTGTTTGTTAATTCAAAATTAGAAATTTTGCTTTGCCAAATCATGGATCTATTGAATATTGACATTTTTTAGTTTCATTGGAATATTTATAATGATAAGGATTGAAGTTGATTCATTATCTTGTCTAATTTTACATATTCATTTTAATCTTTAATTTCTGCAAAAAGCAAAAAATTGATATTTAGGGGATTTATGTTTATCCTAGATAACATTATAAAATATTGATCATTGACTCTTTTTACCAATTGACTAATTTTACCAGCTTTTGCACATTTTCTTCAGTACACACCTTTACACTTCTATGTCAACTATAATAAATTGAAGACAAGTTTTTTCTCTCAAGTGTTCTTGTGATAGCAATAATAGTGCATTCATTTGTCTAGTATAAAACGGTCTTCATGATATTTTTACTGGGTTCTTATTTGAGTGTTTGATGGTTATTTAACACATTCAATGTTTATTACATTAGAGAAAAGAGAAAACATTTCTTGGGAAATAAAATATTTTTGTGGCAAGACACTTGAGCATAAAAGTTGCATTGATTTTCAGTGGATACTCATAGAATTTACTATAAAACTCTCAACACATGAAAATATGAGAAGCAATAGTTTATCTCAAAAACACTTTTTCATTAATAACAAAAAAAAAAAATTTTCTATTAACTCTTCATTATATTGTGCCGTCATGTAAATGACTAAACAAAATATTTTTATTTGTTACAAAAGTAAACCATTGATTTTTAAAAAAATTATTTAAGTATATAATATCATGCATTAAATTCAGAGAATCTTTTCAACTGTTTCTCAATTTAAAAAAAAATTTCAGATGTACCAATTCAAACCCTTTTTTAAATTATTTTTGATCTACCATCACTGATGAAGATAATTTTTATTTAATTTTTTTCTTTTCTTTATAATATTGTGAGGGAATTTTTTTTGTTTAATATTTTTAAATAAGGATAAATGTAGTTAAATGATTGTGTTTTTGAAGCATTTTTTTTTTTTTTTTTTTGTATTCAGATACAAATGTCTGAAAGATTTACATCTTACCACACTGGCTATTTGGCTTTAATTTAAGTTTCAAAAACTTTTGTAAATTACAAATTGTTAGATGCTTAAATAGAAATTAAGGTGCTGGAAAGTTAGTATACAACTTTTAATATTGTCATATATACAGACAATTGTTAATGAATAGATTGAGGTTTTCTTTTTTATTTAATAAATAAAAAACATATAAGACCCAACAGAAAATTACTTAAAAGCACAGGATAGAAATTGTAAGAAGCTAAAAGAATTCAAATTAATTACAGCAATTTAGCACCAGTAGCAATTGATTCACATGCTTCAACTTCATTCAAAGTTGTACACTAATGCCAAGCAATTTGTTGTGATGTTCAATTTTAGCACTAGTAAGTCGCTAAGCTCAGACGTCTACCCATTTATTCTCAGTGACCACTTATATGAGTGTTCACTTTATGCTTATGCAAATTATGCATACTAATTTGCTAGTATTACTACATCTCCCTGAACCTCAAGGGTTTTATTCCTCTCGTAGATCTTGTACTCCCTTCTCTGCTATTTTCATCCTTTGCTCTACTTCTCTCTCTCCTGTATTTCTTTCCCTGGGAGACCTAGATCTATCCCTGGCTAGGCTGTAGTCATATGTGTTTTCTTGCATTATCTGGTCTTTGTTCAAACTTTCAGACACATTCTGGCCCTCTTCATCCTGCATTTTTCATCTTCTGAAGTTTCCTTCTGTAATGGTTGTTCTATCAACTCATTATCAGATGGAATTGAAGACATTTCTTCGTCATTTTGTTCTTCCTCTTCACCCTGGGTCCTTATTTGGTCTGCATGGGCTAATACACTATCACCATTTTCTCTATTTATTATAGCTGTATTGTGGCCTTTTTTTGCATTTTAAATTCTGCCCCTTCTGGATCTGCATCTTTGTTCTTTTTGTACCACATTTTTTCATTTGTAGAATACGACATCGTTAGCAGAACTCTAATCTGTCTTCCCATTAAAGCAGATGGGCTTTCTAGTCTTCCCACATGTGGTATCGTAGGATAACTTATAAGCAGCCTTGGTAGAAAAACTTCTACTTTTTTCTTTTTGCTGAGAACATGCTTTTAGCCCCCTTTTACGGTCTGTACCATTCTTTCTGCTAATCTGTTTCATTCTGTATGGAAAGACTTAAAACATCAGTCTATTTTTATCAAATGTAGGAATGAATCTTCAAATTCTTCCTATCTGTTTTAGGTTTTTGATGCCATTTCTGGAAAATAGAACCTCAATCTTGATAGTAGAACTTTTTTTGTCCACATGTGGAATTGAATTTCCTTTGACAACCTGAAATATCAAAGTCAAATGCCATCAATCTTATGATCCATTGTAGAATCCTTTATGTCATGACTTTGGCCACAAATTCTTTGGTTTGGGTTAAATATAAACTTTAATTTTCTATGATCATATTCCTTAACGTCTCAGAAATCCCGGCCCCAATTAAATTTTGTCCTTTTTTGTGTAGTTGTCCACAGTGTATATCAGCCAACACTTTCTATTATCGGTTTTCTTTATGTTTCTGGGGAACTACCAGGTAATTGAATTCAGTGTCCTATTGTTAATTTGTGTCTAATTACATTATAGGGATGTCCTTCTAGTGATTTAATATTCCTGATATTGAATGTTCACTTGCATCTGTAGTGAGTGTTATGTTCTTTTTTGGATCAAAAATTTTCAAAACATCAGTCTCTATCAAGTTTGACATAATTTCTTTTAATCTTTTTCAAAACCTTTTTGATGTTCGTGTCCACATAAATTCCAAATTCTTTTTTTCTTAAATTTGCCAAATGGTTCGCCCATCAGAGTCCATGTATTTTTTGGGTAATTCTTTCTGTAAAAATTAAACCAATCCCATGAAAAAGACTCCATAGAAATTTTTTTTATTAAAAATTGTTAGCTCTTTTAGTGTTTTTTCTATCAAGCTTCTTGGTCTGGCGATAATTAAATTCAGTGTTTGAAATGGAATAATGTCCTTCTTGTGATAAAAAGATATTTTTCACTTAAATCTGTACTTAGTGTTATGTTTTTTTCATTTATTGTCATTCCAGCATTTCTTTAATTTATTCAAGACTAAGTGCTTTTTTTTTTTTTAATTTTTTTTGGTTCTAGTATGCATATGTAATTTTGGTAACAAATCATATTTTGTACATTTCCCAAAAACCTGTTCAATGGCCTTTTTTGATTTATGGAGTAGCTACTTTTAGTATTTTTTTATTCCATATGGCATCCTTTTTCCATCTTAGGAAAACCTAAAAAGATTTTTGTTATTTATTGGTTTTTTTTTCATTTATTGTCATTCTAGCATTATTTGGTGGTATGACTAAGTCAGTTTTTTAAATCTTTTTTTTGAAGCTCCTATGCATATGACATCCCTGCCAGTGCATATAATGCAAGTTCAACATTGGGTATGGGATATGAATCCGAGCATATCTTGTGATTTACTCCTATTTTGTAATCTCCACAAATACGTAAATCACCATCTGTTTTCCTCAAAAACAATCGGTGATGCCCACTTGCTACCTCCAGGTGGAACATGTTCAAGAAGGTCTTGTTCTACTAATTTATATAGTTTTGTCACTACTAATGGCAATAAATGTACTGGTAATTTTTCGTGCCTCATAATAAGAGGGGGAACATTTTCTTTTACTTTTAAACTTGCTTCATAGTTTTTTAACTTTCCAGTTTTTTCCATTTTTATTTCATTAATTAATTTAGTAGAATTTATGTTAAGCACGTCATTTCCAATAAGTCCATGGTTCTTTTCACAACTTGTAACAACAATAGGTATTACTTCAAATTTGTCTTTTAACTCTAATGAACCTTCAAAGTATCCTAATGTTTTTTTTTAATGACCCATCAAATTGGTGGAGTTGTAAACTTTTTTCAAAAGGTGGCTTACCAATGTGTTCCTCAAAATTTTTGGTATGAGTGTTACTTCACTCCCAGTATCCATTTGCATATCTAAATTGCAGTTATTAATTTTGACCTTTACTATAATGTCTTTTTTCTTATGTTCAATTTTTTTATAGTCTTATTTTTTTAATGTAAAACTTCCCTATTGGTGTCGTTTTCTTCAATTCTTTCAACATTTTTCTTTTTTAATTTACACACTGTTTAAAAGTGGTTCTTTTTTAAGCAATTATTACAAGTTTTTCCAAATGCTGGACACTTTTCCTTTTTTCATTTCATGTTCATGTCCACAATACGAACACTTTTTTTATCTTCTTTAACATGTATGTATCAGCGAATATTTGTTTGCCGGGTTGACTTTTATGATGGTTGTATGTCTGTATTAGTTCTTGTTGCTGAATAAAGTCAATACATGTATTTAAAGACATATTTCCTATTTGTAATTGTTCCATTATTTTATATCTGTGTGATGCATTGCACATACCTTCAATTAATCTTAATTGAATCAAGTCTTGGTTCATCAATTTCAGTAGAATTTCTGTTTTTTGTCCACCAGCCTTTTCTTTTCAAATTCACAAAATCTGACTTATTTTTTTCGAAAGTAGAGGTGTAAATATTTTATAATTGGTTCATCAATTTCTTGTTTCATTGACAAAAATTTCGTTCCTTTCTGCCATTTTACCTCCCTTTTCTTGGGTCTTTCAACTTTTTGTTCTTATTAGAGAAACTTATTTTTATCCAAAGTCAGGTTTTCAAAATTGAGGGATATGACACCATTGTTGTGAAGACTTTAGCATAATCAGCCGCTAAAATCATCCTCCCTTCGTTATTCTCAAAAATAACTTATATGATTTCATTTGTGCTTATCAAATTTTCATACTAATTTGCTTGTATTTCAAAACTTTTTTTAATGTTGGCAGTGGCAGAGAAACAACAATCCATGTATCCACAGTATTTTGAGTCTTTCCTTGCACTGTTCGATATTATTTTACCAAACATATTTGAAATAATCATTGCTACTAAAATACAACTTATATATATATATATATATATATATATATATATATATATATATATATATATATACAGTGTGGAAAATTAGTATTTCATCCCCTGCTGATTTTCTGAGTTTGCCACCTTACGAAAAATAGGAATGATCTATAATTTTCAGGGTAGGTATGTCTTGAAAGTGAGAGATAAAATAAAAAAAAAAAAAAAATTCTAGAAAATCACATTATATTAGTTTTTGAACATTTATTTCTTTTTTATAGAAAAAATAAGTATTTCACCCCATAACAAAACATAACGCAGTATTTGGTGAAGAAACCCTTGTTGGCAAACACAGCAGCCAGACATTTCCTGTAGTTGGTTGCAAAGTTTTTACAGATCTCAAGGGGATTTTGGCCCACTTCTCTTTGCAGATCCTCACCAAATCCTCAAGGTTTGTAGGTTGTCATTGGCCAACTCAAAACTTCAGCTCTCTCCACAGATTCCCTAAATGATTAAGGTCCGGAGACTTATTACGCCACTCTATTACCTTAATGTGCTTCTTCTTGAGCCACTCCTTTGTTGTCTTAGCTGTATGCTTGGGTCATTCTCATGCTGGAACACCCATCCCTGACCCATCTTCAGTGTCCTGGCTGAGGCAAGGAGGTTTTCACTCAAGATCTTCTTGTACTCGGCCCCATCCATTTTTTCCTCAACCTGGTGTAGTTGTCTTGTCTCCTTAACAGAGAAACAGCCCCAAAGCATAATGCTTCCACCACCATGCTTAATGGTTGGGATGATGTTCTTGGGGTCCAAGTCAGTTTTCTTTTCCTCCAAACACGGCAAGTCGAGTTGATGCCAAAAAGCTCAATTCTAGTTTTGTCTGACAACAGCAATTTCTCTCAACCCTCCTCTGAATCATCCAGGTGCTCATTTGCAAACTTCTGATGGTCCTGTACATGTGCCTTTTTGAGTGGAGGGACCTTGAGCACTACATGATTTCAGTCTACTATGACATAGTGTGTTACTAATGGTCATCTTGGTGACTGTGGTCCCAGTTGCCTTGAGATCATCAACAAGCTCTTGCCACATAGTTCTGGGTTATTTCTTCATGTTTCTCATCATCAGGTTCACTTCATGATGGGAGATCTTGCATGGAGATTGACCAAGTCAATTGATGTCAATTTCTTCCATTTTCTTATTATCACACCAACAGTTGTGTCCTTTCTCACCTAGCTGGTTGCCAATCATCTTATAGCCCATTCCAGTCTTGTGCAGGTATACATTTTTGTCCCAGATGTCCTTAGACAATTCTTTCATCTTGCCCATTGTGGAGAGATTAAATTCTGACTCATTGAAGGATTCTGTGAACTAGTGTCTTTTATACAGGTAATGAGTACTTGATTAGGTGTAATAATTGAGTAGTAGGATAAGTCTATATGACTCCTGGTCACATAACCAGTCTGTGGGGCCTGAATCATTGCTGGTTGGTAGGGTGTGAAATATTTTTTTTTTCAATAAAAAAAGTAAATGTTCAAAAATTAATATAATGTGATTTTGTAGAATTTTTTTATATTCCACCTTTCACTTTCACCTACTCTGAAAATTATAGACCATTCTTTTTTTTTTGTAAGGTGGCAAACTCAGAAAATCAGTAGGGATTGAAATACTTATTTTCCCCACTGTATATATATATTATTTCAAAAAAAGTTACCTTTAGTGGATACCCATATTTGAGTAGATGCTCCTTTTATTTATTAAACAGTATATCTATTTTATTTTCATTCACCAGCTTGAATATGAGAGAAATCTTATTACAGAAAGATATGCAAAACTGATAAAATATATCTATTTTAGAGTCTGAGAAAGATTTGCATTTATAAGGTACTATTCAACTTTGCTTAGTCATCAATGAACTTTTGTGGTTGAGACCAGTGAAGATTCATCTGAGAGATGCCAAGCTATACTCTGTTTTACAACAGCATGATTGATACCATTTCAATTTTACCTAAGTTGAACTCAAATGTTTAGAAATGATGAGAATTATAAAATAGGTCACCCAGTTTACAGACTGGTGTGCACCAAGTGTTCATAATAAAAAAAAAAATGACCATGTGTGTTTATGTGTGGACTCAAAAAGGACTCAGTCTAGTGGTCAAACAAGAACCCTACCCCATCTAGATGATATAGCACCAAAACTGAGCAGAACATCTGTTTTTTCTAAGCTAGATTTTACAAGTGGCTTTTTACCAGATTCTGTTGGAGAAGGAAAGCTGTATACTAAAAAAACATTCATTACAAACTTTGGATGATCTTGTTTCAAATGACTATCATTGACACCTGAAATATTTCAGCATTGTATGTAGAGAGATGGTAGAATATTTGGAAGGAGCTGCATCATAGACAACATTTTATTTTTATGGAAAAAACAAAGTTGAAACATTATGAATAGCTTCAAAAAGTTCTTGGGCAAATAAAGCAGAGGATTGAAATACAAAAAACTACAAATTTAGCAAGATCCACATTGAATACTTCAGACATGCAATAAGGAAGAATAGAGTATTTTTTTTACAATGATGTTCATCCTGTACACAAGACCAAAAAAGCCACTCATAGTAGAGGGTTACATTAAATTTAGCAAAAAAATAAGTACAGACAATTCTGGAATTACCTGATCCTACTTGCATATTTGAGTTTAGACAAATCATGTTTGGAATGGTTTGGTATCTTGGGTGATTCCTACCAATATATGAGACCATACAACCAATGTCAGAACTATTAAAAAAGTAGCCTGGACATTAGATGGACCTCAGAAAATGCATTTGCAGAGGTTAAAACTTTTTTATGGCTCCTCTAAACCAACTAGGAGTTGATGCAAGCAGCTTGTGCTAGGAATGATGTGTATAAAAAAAGTTGTCAAGAGGAGGTTGTCTAACCACTTGTGCCAATCATTGGTCCGTAAGTCCTGTGTTTTGATTTTACTCCCTTGGACAATATTTTTGAATTGGGACTCTACTGGTGAAGGATTTTTTTGTTTGGAACTCTCATTTATCGCCAACATATTGAAGATGTTGCTTGTGATAGATATTTCCAAAATTTGTTTGTATGCTGTATCTCCTGTTCTGGTGATTTTTCCTGATTGGTTTTGATTTGCACTTGATAGCCAATTTTGAGTGGCCCAAATGTTCTATGACCGTGTTTCTTATAATTATTTTGTATCTTTATTTTTTTGCTGTGGAGTCTATCATGTTCCAAATCCATCCATTTCAGCTTTAGTCTATCCAGGTGACTTGGATGTATAGTTGTTATTTTCTACTATAATTAGCTCCACAGTTGCTGATATTAGTATGCCATTAAGGCTTGGAAAATATCAGGTTACTGTAACAATATCTTTGAAGTTTTCAACCCGCTTTTTTGCTTCTCCATTTGATTGTGAAAATATAATATATATATTAAGAAGATTAAATTTTGGGATGATCAGACAGAATTTGGTGTCTTGTATTTTTTCAGAAAAAAGAAAAGTAAAGATTAACGTGGAAAACTTAAAATTTTGAGATAGATATAATGGGGGTCCATCTTAATAGATTGTGTTGGTATGTTTGGGTATATTTGAGGTTTTTATTTTTATTAGAAGAAGAAAGAAGAAAATATTAATTGTGACAATTAACTATTATATTTTTGATATATATATATTTAAGGCAATTTAACGAGGAAGTTTGATTGATGGATTATAAGAAAATTTCTAATGGTGACTCCAATATTGAAATTATATTTCAAATTTTCAGTTTTTTTGGTTTTAATTTTTTTATCATTTATAGTGTCCAATTTTTTTGAAAAAATGTTATATATTATTGGAATATTTGAAGATGAGAACGAAAGCTTTTATCCAAATGTGATTTAACTGGTAACAAATGAAACAAATACAAATGGGGTTCTTGAGGATTAAACATATTCATGGTGTTTTTTTCAAATATAACAGAAATTTATTTTAATGTTCAAATAGTTACCAGAAAGTATAAATTTAATACAAAAAAGGGCAAATTAGAACAAAATTATATTTTAAGCAATTTTAATTCAAGATGTGAAATTAGCAAACAAAAATAGCCCATTTGAAGCCGTAAGTATTTCAGAAAAGGTTGGGTATATTTTTGAGGAAAGGAAAACCAGAAGACGGGTTTTTTTTCAAAAGAAGACTTAAAAATTGAACCCATTTATATTTTGAAGATTATAGGACTATCAGGGAAGTAAGTAACAGAAAGATTAATGAAATGAGGAATAATAACAAGAGAATTACAAGATAGAATTAAACATGAAAATTCATTTAAAAAATATGTGTGTAAAATAGACAGCTCTCTAATGAAACTTTGAGAAGATGATCAAAAATAGCTGTTATCTTTTTTTAAATTACATGATAGAATTATTGCAAGAATGATCCATAAACAAAAATATTTCAAGCACAAAACTTCTTAATCAAAGAAGAAAAGGAATATTTATAAAAACATTAATATTAATAAAAAAAGAAAAAATTATTAGGCACTGTTGATGTCAAAATTCAAACAAATGACCCTTAAGATATTTTTATTAATGAATAAAAAAAGTGTAGATATGTTACATAAGAGGCATATATTTGATTAATTCAAATTATATATTTTCAAAAAAATTTTACTTCAGTAAAATTATTAATACACAAAAAATCAATTTTTCAGTTAAAGAAGAAAAGAAGAAATTCTCATTTTTTGAACACATCATCTAAAGAAATGAAGCAATTTAGAAATTTTTTAAAAAGAAAAAGTGTAATTTTGATTATACAAAATGTTCAAACAATTGAAACAAACTCAGAAAATGAAATAAATGGCCCATCCAGAAAAAAAAAACAATGGATGCTTGAGAATTTGCTCACTATCCTCCATTACAACATAAAAATTGAATTTTTACAATGTTAAAAATATAACTTGCTCGGTCTCACGTTGACTGCTGACCTGAGATGGAACAAATACATTGAGTCAATTGCTTCTTCACCGCGAGGAAAGTTGGCTCTCTGTGCGCCAGGAAATTTTTTTCTCCCGGAATCGATACTTCAAATATACAAATCAACCATTCGCCCTTGCATGGAGTATTGCTGCCATATATGGTCTGGGGCACCTTCTGTTTACCTCGGAGTTTTGACAAGATCCAGAGACGGATATAATATAATTGGCCCTGATCTGGCATCTCGTCTACAGTCACTCTCTCACAGACGCGCCGTCGCCTCTGTCTGTCTTTTCTCAAAATACTTTCATGGTAATTGCTCCGATGAGCTGCTTTCACTGGTTCCCAGACTCCATGAATTCAAGCGCCCTACGAGGCTGGCATCCCGCTCCCACCCTTACACTGTAGAAATTTTTTAAATGTAGCCGTCTCTTCTACTCCAATAGCTTCATACCTCGCACCTCTCGCCTGTGGAACACCCCTTCCCAATTACTGTTTCCCTGAGAGCTATAATCTCCAACTATTCAAATGTAATGTCAATCGACATCTCCAGTTACCTTGATCTATCCACTATCCCTCTCCTCATCCTTTCTTCTATCACTCCTATCTGCTCTTGCTCCAAATCTTCTGCAACCCCCTGCATCCTAGTGGTTTCACGCCTTGCTCGGGGGCGTAATGCTTAAAAAAAATATATATATATATATCTATATATATATATATTGAAGCATAGATTTCATATGGTTATACAATCCTCAAATTATTGTATGGATACAGAGAAAAAGCCCTGAGTTAAACTTTGCGATCATCAGGAAATATTCT
Source organism: Acanthosepion pharaonis (assembly GCA_903632075.3). NCBI lineage: Eukaryota > Metazoa > Mollusca > Cephalopoda > Sepiida > Sepiidae > Acanthosepion > Acanthosepion pharaonis. Next base: position 32,907 of record CAHIKZ030002136.1, read on the forward strand.
AATGTTGAATCAAATTTTTAAACCACAAAAGTTTTTCATTTTTTTTTTTTTTTTATATGGCTTATATGAAACGGTTTGTTTCTCCGCCTGAAGTTCTGAAGGCATCAAACAAAATATTTCGTTATTAACTCAGTTCAATAGTTTTCATTATTGTATAAATATAGCTGATAAATTTTATTTATATATATATAAATAAACGAATATATATATAAGATTTTACTGTTTTGATTTGCTACGTTTCGGCTGTTAGAATCATTTATTTTTAAAAAAACTGTAACGTCTCCAGACATAATTTGCTTTTCAACGAATTACATTATTTCATAAGAGTTAAAAATCGATAACATCGATTTAAAACAATTTACGTTTTCCTTTCTCATTAATTTTAAATCATGCCTTCAGGATGCTTTTGATATTTTTGTAAAACAGCTTGTTTTTTTTTTTCGATTTGACATGTTTTCTAAATATTTCTGACTATTATATGTATATATATATACTTTTATATTCGATTATATATTTATTTCTGATTTTTTGAAAAAACTCTCAGACGATTAAGTATTTAATTACCCCAGAGAATTTGAATCTTGGCTAATCGTTTGACACAAGGGTTTAATTCACTGCCTATATTAATATTTTATTAAATTTGTGGTATATTAAATTTCCTTTTTAATGACCATACGTATTTTTTGAGTAAAATATAAGTGAAAACAAATTAGATATTTACTACGAAATCTGTTAATATACAAGAACTCACGACGTCAGTATTCCTTATAATCTGTTTACATGTTGATCTAACCTTATCAGTAAAATTTATTCTTTCCATAAAACGTCAAACGATAGAAAGACTGTTTCAATTCCAGGACTCCATTCAATATTTTTAAACATTATTTTAAACGTTGAAATTTTTCAAACATCGCTCGTATCAGGTGGCTTTCTATATACTATGAAAAAGTCAAATGAAAAAATAATCAGTAATGTTTTTTATAAAAAGCACATTGACATTTCCTTTGAGTCATATCTAATACTTTTTTACTGAAGATCAAATGAAAACAAGTCTTGGGGATAGTTTACTCTCCTTCGTCATTCTAGATTTTTTTTAATCATTTACTTTTCATTTAAAGTACTATTGTTATAATTTGAAGATCAAATGAGGGACGATTTGTCTCAATATTTTCTCCAGCACTCTTCCTCAGTATTCTTAAACATTATTGTCTTTAAATTCAAGTCATGGAATTGGCTTTCAATTTTTCAAACAAGTCATCTCAATATTCCAACAAAGGAAAGGTGGTATTCTAGATCATTCCTTTAATCATTGCATTTTCCTCTGATAAAATATTTGGGACTTTCATTGAAAAAGATAAAATATAGTGCTAAAGGAAGAATACTTCAATTTTAAACAAAGTGTTCTAAATTTTATTTTAAAAAAAAAAGAAAGAAGATACCACGGAGAGAAAATATTGGCTTTAAACTGAAGACTGGCATTTAGGAAATTCTTCTAGGAAAAACAAGCATTATTTGGGTATTTTATTATTATATTATTATTGGCATTTCCTAGCAATAGTATCAGGTGAAATTTCAATGAAGATCCAATGAGAGTTTAATTATTCAATCTATTGAAGAAATCTATTCTGTATTCCATATTTTCGTTTTTAAAACCACTTTTCCTACATTAATATGCAAGATTTGGTTTAAAGAAAAAAATCAAATGAGAGTATGTCTTCTCAAAAATCCTGCAATCTTCAAAGTATTCTATATTATCCTTTTATACATTGGCATTTGTGAACAAGTTATACATTGATGTTTTTAGCACTCAAGATCAAAAGAGAATATGTCTTCTCAATAATCATGGTTTCCTAAAAAGTATTCTATATTATCCATTTTTATTCATTGGCGTTTTAAACAAAATGTATCTGATGGCTTTTTTATGCAAAAAGAAAATAATTAGGGGAATTTTCAAAAATTAAACATAGAGATCAGTATTGTGATATTATAATTTTATTCATTGGTAGGAAATACAAGTTGTATCTGATGGCTTTAAATCGAGATCAAAAGAATATATGTCAATGGTTTACATAGCAAAAAATATTTATTCTATTTTATCCTTTTATTCATTGGTTACCACATCAATGCAAGAGAGTCTTTCACTGCCAAGATCAAAAGAGAATATGTCTTCTCAATATCCAGCCCCATCATTATTTTATATTATCCTTTTTATTCATTGGCATTTTCTACAAGTTGTGTTCTGATGGCTTTCATTCAAGATCTAAATAGAATATGTTCTTTTCAATACTCCAGCACTTTTTCAGTATTCTATATTATCCTTTTATTCGTTGGCATTTTCATTAAGTTGAAATCTGACTGCTTTCATGGAACAAGATCAAACGAAAATATGTTCTCAGAACCAAAATGTATCCCACAGTATTCTATATTATCATTTTATTCATTGGCATTTATTCTTTTGTTGCATCTGAAGACTTTACTCAAGATCAAAAGAGAATATGTAGTCTCAATACTCCAGTTTTTTTCTCAGTATTATTATCCTTTTATTCATTGACATTTCTTACGTTGTATCTGATATTTATATCGAGATCAAAACTAGAATGTCTTCACAATCTCCAGCATATCCCTTTCTATATTATCCTTTTATTCATTGGTATTTAACAAGTTTATTTTTGACTTTCACTCAAGATCAAACGAGAATATGTCTTCTTCAATACTCCAGCATCCAGTATTCTATATTATCCTTATTGAAATTCATTGGCATTTTTGGAAACAAGTTTTGTATCTAAAAAAAAAAATTCAAGATCAAAAAGAATATGTCTTCTTGAAAACCCTCCTCAGTATTCTAAATTCCTTTTATTCATTGACATTTCCTATAAATGAAATCTGAACTTTTTAAAAAGATCAAAAGATAATGTCATTCAATACTCCATTAATCTCCTATAGTATTCATTATTTTTATTTTAAACATTGACTTTTCATTTCAATCGTAAACTTGGCTTTCCTTGAAATTCAAAATAATGAGCAAGATTTTTCAAATTTCAGCGAATTTTTCAGTCTTTGTTTTTTTTTATTTATTTTCAACGAGTAGTAAAACTAAGAAGTTTCACTGTATATTAAATGAAGAACTGTCGTCTCAAAAAAATTTCACCAAATGACATTTTTATGCCAGTGCTAGATGGTAAAAGTAGCATAGTGTGACTAATAATTATAGCGAATTGCAAACTGATAATTAATAAATTGTCATGTAAATAATTGTGAATATATAAGTGTATAAAATATAATTGTATTTGATTTTGATAAATATAAACAGAAATTATTTTTCGAATCAATTTAAAAATGAATAAAAAAATCGAATTATTATTATTATTATTATTATTATTATTAAATTATTAATTATTGTTGTTAATTGTTGTTCATTGAAAATTCATTCCAACAAAGTGACGCTAGGGCACAATGAAAGATCGAAACCAATAAATCTTCAGTCTGAGCATTATCATTAATGAAATTAAACTTGTTTCGAAAACCGTTAATTAATTTTGAATTTTTTTGAGGGTGTTGCCTAGTATATAGACGTGTCTTCCAAGTCATTCAAGTTTAAAAGAACAGACACTCTCGACATAATTTTCCCTGACCATTGTCTTCCATCAAATAATCTTCTAACTGGGTCTGTACTATTTATCAGTTCCTTGTCACAGTTTCCTTCCCGCAAAACTTGCATATTTTCCAGTGCAGATATTGGCCCATTCTATCATGCCAGTTTTTCATTTGTTTTTGCCAATACAAGAGCTTTTTTTGATAAGATGGTCAATTCTTGCTGGATATTTATCACAGACTCTGCATTTGGGATTATTATTATTATTATTATTATATTTATTATTATTATTATTATTATTAATTTATTTCCTTTGATTTCTGATTTGTACTCATTTCTTTCTTCCCGTCAAGAGACCTAAATTTAGAAATGGCATTTTGACATTTTCCATTGAAAAAAGAACAAAAAAAAAAAAACATATTTTACATGCATAAATCCCCCCTCATAAGCTGTGGACTGTACTCGTGAGAACAATGTTTTTATTTTTAAGGCCTGATTTCCAGGAATCTCTTAATCTACTGGAATCTTTTCCAACCAATCCGAGGGCGCCAGCTACAACGGGGATTGTTGATGTTCCCATGTGCCACATTTTTGAGATTTCGATTTCAAGATTATTATTATTATTATTATTATTATTATTATTATTATTATTATTATTATTAATGCACATTAACAACGTATGCCGTAATTTAATGTTCGGGAATATAATATATGTGATAAACGTTAATATGTTCCTCCATTTCTTCCCCCTTCTATATCGACAACAAGATTCTAAGAATGTTGATAATCCTAAAAAGCGCTGTTTCCAGGAGTATCCCAGGTCTGAAATAACACTTTCAGTATTACCCAATCATTTTTTTATTATCGTTTGTCACTGTTCCGATGGCACCCTGGAAGCAGTAACATCTTGAACATCTACTTTATTAAACCCCAACAAGCGTGCATTCTCAAGTTTCAAATGTTACTGTCTTTTCGCCGTCCTCTTTTCTATTTGAACTTACCTTACATCCTCTCGTAACGTGATGTCAAGGAGAATACTATAAGATTTATGCTAAATTTTTTTATTAATTGCTCTTAAAAAAATTTTTTTTTTTAAAGCGTTTCATCTCAAGCAAGGCAGGAAGCCACTAGGACGCAAGGGGTTACAGAAGATTTGGAGCAAGATCAGATAGGAGTGATAGAGGAAAGGATGAGGAGAAGGATAGTGGATAGATCAAGGCAACTGGAGATGTCGATTGACATTACATTTGAATAGTTGGAGATTATAGCTCTCAGGGAAACTGGAATAGGGAAGGGAGTTCCACAGGCGAGAGGTGCGAGACATGAAGCTATTGGAGTAGAAGAGACGGCTACATTTAATAGTTTCGACAGTGAAAGGGTGAGAGCGGGATGCCAGCCTCGTAGGGCGCTTGAATTCATGAAGTCTGGGAACCAGCGAATGCAGCTCCTCGGAGCAATTACCATGAAAGTATTTGTAAAAAGAGAGAGAGAGGCGACGGCGCGTCTGTGAGAGAGTGACTGTAGACGAATGCCAGAACAGGGCCAATTATATTAATATTATCAATGGACCCCAAATTTATATATTTTTGTGTGGACCTCCAGTAATGTTACATGTCTTCCAGGGTCGATATGCACCCTGGTTGAGAAACACTGCATTAGGGTCATATGAGCACAATATGTACCATAGTACATTATCACAATGTTTTAGCCATTGTATTCTCCAGCCTTCATCAGGTGTTTGAATATGCTGGTGTCATTATTGTGAGTTCAATCCCTGAGCTAGATTCAATCTCAGTGGAAAACAAGATGAGTGGCAATAATTGAGTAGTACTAAATAAAGAAAAGTATGAGATATCCATGTCACATCAAAAGTGACTGAATTATTTTTTATGGGTTATCAACCTCTTGCAGGTTTTTTAAAGGCAGAAAATAGATGGATTCATATTTTCCAAGATTAATTGTACATAAGTGAATATAACGAACCCGACTGGAATTGAAACTCAGCTCACAGATTTCCAATTTCAAGTTGTTATCCATTATACCACTGTGCATCCAAGCTAAGAGCACCTGGTATTCTTAAGTGATCATCATCTAGGTACTGACCAGGCTTTACATTGCTTAACTTCAGGTATTGTACAAGAACCTGACTTTTAATGCATGTAAACCCATTAACAGCAGAATAAAAACAATCTCTCCTTGTAGTTTAAATAATGTGTTCAGTTCAAATTCCCTGAAGGTTACCTAATTTGAGAGACACCCAAACAAGGTCAAAGGGCACAACAGCTAAAAAGTTATGATAATAACAACAAAGATGAGGACATTAGTCCAAATGAAAATAATGTACATATTGATTTTGAGAAGCATGTTGGGCTGAGAACTTTTCTGCATACATTTGCTCAGCACCCACACATATATAAATTTACTTACCCCAGTTTCAGAAGAGCCAGCCTTCTTTGCAGTATAGAGTTCCAAAACCTGGCTTTTCCCTGGTCTCAAACATTCAACTTGTATTAGTAGGAAATTTACAAGCTACCAAGCCAGTCCTTGATACAAAACTATAAGTTTTATAGTCAAACTATAAGTTATATTGGCAATAAACTTACTAATATAGTGAGTTTGTTAGACTAGCTTACTAACTGTGCCTCTATGGTTGATATCCCGTCCAACCAAATGACTTGTATAGTTTTTTAAAAGCTGTCTCAGTGACATCAGCAATATCTGGTTGTATGTGAATTACAAATAAGGACAGTAGAAAGATAAAATGGTTGACTGCTTACACAATGTAAATAATTTATTGAAGCTTCAAGCAAAAACTGAGAAAATTGTTACGACATAAAATAAAAAAACAAAAAATTACATTTTTAAATAGAATGCAGAAAAGGATAATGTCTAGGAAGAGGGATGGGAAAACATTTATCAATGTTTTCTTATAATAGAATAATTGCTGACAGATCTAAAAAAAAAAAAAAAATTTTTTATAGTGGTGATCTAACTATGAGGGGGTGATGAAAAATTCTTAGCCAAGTAGATTTTAAAAATATTCTAGTTAGAGAGGGGGCACTAACTGCAAGTGGGTGCAGAAAAGTTCTTAGCAAATTAGCCATTAAAAAAAATTCTTGTTATAGTGCTGATCTATCTATATATGAGAGGGTGACAAAAATTCTTAGCCAGGTACATTGAAAAAAATTCTCATTATAGTGGGGATATATCTATAATGGAGTGTTCACTGTATATGAGGCCTGAGAGTCATTTGAAGTAGAGGATTACAGAGTAAGAGGCACAGTTTATGTGTATGTATGGAGAAGATAATGGTTAACCTTAGACAGGTTAATATTGTAGTGATCTGGAAAGCATCCCCTTGTGAGTTGGTTCCAAAACGCAGCAGTTCGTGGGAAGAAGCTATTCAAGTGGAAATTACATCTCACCAATGGAATACAAAGGGAATGTGAATGGTTAACTACAATGTGCATGGCATGGCAGTTCTTAGCCATGAACATTAGAA
>CAHIKZ030002136.1:45000-318025 GCA_903632075.3 Acanthosepion pharaonis
TTACAGCCAAAGACCATATAAAATATAACAATGTTTTGATTTTTTAAAGCATTATTTTAGTTCAAAAAAAATAAAAACCAAAAAAACAATTTATTTAGAATTAATTTCCCCAGAAAAATAAAAAGTAAAATCAGGAAAAAATTTGGTTCTAAAAATTTGTGGATGAGAAATTGATTTTTAAATTTCAAAATAATTTTATCTTCAAATAAAAAAATTTTGGAATTTAAAATTTGGGAAAAATTTCTATCTCTAAAATCCAAATATTTAAATTTGGACATAAATATATATATTTTAAAAAATATATAGAAAAATTTTATAATTACTATGATTTTTTTTTTAAAATTAAATGCATGAAAAATTTATTGGATTTAAAATTGATTTTTTAAAAGAATAAAAATGTTAAAAATATATATATAAAAATTGAAAATTTAAAAAAATAAAATTATTAAATTTTTTTTTTTTTTCATTAAATTTTTTATAATATTTTATTTTTATATATATTTAAATATATAAAATATATTTAAATTTTTATTAAATTAAATATATTTAATAGATTTATTTAAAAACAAATAAAAAAATGCTAAAAAAAAATCATTTAAATATATTAAATTAATAAAAATACAATCAATTTAATTAATTTTTCAATTAACAACCAAAAAAATTTAAAAATTTAAGAAAATATAAACAGGAATTCAGGGTTTTATATTAAATCAAAAATAACCAAAAATTTAACACACAGATTTATAAATAAATAAAACTGAAAAATTAATAATCAAATTAATTTTTAATAATTGTAAAAAAAACTAATAGTTTTGGTTTTTTTTCTTTTTCATTTAAAAAAATTAAAAAAAATTATACAAAGAATTTTCCTTGATATTATATTATATATAATTTTTTTAAAATAAATATATATTTTATATATGAATACAATTAAATTATATATATATATTTATATATATAAAATAAATATCAAAAAAAAAAAAAAAAAAACATAATTTAAGAAAAATTTTTTTGAATGAAATTTAATTTTTTAAATTATAGTTATTTAAATATAATAATAAAAAACTTTTATAACATTATATTTTTTTAAAATCAATTAAATCAATAGAATATTATAAAAATTAAAAGTGAAATGTTTATCAATTTAAAAAAATTTCATATTTTTTTATAAAATATAGAGAAAAAAAATTCAAAAAAAAATGACAAATTTTTTCTAATGATTTTCCAATACTGTTTAGTTGATTAATATATTTGAATTTATTTTTACAAAAACATAATTTATTAAAAATGAATAATAATTTTTACTATAAAAATCATATAAAAAATCTTGACCATATGATTTTTTAAAATTTATTTGACAAAATAAAAACCAATTTGACATAACCTCATTAATTATTAAACTAGTTTGATTTTGTGAGTTATAATTTTTTTAACAAATTTTTAAAATATCAAAAATTAAAAATAAGGAATCTTAAAAAAAAAAAATTATTTCAATAATGCAAAATATAATAAACATTTTATATATAAAACATATTATTTAATTTTTATTTTTATATTCAAAAATTAATTTCAATTTTTTAAAATTTTTTACAAAGGAGAAGATTATTTTAAATTTAAAAAAATCTAAAAAGTTAAAAAATTGGATTTTAGTCTATTTTATTTTGATAAATTATTTAATAGAAAAAAAAAAAAAAATAAATTTTCTTTTAAATAAAATTAAATAAAAAATTTACATTATCAAAAATAAAATTATTATCAAATTCATTTTTCATTTTTTTTATTTATTTATTTTATTATAGTCCACATTTTTTAAAAATTAAATTAAAAAAAATAAAAATTGAATAATAAAAAAAAAAAATGAAATTATTTGGAATGGAAAAAAAAATTAAACAATTCTTCCCAAAAATATAAATAAAAAAATTTTGAAAAAATGAAAAAAAATAGTTAATCAAAAATATTTGATTAAAATTAATATATAAAAAAAATTTATATATAATAAAAATATTGTTTATTTTTAATTTATTTTTTTAATACAAAAAAAAATAAAAATTTATTTATCCAAATTTGTTTAATTTTTTGATTTAAAAAAATATTTTATATAAAAAAAACATTTAAATTAATTTTTTAAATTTAATCATTTTTTAAAATTATTTTTAATTTAATAAATCAAATGAAAACAAAAAAATTCACAAATTCACTTTTATCAAAAAAAAAATTTAAAATGAAAATTTTTTTGCAAAATGAATTTTTAAAAAAATAAATATTAAAAGGAAAAAAAAATAGTTAAAAAAATATATAATACATTTAAAATGTTAAATTAAAATATTTTTATTTTTATTTTTTTTAATGCATGGACAATAATGAACAAAACAATTTTAAAAATTAGAAATGTTTTTTTATCATCATTTGAAAATATATAGCATAGGTTGATAAAAAAAAATTTTTTTAATTCAAATGATTTGGCTTTAAAACAAAATTATTTAATTTCATAAATGAATTTCATTTTAAATTTTTTATGCAAAACTATAGAACCTGTATGTTTTTTATTTTTTCATTTAATGAATTTTAAAAAAATAAAATATTTAAATTTAAAATATAATTCATTGTTTTAGAAAGAATTTCATCTAAATTTTTAAAAATTTTTCTTCAAAAATAAATGCTATTTTAAAAAAAATCAAAAAAAAAATTTTCAAAAAAACAAATTTAGAAAAAACAAATTAAATTTTAAAAACCTTTGGAAAGTTTTTTTTCAAAAATTCCAAAATTTAAATTAAAAAATTTGAATAACCAAAAAAAATTTTTTTTTTTTTTATATTCAAATCTCTTTTATCTAAAAAGAAAATCATAAAATAAAAAAGTTCCTTTTCCAAAAATATTTTTAAATATATGATTCAATTAAAAAATTAAATATAAAATTTAAATTTAAGAATAACAAAAATATTTAATATTTCATTTTTTGCAAAAAATGATAAAAAAGTTTTTAATTTTCTTTTAGAAATGACAGAAAAATAAAAAGAAAACCAAAAAAACATCTCATTTTAATAACAAAATAACCAAAAATTAAAAAAAAAAATTTTTCATATAAAAATAATTATCAAAAAAATTTTTTTAAATATTCAATAATTTCATTTTTTGAAATATTTGTAAAATTTTTTAAAAAATTTACATCTTTCAAATCCAAAAAAATTAATGAAACATTTTTTCCCAAAATATTTATAAAAACTTTAATAAAAAATTTTATTCAAAGTTAAATAAAAACACTAATACATCAGTTTTGATTTCAATTTTTTTTATAAAAGTAAAAACAATTTTAATTTTTTTCAAAATATAAAATTTTATTCATTTTTTTTAAACATTTGAAAAAAAAATTATGATTTTGAAAAAACATTTAAATAATCAATTAAAAATTATAAAATCAAATGAAATGTAAAAAAATTTTTTTTTTAAATATAAATTTAAATAAAACTCCTTTATTTAAATTTTAAAATAATTTAATATTTATAGGGGTGCACAATAAATTGGGGCCATTTTAATTTTTTTTTTTTGCATTTTCATGCATTTTGTTTTTATTTTTTTGACTGCACAACATATAGGGTCAGTTGGGCACCATCTGTGAGAAAAAGAGCACCATGATGCAATTCACTCTGCCAGAAATTTGGAAACAGCATGCTGTACTGCTTTGGCATTTGCACCTGGAAGCTCCAATACAAACATTTCAGAGTGTTTGGGTGTCAATCTGAGGACAGTGCAGAGGATTCAGAAAGAGTTGGATGAGTCTAATGGTGATTACAAAGGTAAAGCAGTTTGGAAATCACTAGTGATCATTCTGATAAGAAAGAACTCCCAAATTTGTTGGTGAGGGCCTCAGACTCAACATGGAGGCCTACATCAAGTGCCTTGAGGAGGGGGTACTGCCCTGGGTCAAGAGGGTGGTTGCTGGATGACCCTATGTCTGGCAACAGGACTCTGCACCATGACACACAAACAGGAGAACTCTATCTTGGCTGTCAGACAATTTCTGCAAACATCATTCTTTACATCTGGCCACCTAACTCCCCAGACTGCAAACCTTTTGATAATTATGTGTGGGGCACAGTTGAGCAAAAGTCCAACAAAATTCCTTGTAAAACCAAAGATGAAATGAAGGCAAGGATAATGGCAGCATTCACCAACAAGGAGACTGTCCAGAAGAGTTGCAGGAGATTCCAAAGTTGTCTGGAGGCCTGTGGTTGAAGCCAATGATTTTATTGAATAAATTTACTCTTTTAGTATTTCAAGATATTTTTGTGTAATTTTGGTAAATATATCTGTTAAAATGAGATGTCAGTGTTATTTTCATTTTTTTGCATAATTTAGATGACAATTTATCCATCGCACCCCCATATATATAGTTTAAAATATAAAATATATATTATATATATATATATGATAAAAAAAAATTATAATATAAATTAAATTATATAATTTTTAAAAAAAAAAAAAAAATAAAATATAGAAAAATAAATATATTGAATATAATTTATAAATGACCAAAAATAAAATAAAAATATTTTTTATCAATATAAAAATTATTTTTAAACATTTATATTTTAATAAAAAAAACAAAATGAATTAAAAAAAAAAATTTTAATAAATTTTTAATTATGAAATGGATTTTGTTTTTAAAAAAAAATGATTTTTTTTTAAAATAAAATTTTAAAAATTTTAAAAAATATATTTATGAAAAAAAGAAACAAAATAAACTTTTATAAAAAAAATAAAAAAATTTATATAAAAAAAAATAAAAAAAAAATTTTTTTTTTTTTTTTTTTTAAAATAAAAATAAAAAAAAAAAAAATTAAGTTTAAATTTTATTTACATTAAAATCATTTTTTTTTTTTCATCAAATAAAATTTATTTTTTTTTTTTAAAAAAAAATTTAAAATTCATTAAAAAAAAAAAAAATATTTTATTTTGTAAAAAAAAAATTTAAAAAAAAAATAAATATTGAATTTATTGGATATAAAAATTTTTATATAAAAAAAGGTTTTTAAAAAATTTAATTTAAAAAAAAATTTTTGAAATTTAAAATTTCAAATAAATGGTTAAATTGAAATGAAATTGAAATTTTAAATTTTTTTTTAATTAAAAAAAAATTTTTATTTAAATTTATTTGAAAATTTTTGAAAAAAATTTAATAAATATTTTAATTTTATAAAATTTTTAAAAAATATAAAAAAAAAAATTTTTAAATCAAAAAAAAAAATTTTATTAAAAATATTTTTTTAAATCAAAATTATAAAAATAAAAATAAAAAAAAATATTTAAAAATATATTTTAAAATTAAAAATTTTTAAATTTAAAAAAGAAAAAAAAAAATTTTTATTTAAAATATAATTTATTTTTAATAATGAGAAAAAATTTTTAAAAAAAAAAAAAAAAAAAATAGAAAAAAAAAAAAAAAATAATAAAAAAAATTTTTTAAAAATTTTTTTTTGTTTTAAAAAAAAATTTAATTTTTATTAAATGAATTTTTTTTTTAGAAAAAATTTTGAAATTTTTTTAAAAAAATATAAAAAAAAAATAAATAAAAATTTTTTTTAAAAAGAAAAAAAAAAATTCAATTTTAAAAACATTATTAAAAAAAAACATTTTCAAATTTTCAAAAAAATTAAGAAAATTAAAATTACAAAAAAATTTCATTGAATATTTTTAATTTTTTTTTGAATATTCAAATTAAAAATTTATTATAAAAAAAATAAAAAAAAAAAATCTTAAAAAAAAATTTAATTTTAAATTAAAAAAATTGAAATTAAAAAAACAAATATAGATTTTGAAATTTAATAAAAAAAAATAATTTTTTCATATAAATATAAACAAAAAAATTTTTTTTTATTTTATTTTCATTAATTTTTTTTATAATTAAAAATTTTAAATAAATCCAAATAAAATAAAAGTTTTGAAATTTTAAAAAAAATTTTTTTAAAATTTTTAAAAGAAATTTTTAACAAATTTTTTATGTATAAATTAAAACTCATTTAAAAAATTAAAAATAAATTTAAAATATATATTCAATACAAAAACAAAAATTTTTCAAAAAATTGAATTTTTTAAAAATTTTTGTTTTAATTCATTTTAATCAAAAAAAAATTTAAAAACATTTTTTGAATTAAATTTTTTGAAAAAAATATAAAATTATACATATAAAAAATTTGAAAAAAAAAAAAAAATTTTATATTGATTTATTTTTATTAAAAAAATAAAAAAAAAAATAATTAAATAAAAAATATTCCAAAATCAGAAAAAAAAAAAATTTAAAAAGAAAAATTTTTTTTATTTTTATAAAAATCAAAAAAAAAAAAAAAAAACAAAAAAAGTTATAAAAAATTTTTACTTCAAACAAAATTAGCAAAAAAAAAAATTTAAAATTTTGAAAAAAAAAAAGAAAATTAAAAAATTTTTTTTATAAAAAAAACCATTTTAAAAATATTCAAATTTGAACATCAAAAATTAAAAAATTTATTTTTTAAAAAAATTAAAAAAAACAGACCAATTTTTGGAAAAAAAAAAAAATTTTTTTCAAAAAAAAATAAATTATAAATGATTTTAAATATTTACAATTTTTTGAAAAATTAAAAAAATCAAAGAATAAAAATTTTTAATTTAAAAAAAAAAATTATAAAAAAAAAAAAAAATTGAAAAAATTAAAAAAAAAAATAAATAAAAAATTATATTTAAAATTTTTTCAATTGGAAAATTTTTTGCATATTTAAAAATTTTTTAAAAATACAAAAATAAATAAAAAAAAAAAAAATATTTTAAAAAATAATATAATTTTACAAAAAAAAATTAAAAAAAAAAATTTTAAAAAAAAAAAATTAAAATGCTTTTATTTTTTTTTAAAAAAAGGGAATAAAAAAAAAAAATATATCAATTAAAAAAAAAAAAAAAAATTATAATTTTAATTATGATTTTTTTTATTTTTTGAAATAAATGACATTTAAAATAAAAAAAAAATATTAATGGAAAAAGAAATATAAAAAAACAATAAAAAAATAAATATTGAAAAATAATTTTAATAATATTGAAAAAAATAAAATTAATTTTTTAAAAAAAATTTTAAATTTTTTTTTAAATTTTTTTATTAAAAAAATTTATATAAATTTTTAAAAAAAAATTAAATACAAAAAATTATAATTAATTTATAAAAAATTAAATTAAAAAAAAAATTTAGTAAAATCAAAAAAATAATTTTTTAAAAAAATAATAAAATTAAAAATAAAAAAAAAAAAAAAATAAAAAAAAAAATAAAATAAAAAAAAAAAATTGAAATTTTTTTTTTATTGATTTTTTCAAATAAAAATTTTTATAAATTCAAATTTATAAAAAAAAAAAAAATATTTTTTTTTTATATAATAAATTTTTTTTTTTTTTTTAAAAAAAAATAAAAAAAAATAAAAAAAAAAAATAAAAAAAAATTAAAAAAGATTTTTTTGATAAATTATTTAATTATTAAAAAAGAATAAAAAAATAAAAAAAACAAAAAAAAATAAATAAAAAAAAAAAACAAATTATTTAAAATGAAAAAAAAATCTTTTAATTTTTTTTAAAAAATTTAAATAAATATTGTTTTTTAATATTAAATTTATTTTTAAAATTTTTTCATTTTAAAAAATTTTATCAAACAATTTTTTTAAAAAAAAAAAAAAAAAAAAATTTTATTTTTTTTAAATTATTATATATTTTATTTTTTATTTAATTTTTTATTTTTTAAAATTTTTTTAATAAGAAATAAATAATAAAAAAAAAATTTAATTTAATAAAATTTTAAAAAAAAAAAAAAATTTTTAAAAAATTTTTAAAAAAAAAAAAAGAATTTAAAAATTTTAAAAAAATTTTTTTTAAAAAAAAAAAAAAAAATATCATTATATATTTTTTTAAAAAAATTTAAACAAATAAAAATTTTAAATTAAAAAAAAAAAAAAAAATTTTTCAAAATTTTTTCATATTAATTTGCAAAAAAATTAAATGGAAAAAATTTTTTCAAAAATATAAAAAAAAATAAAATAAAAATTCAAATTTAAATAATTTTGTTTTTTAAATATTTAAAATTTTTTTTTGCTTTTAATAAAGGAAATTGAAATTTTTATTATTTATTTTTTTTTTTCAAATTTTTATTAAAAAAAAATATAATTATAAAAAATTATTAAAAAAAAATTTTTTTATTTAAAAAAAAAAATTAATTTTTTAATTTTTAAAAATTGAAAAAAATTTAATTTATAAATGAAACATTTTTTTATACAAAATTTATTTAAATTTTTGATTTTTTTTATTTAAAAAGAAATAGATAAAAATTTTTTTAAAAAAATATAAAAATCAAAAAAATATTATTTTTATTTTTTTCCACAATTTTTTTATTTTTATTAAAACAAAAAATAAAAAAAAAAACATCAATTATATATATCATTTATATTAAATTTTAAAAAATATAAATATAAAAAAAAAATATTTATAATTAAATATTGTTAATTTAAAAAAAATCAAAAAAAATTTAAAAAAATAAAAAACATTCAATTTATATAAATAATATAAATTTTAAAAATTTTTTTTTTAAAAAGTTTTTTTTTTGATTTTAATTTTTTTAAAAATTTGAATTTTTTATTTTAAAAATTTTTAAAAAACTGAGAAAAAATAATCAAAAAAAAAAATTAAAAAAATATTATAAAAAAAAAAAAAAAATAAATATTTTAAAAAAAATTTAAATCAATAAAACAATTTTGAAATTCATATTTCAATATGCAAATTAAAACTTCTTTGAAAGAATTTATTAAAAAAAAATAAATCTTTTTAAAAATTTTTTTTTTTCAAAAAAAATTTTTAAAAATATTTGAATATAAATAATTTATTATGTAAAATATCAAAAATTTTCCAAAATATTTGTTATTTAATAAAAAAAAAAAATAAAATTTTTTAAATACAGAAAAATATTTCAAAAAAAAAAAAAAAAAAAAATAAAAAAAAAATTTTTAAAAATAAATTTTTTAAAATTTTCAAATTTTTTTTTATTCTTTAAAAAAATTAAAAAAAAAAATATTAATGTTTAGTTTTAATTTTTTTATGGAAAATTTAAATTAATAAAAAAAAAAAAATTTCAAAATTTTAAAAAATATTTATTAAAATTTATAATAAAATTAAAATGAAAAGATAAAATTTGATAAAAAAAAAAAAATCAAAAAAAATATTTTTTAAAAAAAAAGGTTTTTTTTTAAATTAATATGTAAAAATTAAAAGAAATCTTTAAAATTTTAATTACAATAAAATTTTAAATTGTTTAAAAAATTTTTAAAAAAATAAAATAAAAAATGTAAATTTAAAAATTTCAATTACCAGAAAAAAAATAAAAAAAGATTTGATGAACTTTAAATAAATTTTAGAAAACAATAAATAAAAAAAATATTTTAAAATTAAAAATTTTTTTTTTCAAAAATTTTCATTTTTGAATTAAATATTTTAAATAAAAATTTATAATTTCAAACAAAAAAAATATAATTAAACATTTAAAAAAACTGACATTTTTTTTATAATGAAAAAAAAATAAAATAAAAAAAATAAAAATAAAAACAAAAAAAAATTAAACAAGGTTTAACAAAAAATTATTAAATATATCATAAAAATATATCAGGTCATCCCATAAGTTCTGTCCGAATTTTGAATAAAGAAAACAAGTGACCAAATGTTACATTTAATTACAGATTCAATCAACAATGTATTTTCCCTGATTATCTATGACTTCCTTCCATCTATTAACAAGCTTACTAATTCCATTACTGTAAAATTCTTTTGGCTTTGATTCGAAGAACTCACAAATGTCAGTTTTAACCTCTTCCTGTGTTACAAAAGCTGTTTCTTCCAAATGATTCTGTAAGCTACGAAACAAATGGTAGTCTGAAGGAGCAAGATCGGGAGAATAAGGTGGATGAGGAATTTTCTCCCAACCAAGTTCTTCGATCTTTTGTGACGTGATTCTTGCTGTGTGGGGTCGCGCATTGTCCTGATGAAACATCACCTCTTTTCGATTCACTAGAGCAGGTCTTTTTTTTTCCTCAAAGCTTGGTTCAAACGCTCTAATTGCTGACAGTATATTTGAGCATTAATTGTTGCATTAGGTGGTAAGAATTCAAAGTGGATTATTCCTTGGCGATCCCACCAGATTGAAAGAAGAACCTTTTGCCCATGAAGTTCCCTTCTCGGCTGTGGCTGGGGTCCTTCCCTTTACCAAGCCACTGTCTACGACGCTTAACATTTCGATAAAAGATCCATTTTTCGTCGCCAGTCACAAGTCTATCCAAAAAAGGTGAAACAAGTTGGCGAGAATGGAGAGAAGAGCAGATGTCAACTCGGGATTTGAGGTTGTTTTCAGACAATTCATGAGGCACCCATTTTCCAAGTTTAGGAACTTTTCCAAGTTGTTGAAGATGACGATGAACAGTTGTATGGTTTGAACTGAGAACCACTGCCAATTCCTCAACTGATAAAGCAGGATTTTCTTCAAGGGCTGCTTCAAGAAGCTTTTCATCAAACTCAACTGGACGTCCGGTTCGATCTTCATCTTCAAGGGTGAAATCTCCACCTCTGAATTTTGCAAACCATCTTCTGCAAGTTCTTTCATTCACACATTCCTCTCCATAAACTGAGTGAATGTTTCTAGCCGCTTCGGCTGCTGAGTTTCCTTTCTTGAACTCATAAAGCATTATGTGCCTCAAATGATTCTTGGGTACTTCCATGTTAGCAGGGTTTTAATCAAACAAAATTTAATTTTATTGTTCTCTGAAATAAAATTTGATCAGTTTAAATGCATCTAAACATAAAAAATAATGTTCAGCTCCATTAGACATTATAAAATACTCTTTTAAATTTCGTTCATTTTAACAAAAAGTTAAAATTCGGACAGAACTTATGGGATGACCTGATATATATATATATATATATATTTATATATATATATTTATATATATATATAATATTTATGAATACTATAAATACATTAATTTTAAATTAAAAATTTAAAACCAAATAATTTATATGATATTAATTAAAATAAAAAAAAAATTCTAAAAAATTATTAAATATTTTTTTTTAAAAAATAAAAAATAAAAAAAAATTGAATTTTTTTAAAAATTTTTTATTAACATCTTTTTTTATAAAATTATATATTTTTACTTTCATATTAATAAAAAAATTTTAGCATTTTTTTATTTAATTTTAATATTTTTAAAATTTAAATTGTATATATATATAATTTTTAAATTTTTTTATAAAATAGAATAAATATAAAAAAAAAAAAAAAATAAATTTTAAAAATTACATAAAAAAATTGTAATATTTCCAATTTTCATTTTGTTTTAAGTAATCATTTTTTTTAAATTTAATTAAAAATTAATATATAAAAAATTTTTTAATAAATAAATTAAAATTTTTTTTAAATCAATTTTTTCTAATTTGAAATTACTTTATATTTTTGAATTGATCAAAAAATTGAAATCAATAAAATTTTTTTCAAAAATTTATATTTTTTTTATTAAAAAAATTAAAAAAATTATTAAAAAATTTTCAATATATTTTATAAATCTATAAAAAAATGGGAAAAATATTTATTTATAAATTTTAATAATTCAAATAATAATTATTTAAACATATTTTTTTTTACAAATATACATCCAATTATAAAAATATTAATTGAAATGAATAATTTTAAAATATCATAAAAATAAAATATTTTAACCAAAAAAAAAAAGTTTTATTTAATATTTAAAAATTATAAATATAAAACTTTTTAAATATAAAATAAATATATATATATATAAAATTTATAAAATATTAAATAATATATATTTATTTATTTATATATATATATAAATATATATATTTATATATATAAAAATTTTGAGAAATTTATTTTTAATATATATATTTAAAAATAAAAAAATTTAAATTATTTAATAAATTTTATTTTATTTAAGATAACAAAATTTGGAAAAAAAATTAAAAATTTTTTTTTTCCAAAAAAAAATTAAATAAAAAAAATTATACCAATTTAAAGAAAAAAAAAAAAAAAATTTATATTAAATTTTTGGAAAATTATCATTTTATTTATATTTATATAAAAGAATTTTTAAATTTAAAATTGAATTGAAAAATTACTTTTAAAAAAAATTTTTTTTAAGGAAATTTTAATTTTATAAATTTTAAATTTTTTTTTATAAAAGACAAAAATTAAAATGAAATTTTTAATATTTTTGAAAATTAATTCTTTTTTTAAAGGAATTGGATAAATTTTCAAAAATTTCTTAAAAAATCCAAATTTAAAAAATCTAAAAAAACTTATTTTGAATTTAAATAAATTTTCTCATTTATTTTGAAATAAAAAAATATATATTATTTTTTTTTTTTTCAAACTTAAAAAACATTTTTTTTTTTAATTTTAAAAATGAATTGAAAAAAAAAAAATATTTTTTTAAATTAATATGAAAGAATATATTTATTTTTAATTTAAATAAAATTTAAATAATTTAAATAAAAAATTAATTATTGAATATAATTTAACAATTATATAAATTATCATTATATTTATAAAATATCATATAAAAAATATAAATAAAAATGAATTAAAATTAAATTCATTTATCAAATCAAAACTTAAATTTAAAAAATTTTTATTATATTTTACAAAACAAAAAAAATTTAATATTGAATATTTATAACATGTTTTAAATTTTAAAAATTTTTAGGATTAAAAAAACAAAAGTTTTATATAAATTTAAAAATTAAAATAAATAAAAAAAAAAATAAAATTTTAATATTCCAATAAAATTGCTATTTTCATAAAATAAATTTAAAAATATAAAAATTTATATATTTTTTAAATAAAAAATTCAACATATAAATAATAATATTATAAAAATAAATGATATTTCAATATTTTTGAATTTCTTGTTATGAATTTAAATAATCTTAAATAATGAAAAATAATATAATGAAAAAAATAATGAATAAATTTATAACATTCAATTAAAAAAAATTTGTTAAAATTAAATTATATTTTTAAAATTATAAAATCCAAAAATAAAATTTAATCAAAGATAATTTTTTTTTACAAAATGAAATAAAAAAATTATATTTTATAGAATCAAAAATTTTTTAAATTAAAAAAAATTTTCTGAAAAACAAAATAAAAAAAAAAAAATAAATAAATGATTTTTTTTCAAAATTTTTTTAATTAAGATAGAATTTTAAAAGAAAAAATTGAATGTATTTATTTAAATTATAGAAAAGTTATATATTTTAAAAGAATTTTAATAATATTTACAAACAGAATTGAAAAATTACAAATCGATATAAGAATTATATTTTTACAATAATTTTTCAAAAAAAATTTTATTTAATAATTATAGAAAAATATATATACATATATTAAGAAATTGAAATTTTTAAAATTTAAAAAAAAATATCATAATTTATAAAAAATATAAATTTAAAAAATTTAAAATTTTTTGAAAATAAAACTTATTTAAAAAAAAAATATGCATATAAAAAATTTGCTTCATTTTACAATTTGGGAATTAATTAAATTTATTTTAAAAAAAAAAAAATTAAAATTTTTTTAAAAATAGTATTTTCTTAAACATGAAATATATATAAAAAATAACAAATATATGAAATAATATCAAAAAATAATAAATCAAAAATTATTAAATTATATTAATTATAACTTTATATTAAATATATATTAAAAAATAAAAATTTAAAAAATTTAATTTTTTAATTTCCAATTTAAATAAAAAAAAACAAAATATTTGAAGATGATTTATTAAAATAAATTTAAAAATTTCCTTTTTTATTTGAATTAAAAAAATTATGTTTAACTTTAAAAATTTCTTAAAAAATGGAAAAAAAGAATTTTTAAATGAAATTTTAAAAAAACAAAAATTTTAAAAAAAAAAAAAAAAATATATTTTACTATTATTTTTTTTTTATTCAATTAATTTTTAAATTAAGGTTTTAAATAATATTAAATACATATAAAATTTAATGTTTTAATTTAATAAAATAAATCAAAAAAAAAAAAATATAATCTTTTGATTATAAATTTTTTATAAAAAAATTTCATTTTATTATTTATTTTCTTAATTAATTTTTAATTTTATTTAAAAAAAAGAAATAAAAAAGGTTTGATATATATAAAAAAAAATTTTAAATTGGTAAAAAAAAATTCAAAGAAAAATTTTAAACAATGGAAAAATGAAATTTTATAAAAAAAAAAAAAAAATATTTTTTAAAAAAATATATAAATAAAAATTTATTCCTTAAAAAATATATATACAATTTTAAGATTTAGATTAGTTTTTAATATGAAATTTATATAATCTTTTTATTGAATATATTAAATATAAAATTTATATGTTAAATATAAAAAAAAAAATTTTTAAGAATAAAAAAATATAAAACAAATAAATTATTACGGTTTAAAATATAAATATTTGATGTATAAAATTGAAAAAATTTTATCTTTTGGGTTAGATTTAAAAAAAAAGAAAAATATATATTATTTTCTTGTTAAATTATTTTTTAAAAAAAAATTTATATAAATAAATATTTAATGAAATTATTTCTATAAATAAAATCAAAAAAGTTATATATAAATATTTTTAATAGAAAAAATGTTTTAAATTTATTTAAAAAAAATAAGAATTTAATATATAGGAATAATGAAATAAAAAAGAAATATTTGTTTTTTTTTTCATTTTTTTCCAAAATTCAACTGTATAAAATGAAATTAAAAAATTGAAATTTTTGGCCTTTTACAAAATTTTTTATATTGAAACATTATATTGTTTATATTTTCATATATAAATATATAAATTTATTTAATTATAAAATAAATTTTTTTGAGTTTTTAAATTTTTTTTTTTATAAAAAAAATTTTTAAATTTTTTTAAAAATTAGATATGTTATTTATATTCAAAAATGATAAAAAAAAAAGAATCAAAATTTTTATTTTAATTTTTAAAATTTTATTTTCAATATTTTTTACAATATAGATATTTGATAAATATTGAAATAATTTAATACCGGATAAATTTATTATATCATTTATTTTTAAAATTTTATATAAAGATTTAAATATGAATTTAAGATGTAAATTAAAATTATTTAGAATTTCTTTTTAGTTATTTTTTTTTTATATTATAAATAAATGAATTTAATATTTTAATTATATTAATGGTTAAATAAAAATAAGAATGAAAAAATTCTGTTGAGGTATTTAATTGAAAAAAATTTCTAAAGAAAATTTTAGAACAATGTTAAAAAAAGATTAAAAAAATTATATATAATTAAAAAAATTTTATATTTTATTTAGATTTAAACTATTAATTTATTTATTTAAATTTTTTTTTAAATCTAAAGAAATATTGTTTGAAAATTTATTTTTTTAAAAAAAATCAATTTTAAAATATTTATACTTTGTATTAACAAAATTGATTAGAAATTTAAAAAATATATAAATATATATAAATTTACAAATTAACAAAAATGATATATTATATCATGTTTATTTTTAGGAATTATCAAAATTTTGCTATTTTTTTGAATATATATATATATATATTTATATTTATTTATATATTATAAAATTTTAAATGAAATGAAAATCACAGAAGTTTGAATATTAATATAAAAGAAAATATATATATGAAATTTTAAAAACTGAAATTTTTTTAAAAACATTATGGACTTCATTGAATTTTACCTTCTTTTAAAAAGAATATCTCATTTAAAAATAATTTGCATGATCCTGTAACACGTCAAAAAACAGGACATAATTCAAAATTATTTTTTTTAAAATTTCTGAAAAAATATTTTAGATCAAAGCATAATTTTTAGGGTAAAATTGAAAAAAAATTTTAAAAAATATTTTCAGAAAAAATTTTAAACAAAATTTTCTGAAACAAAAATTCAAATTTTTTTGAATTTTTTTGAAAATCAAATCCTTAAAATTTTTTATATAAATTTTGAATCAAATCCTTTATTTTTTGAAAAAAAAAATTGTTTTGAAAAAAAAAATTTTTTGAATATAATTATGAACCAAAAACGATAAAAAATGACCAATTCATCCTTGAAAGTTAAAAAAAAAATTTGTTTAGGTTTTAATAAATAAAATACCAATGATAGATATCTGTTAGATTGCAAAATATGTATGAAAAAATTTTTCAAATTTTAATTTTTTTTAAATTTTATAAATTCATTGGACAAAAAAATCCTGTTTACTAAATTTTTTTATTGTATTAACGATTTTTGAGTCATTTTATAGGTGGATAAATCTAAATTTCTGAATTCAATAAAAATTTTATGCATTTCAATATATAATTGTTATATATCCCAATAAAAAAATTAAATATTTTATGTTTTTAAATAAATTAGGAATATAAAATATGAATGTGCATATTTGATATCATTAATTATTCTAGTTAAAAAAATTTTTTTCATATTTAAAATTTATTTTCATTTATTAAATTAAAAACAGATAATGAGATGATTTTAGAAATTAAGTTATTTTCTTTGAAAACTTTTTTAAAGTTATGGAAAAATAATAGTAATTATAAAATAGATTTTTTTTTGCTTTAAATATATATTTTAAAAATGTTTGCAAAAATGAATAATATGATGTTAAAGGATATATGAGATGATAGTTTCATAAATGTTTAATTATTTGTAATAAAAAAAAAATTGTCAAGGCTTATCAGAGATCAAATAAATTTATGGAATTTTCAATTAAATAAAAAACAACTTTTTATATTTCAACGAATAGAATATCATTGATTCAGATCTTATATTATAATTGTTATAAAAATATACAGAATTTGTGAGATGAAAAAAAATTATAAAATAGGTTTAAAAAAAACATAAATATATATATTTATAAATTTATATAACTATATAAAAAAAAATGTAAATATATAACATCCTTTAATATTTATTTGTAAATAATTATATATATATATAAATATTTTTTAAAAAAAAAAAAAAACAAAAAAATGAGAATTTTTTTTTTATATTTTATCTTTTTATATGCTCAAATTTCCAAAAAAAATTTTTATATATATGATATATATAATTGTATAATATATAAATATATATAACAAAAAATACATCAATTTTATAAATCTATAGGGAATATATAAACCAAATTTAAAAATACAATACATTAAAATAAATACTAAATATCATATTAACCACTTTTATTATCCTTCCAAGAATTTAAAAAATATTCCCAAATTCTCCAGATATGATAAAAATTTTTTCAACCTTTACCAAATTCTACAAATGAATTTAAATAAATTTAATTTGCCTGTTTTCAATTGATATTGTGAATAAAAAATTTGGTTTTATAAATAAATTATTATAAATAAAAATTGGAAAAAAAAACATTAAAACAATGTTTTTTATTTCTAAATGGAAAAAAAAAATTTATAATGTTTTTTAGTAATTTCATTTTTCCAAAAATATTAATTAATTTTTTCAAATGAATTTTTTATTAAATATGTCTAATTTCAATATAATAATTCATTTGAATTTTCCAAATTCTAGTAATTCATAAATACTATTTAACAGTTTCTTATATATATAGTTTAATTTCAATTTTATTATCTATTTTAATTTACTGAATATATATATACAAATAAAAATGTTTGACTTCAAACTCTTTTTATATAAAATATTAAATTATATTATTTTCAATTTCATATTTTAATTTTTTCATTTATTGTTCTTGTACATTTAAAATTATTATTTTATATGCATATCCTTAAAATTCTTTCGTCTATTAAATATTAGGTAAATTTAACATTTTTTATTGCATTTAATATATATATATATATATATATATATATATATATATATATATATATATATATATATATATATAATGGACTCTCCTGTCGGTTTTCGACATATGAGGATCTGATCTGACAACCAATTGATTCAGTTATGAAATTTTGTGCGATAATCTTAAGTGGCATTTAAGACCCGCTAGTGATTTACAAAGGAGGCCACATATGGAGCAAGTGTGAGGATTGTGAGATGAGATCACTGTTAGATTGGCTGACCTTTTAGATCTTGCTCTCGCTTCTTGAAGATGATTCAGAC
Organism: Acanthosepion pharaonis; assembly: GCA_903632075.3. Classification (NCBI taxonomy): domain Eukaryota; kingdom Metazoa; phylum Mollusca; class Cephalopoda; order Sepiida; family Sepiidae; genus Acanthosepion; species Acanthosepion pharaonis. Next base: position 63,184 of record CAHIKZ030002136.1, read on the forward strand.
AAGCTGATTGAAAATTGCTGAGTCCACTAAAACACGTTGATCTCCATTCTACCCGCTCAAGGGTGTTATGAGGTATATTGACAGCTGACAGTTTGTCTTTGTATCTTAGCCATGGGCGTCCTACATTCCTGTAGCCCTGATCTAATTGGCTGTACATTATGATCTTGGGTATCCTGTCATCAGACATTCTCAAGACATGACCAGTCCACCGTAACTGAGACTGTATGATAAAAGTCTCGATTCCTCCAATATTACACCTGTTAAACAGGATATTTTATCTTGAAATATTATTATCCACATGATGGCAACATATATATAACTTTCATTTTTTATAAATCAAAATACAATGATGATGAAAATGATTATATCTTTGTAGAAATATCCAGTTATTTTGGGATATTTTGCATACATAATGCAAAATTGCATCCAAATAAAATTAAATAAAAATAAATTATTTTAAATAATAACAATAAACCATATTATATAGAATATTTTTTCTTCCCTTTATTAAAATATTTTGTCATTTTCAAAAAATATTTATTAAATCAATTTCTTCAATTTTTTTTTTTATATTTTTAACATTTAAATAAAATTTAAATATTTTTTAGAAAATTTATATATATATAAAAAATATTATATATATTTTAAATAAAATAAATGATTTGTTTTTTAAATACTAAAAGTTTTTGAATTTGAAATATATTTTTAAATAAAGTTATTTTTACATGTCCAAAAAAAAAAATGGATCTGTTTAATACCAATTTTTATTAATTATTTAAAAAAAACTGAAAAAGATTGAATTAATGTTGGCAATGAACTATTTTGTTATTGTGATTTGAATTATATTTACTATAATATAATAATTTTAAAAGTTAACAAGTATTCATTTCACATCACTTTTTGAAAAATTTATATTGTCCTGACTTTATAAAATATTTACATTTATTAATTCAAATAATTTAGTATATATAAATTGTTGATTTAAATATGTATATCAATATTTATGTATTTTAAACAAATTTAAATTGAATGATTATTTAAACTTTGAAAAAATTAAAATAATTTAATTTTTCTAAATTTTATATTCACAATCCTTCAAAAAAGAACAATAAAAAAAAAAAAAAATTCTTTTCAATATGTTGTTTTTTCAAAATTTATTTGATAAATATTTTGAATTAATGTTTAATTAACAAAAATTATATAAATCTTACTCCATATAATAGTTACAGAAAATTGAACAAAAAAAATAAATAATATATATTTATATTTTTATTTAAATTTTTGACTGTTTTTAACTAATTTTTTCTTTAAGATATATCTTTTAAACAGAACTAGAGGAATATAATATAATTAGAATTTTTTCTATATAATTTTTAAAATAACAATAATCTTAGATTAACTTGGAAAATTTTATCCCATTTAATGTTTTTGAATTTTTCTAATATAATCAAAATTTTTATATAGTTTAGCTTTTATTTTCTGATAAATATGAAAAAAAAAAAAAAAAAAAAAAAAAAAAGTAAATCCATTTATAGAATAAATATATATAAACTTTATATTACATTTACAACAAAAAAGAAAAATTCATTTTAAAATATTAAAATTGCTAAAATGTATTATTTTTTTCCATCTGAACTGTTAATAGATTTTTTGGACTTAAAACAATATATTTTATATTTCAAAATTTTTTTTTTTCATATTTGGGAAAAATTCCATTAAAAACTAAAACTGTTGATTGAAAAAGGATGAAAAAAAAAAATATAGGGATTTTATCATTTTACTGATTTATATAACACATATCTAAAGGTGTTAAGAGAACTTGAAATTATAAAATAAAAGTAGAAAAAAAAATTTATACAAATTAATAAAATAAATGAATTTTTTTTTAATGGATTTCATTTAAATTAGCATTTTCAATTGCAAAAAATTTTAAAAAATTTTTAAAATAATTTATTATTTTATTTAAATTTTATTTGTGTATAAATATTATTTCAAAGAAAAGAATCATGAAGCCTTATTTTTTGTGTCAAAACTTGTATGTGTGTTTTTGTTTTTTCAAACATGTATAAATATTTCATGTGCAGATATGTATATGTTTGAGAAACATGAACATGCTTTCAAATGAATTTAAAAAATCACTTTTTCACAAAAAATACACTTTTTTTTTTTTTTTTTTTGTGTACATGCCATCTATGCAAGTGTATGTATCAATTCCATGACATTATGTATGTAATGATAATGTAAGAAAATTTAATTGAATGTTTGTTACATAAAAAAAAAATATTCATTACAAAAATTATCAAAAATTATCTATAAAAAAAATGATAAATGTGTATCATTAAAGAACATTTATATAATTAATTAATGGTTTTATATATATAATTTAACATTTACAAATTGTTTCAGTATATTTCATAAAGTATATATAAAATATGCATGTGCATGAAAATTCTATTTAATTCTCAAATACATTAAAATTTATCATTGTTTCAGTGTTTGTACATTTGAGATAATATATCTGTGTTTGTTCATTAATAAATTTTTAGTAAATAAAAGAATAAAATTCATATTTATATAAATATAAAACTATATAATAAAGAATTGTCTGTGTGTAATTTACAATATATTGATAGAAAAAAATAAAAAAAAAAAAGAAATTAGATTTTTATCCAAAGTTTTGTTAAATTTATATTTTATGAAAATTTTGAATTAAAAAAAATTTGATTAATAAATATTCTGCTTTATTAAAAAGAAACAGATAGATGTTAACAAATCCTCATTCATACAAGTTTGAAAAAATATGTATTTTGATTGAAACACAAATTTTTAATAAATGTGTTCTCTTATTTTAAAAGTTTTAATTTTGAAAAAATGAAAATAAAAATGATTTAAAATATTCTAATATTACCAAAATAATTTTATCCATTTTTAAAATTTTTTTTAAAACAATAAAAATGAATTTTTTTTCCAAAAAGCAAATTTTCTCAATGAAAATAAATATTTTTTTAAAAGTAAAATCTAATTATTTAAAACATGGACTCTTTTGTCTTCAAAACTCTCACAATCTTTAAAAATTATTAAAAACTGTAAAAATAAAAAAACTGAATTGAAAATGGGAAGTGAATCCATTTACAATCTTAATTATGTAAATTTTTCAATAAGATGTTGTTTAATGGGATTTAAAAAAAAATATTTCATACATTAAATAATTTTTCAAATAATTTCTTTTTGTGGTTGATCTGTGACTGGAAATCATATTCAGAGGAAAAAAAATAAAAGAATTTTATACAGTGAAAATTTGATAAAATTAATTTTAAATATTTTTATATTAATCAATATATATACATACAAATGATTACATGATGAGCTGCTTTCACTCTTTCCCAGACTCACATGAATTCAAACCAAATACAATAAATCCACAACTTTCAACTGTAGAAACTTTTAAATGTAGCCTTCTCTTTACTCCAATAGATTTTCATTTTTTAACCTCTTGTTTGTGGAACACCCTTCCCAATTTTGTGGATCAAAGAGAGATTATAATCTCCAACTATTCAAATAAAATGTCTTTCGATTTTTCCAGTTACCTTGAAAAATCCATATGAATCTCCTCATCCAAGAAATCTATCACTCCATCTGCTCTTCTCTCCAAATCTTCTGCAACCCATTGCATCCTATTATGGCTTCATGCCTTGCAAATAATTTAATATTAAAAAAAAAAAAAAATTTAAAAAAAAATATGAAGATAAATTATATTTTTTTGATAATCAAGAAAAATACTGGTTAAAAATTTATTGACAATTATATAAAAAATTTTTATTTTTATATATTTTGTCCTTTTTCATTTATATATAACTAAATTTGTTATGTTAATATGTATTACATGGGCAGCAAACAAGGGATGAAGGAATTTTAAATTGGACCAATAATGCAATGAAACTTTTATTCAATTTTAACATAAAACAATGTTTTAATCTTATCTGAAGGAAAAAACAATTCATATATAAAAATTTTATTAGAGAGTGCTGATTGATTCAAGGACATTTATCAATTAAATTTGTAATTTTTTTTTTAAAATTTCACTATTCATTTTAGAACTAATATATATCACAATTTAGGATATCTTAAAACAAAAATGAAAAAAAGAAAAAAAAAGTATCTAAATGAAATCTGATTATAGAAAATTTTTTTTTTTTAGAATTATAAAATTCCATAGCATCAAATTAATTTTTTTAACAGCATAGGCATAAAAATATAAATTTAGTCTGATTTTTTCCTAAAATGAAAAATTTAGCTTTTATAAAAATATTTTATATATATATATATATATATATATATATATATATATATATATATATATAAATATAAGATTTTTTGTATACAGAATAAATTCCAATAACCAACAAATACTATTCTTGAAAGAGTGCTCAATACAGAGTAGAGCAAATATAATTATTTATTCAAAAATTATAACATAAATATGTTATAAAATCACTACAAACATAGCCATTTTGTTTCAACACTTCTGGTGTCTTATCAAGTGATGATGTTGAATGTAGAATAAAGTGTTTTAAAAGGTTCAAATTAATCAAACACCCCTCACTAGGGGAAACGCAGTTGCATAAGCTGGATTGACCAATTAAAATACAAATATATAAGAATTCAAAAAACTTGACAATGAATCTTTATTATAATAATTAATTAATGCTTTAATGTTATCGTTAGACTAAAATGGAATTCATTCTAACTAATTAATATTAAATTTTACTATAAAATTAAAAATTAAAAATTACCAATTTTAAATTTAATCTGTATTAAATTTAAAAAATTATAAAATTATTTAAAAAAGAAACTGAGGAAAAAATACATGTTTTGTTATTCATTTTGTTTTTACTGAAAGGCCAAAAATTAAGTTGAAATAAACGTTAAAATTTAATGTTGCTCTGAGCTTCATTACAACTTAGATACATTTAAAGTGATGATATGGGCAAGGGAGGGTGGAATCTTGCAAAAGACAATACATACACAATCAGATTATAATACACAAACACGTAGACATATCTAGATATATGAACATGCAAAAAAGTGACAAAACAGAAAATAGGTGTCTACAACCCTTAAAAAAAAAAAAAAAAAAAAAAAAATAACAAACATACAATGAAAGGCACATATAAGTGATTATATACACATACATTGATAACGACACACACATGTACACACCAAGAAGTATTCAAATTTGAAAGTGTTAGTAAACAAATTCAAACATACAATTATAATATAACTTATATGGGCAAAGATATATAGATAAAAATATTGAATAGATAAAATTTAATATGGGTAGAATAGAAAAACAGATATTCATCAATGAACAACATAAAGAAAAAGGACACTAAAATATATAGAAATGGGTAAAAAAATAAGTATATAAGTAAACACAAATAAGAAAAAACCAAATTCAAATGTCCAGGCAAAATGTAACACTTAAAATTAACACTAATATATAAAAAAGAAAACTCCTAAAACACACAAATATATATAAATATCTCATATATACTTATATATGCATTAGTACACATACACAAGTACAAATAAATACCAATATGTGAAAAGAATAAAATATTCTGTACAATGAACATGCCATGAAAATCTCTGTTTGGTGGATGTCATGTCTTTTGATACCTGATCAAAAGCACACCAGGCTGATCACATCACAGGAAAATCTGATTTTGTTTGAGGCAGATCCATTTGGTTTCCTTGAATGTTTCCTAACCCAGGATCAGTCTTGGGTTCACCACTTTGAGGTAGAGAAAAACACCTGCTCCAAAGTAGGCCATTTCATCTGAAGGGAAAATGATGATCTCAATTTTTTAGGGGGACAATAGGCATTGTCTTTATTTACTATCTTCAAAAGGGCCACACCATCAATGGAAAGTACTATGCCAAATTGCTGAAGTAGTTACAAAAGGTTATCAAAACCAAACATCAGATTAAACAAATAAAATCTATTATCTCTTTAGAAACGTGTGTGTGTGTGTGTGTGTGTGTGTGTGTGTGTGCCATGAAAATACCTGAGTTGGTGTTCAGGTGTGCAGTTAGCCTACTGGCAGTGATGAACCACAAGTTTTTTGTGACGATAAATATTCGCACTTACCGGAGTCGAATCGTCCAAGATGTTTTGCTTGTTGGGCTGCTGTTTTATGATGGATATATGCATAAACCCAAGCTAGACAGTTTGTCATTTTGTCAGCTGCATCCTTTCCTCTCACAAGTTTGGTCCAAGAAAAGTACATTCTCCAACATTTGTTTATTTTATGCTGCTTGGCACGTTTTGTCTAGTGGCGGTCTGCATGCTGATTGGTCGAGCTGGGGACTCTGATTGAGAACGAGGCCAACGGCGATGATTGATGCGTTGGTCGTGATTTTGCTCAATGAAAACAGTCTGGGACATTGGCTGGTAGTGCAATTGGGACCGTGGTGATGTGCACTGTTATAGAGTTTCATATTAAGTTACAACTGTTTATTTTTGTCTGGAAGCTGGACACTAGCTTCAAACCTACCGCTAGAGGGAGCAGTGTAATTCCCGGTGTCTACTGAAACATGGGAGAAACATACTGAACTGCAACACTTTTGATAAGATATCCATCTAAGAGAATAAGAACTGATATAACATCTGCTTCCTAATCTTGCATCTTCTTGTTTCTGGGATTCTTAACATTGTCAGTGTGAATTGTTGTGCAAGCTGTACATGACTATAAACTCAGCATAGGCATTGTTGACATCTTAACATCTATTATTGGAGATGTGGGGTGATATAATAATTAGCAGCTCAGAATGAGAAATCAGACAAGTTAAAATTCAGTTTTGCATTACATTCCCTTTCATGCAAAGACCCTTGGGAAAGGTATCCATCTCTTCTCCCCATCTATGGGTTAAACAGTAGCACAGACTGGGCTTTTCAACCCTGTTTGGCAATGTCTAAGAGAATGCAAACTAAGTTCTCAAACTTGTTACCAATGGTCATATTCATTTAACAATCATAATTAAATTATATATCTCCATCCATTCCTCATTCCTTGAGTTGCTTGGTGGTGCCTAGGGCATTCTGGATAATTACTTTCCAGTAGAGTCATCTATAATTGTTGAAATCCATCATACTATTTTTTTTTTTTCACAGACATAATATCTCACCACATGTTTAAGCATCTTCGTTCAGCTTCAAGTTACTATGTTCCGAATTCAGTGTTGTTCTTCTCCTAGACTGGTGCCAATCATGATTAAATACCCAAGTAACTGCCCTATTTCTCCAGGGCTTCATACAGTTTTGATCTCAGAGATGTTATTCTCCTAGATTAGCTGCGAACCATGGCTAGGAACCCCAGTCTGCCAAAACTAATAGGAAAAGAGATGGATTCATAACTTTCCCAAGAGCATTTGTCTGAAAGTAACTTTAGCATGCAGTCTTTTTTTTTTTAAATATTGGTATCACTACATGCAAGGTGGTAAAGCCACTAAGACTGAAGGGCTTACAGGGTGTGTAGAATTAGAAACAGAAACATTAATAATGAGCAGGAAAAGAAAAGATTAATCAGGAGAATGGTAGATAGTGATTGACATTGCATTTAAATCTTTGAAGATTAAAGCTGGCAGTAAAGCATGGAGCTGGAAAGAAAGAAGAAGTGCAAGAGAAGAAACTGTTAGCATAGAATTTACAGTTACATCTAACCAGCTCAATTGTAAATTGATGAGATCTCAACACCAGTCTAGCATTGCACTTAAATTCAAAAAGTCTCGGTACCATAATGAAGAGCAATATTTATTCTGTTATCTACAGAAATGTGGCACAAGGCCAAAAAGGGGATTGGGGAAAGGACAGTCTTCTTCTGTCTTGACTATAACTTAGCTAGCCGCAAACACTGACCCAAACGTACGAAACAATATTCCTTACACCAAAACAACACATTCATACGTACCTTTCTTACTACAACCATAATGAAGAGCTCATCAGAATAATTACCATGAAAGTATTTATAGAAAATACAGAGAGGGAACCTTACAGCCGTGAGAAAGTGACTGAAACTGAGCAGCCAGATCAGGACCAATAATATTGCTGATAATTTGAATTTTATCAAGGAGCTCAAGGCAAATCACAGGGGCACCACAGTCTCTGTAGTTTATGCTGTAAAATGACCTTTAGCATGCAGTCTACATTTCATGGTATGAATTTATTTCTGGTGTTTAACTTTTTTATCCTTTTGACCGTTGGTCTCAAAGAAGGTTCTGACAGTTGATATTTTTATGCGAAATGGTTTAATAAAAATACAGTCTTACCAATCATTGAGCGGGAATATGAAAATGATTTGGTGTTTCATTCAGATGAATGGTCTGCCTATAGTAATCTAAATGCCATGGGTTATTGCCATCTTACGGTGAATCATCAAGAACATTACATGGATCCAGTGACAGGTGCATGAACTCAGGCTATTGAACAATCATGGTTGAATGCCAAAACAAGGATTTTAAATAAAATGAGAGGGGTTAATAGTGAGTTTTTCCAGTCAAACCACAATCTATCCTTGGTATAACAAACTATATCAGGCAACAAGGTCTCTGATCAGGAGGTTTTAAGGAACATAGAACCACTTCCTAATTGATGTCATTCCCAAGTCCACCCTAATCCAAGATGGCAGTACTTGTTAGGTTCCCAACTATGGGTAAATAGTTAACCCCCAAACTGGAGTCAAAATACTATGAAAGTATAAAAATACATTTTCATAGTAAAAATACCAGCAAATTTCTACTCTAATAGCTTCTTTTCTCATACTTCCCACCTGTGGAACTCTCTTCCATTTACTTGCTTTCCTGATAAATACAATCTTAAAAAATTTAAATGCAACATCAATCACCATCTTCTAACTTCTTGAATCCCATTCATCTTTTGTCCTTTTCTCAATCCTCCCTATATGCAGTTTTTTTTCACTCTCTGTAATCCCCTGTGTAGTAGTGGCATTCCCACCTTGCTTGGGCTGAAATGATTAGAAAAAAAAAATATTTTAGAAAAAAAAAAAAAAACAAATTACCAGAAATATATTTTTGTAAATGAAGTTACTAATGCTCCTAAGATAATTAAATTTCAGTATTAAATGACCCACAAAGTAGTTGATATGCTGCTAAACAAAGAAAGCCTAAAGCATTCTCACACCTCAATCATATGAAACAGATTTGTTTTTGGCATTTGTAAATGATATATAAAGTGTGTATCATTAATTAAAGGATTTAAGTGTAAATTATCAGTTATTGTAGTACTAATGAATGTCATTGTAATGATGGAAATTAATGTACCATTAAGCCTTTTTTGATTATTATGATTCCAATTTGTATGATTAAGTGTACGTCACTAATAATAAATCATTGTCCAACATTATTTAATTTGTTTTTATCATCCTGCAGAATAAAGTTCTTGTAGTGGAGGTAGGCTGCAAATTAAAATGTAAAAGTGCAGGCTGACTGCACACTAAAGTAGTGAATATAAAACATGGAACGTCTTGGTAGAAAAGTGTTAAACATAACAAAGGCAAGACTATTAGTCAAAATAAGTTGTGAAATAATGACAAAAACATCTAATTTTGGCAATAGTAAATTCACAGGCACATATAACTAGAATGGAATGAGGGCAGTTTGCATATTCTACTCTGCGAAATGACCTTTAGCCTGCTGTCTATATTTCATGTTATGAATTTATTACTGGTATTTAACTTGTTTTACACTTTTTTTAATTATTATGATTCTGATTTGTATGATTAAGTGTTTGATACTAATGATAAATCATTGTTCAACATTATTCAACTTGTTTCTATCACCTCAAGAAATTGTGAATTTTAAATCAAAATTTGTTTTTTTATTAAATTTTTGGTGCACTCTTGAAATTATAAATTTTAAAACAAAATTTGTTTAGCTTGCCTCACAACAACTCCAAGCATCAGAAAGAAAAATTACCAAAAATCAGAGAGTTATTCACATTTGATAAGTGCAGATGATATTCGAGGTACTTACAAGGAATTTTTTACAATTAAAAATGAAAAAATCTGTTTTTGACTTGTTTGTTGGGTTGAGCATGAATGTAGACCCACCCCACGCTTAGAAAGAGTGCACTCAAGTCACTCACATTTAGGGCAATTGCAAAAGTTAGCCCAACTGGAGTGCAATGGAAGGGTCTCACTCTAGGAGAACTTGGTGTGAATTTTAGTAAATATAAAATTCTTTTTGTTTTGAATAAAAGATCCAAATTTTGTTTCTTTTGAGAAATTAAAAGCTGCCTTATAAAACTGAGGGCAGTTTGCATAGTTTACTCTGCGAAATGACCTTTAGCAAGCTACCTATATTTCATGTTATGAATTTATTACTGGTATTTAACTTGTTTTACCCTTTTGAGCGGAGTGCTTCTGACCAGTCAATATAAAATGACCTTTAGTGTTCGGTCTAACTTTCATGTAGCTTCCCTTATTGTTATCCTTTTAACCTGGTCCCTAACCCTGTAGCACCAATGAATTCCATCGTAATGATGCCCATTAATGTACCATTTAGCCTTTTTTTTTAATTATTATGATTCTGATTTGTATGATTAAATGTATGCCATTAATGATAAATTTGTTTTTATCATCCTGCAGATAGAAGTTCTTGTAATGGAGGAAGGCTGCATATTAAGTGTAAAAGTGCAGGTAGACTACCACACTAAAGTAGAACACTAACGGAAACTGTGGTAGACTGAACACTAAAGTAGTACCCAAAGAACTGTACCAAATAACAGAAATGACATGACTTGAGGACTACCAACAACAGCAACAACTAAAATGGATAGCACATCTAACTTGAAGAGAAAATAATCACATAAGATGTTGACATTCCCCACCACTTCAAATAAAAGGTTAAGAAGGAAACTCCATCAATAGTGGAAAGAGTGATAACAGCTACTGGACTTGAGAAACCTGTTCTCCTAAAAAGTGTTTTAATAGAAAAATTTTATAAATTTCCACCAAATGGGTGCTACAAAATGTGGCTGCTCCTGTCAATGAATGGCAAATGTTTCCTTATAGGGAAACAGCTAATATTATCATTACCAATACTATAATATCTTAATTTATGATTGGTTCAAATAGTCAAAAAGATTAAAATGTCAAAAAAAAAAAAAATTATTCAAAAATAGAATATTTATATAAAGTCAGTATAAGATATGAATCTTACACATATGCTAATCTCCAGGAGAGTGACTTGTTGAACCTTCTTGGGCAAACATCTTCTGCTGACATAGAGGGGAAAGGTGAAGGATTATATTGAATGAATTGCTTGATCTTCTGCCAGGAATGTTGATTTACTGTGTTGCACGAGACAGTTTTTCCCACCTTAATCTATCTTAGAGATTTATATGTTTACCATTCATCTATGCTTTGAATATTGCTGCCACATCTGGTCTGGTGTTTCTACTACATATTTAGACTTGAGAAACACATTTTCCTAAAAGTGTTTTTGAGAAAGATTGTACTGGCTACTTAGTCAATGAATGCCAAATGTTTCCTTATAGGGAAACAGCTAATATTACCATTAACATTTTCACCCCCTATGCATCCACCTGAAAAACCATCTTTCTAAAAGAGCAGAAAACAAAAATATTAAATGGAAGAATGTATTTAAAGACTCACATGTGGAAAACTACTACTAATAATAATTAAATATTGCACCATCTCTTACTACTGTAAACGTTACATTTAACAGGTCTGTGGTGAGGTCCGGAATGGACGATGGGTCAGCAATAAAAATGTGAAGGATTGTCAATTAGATATAGCGGACCCCATAATTTTATTTAACTTCGATTAGGAATGATGTGGACAAGGACAAGCAAAGAAGCTGGAGGTCACCATCAAATGTGACGGTCTAATGCAATTTATATTTGACATAAAATAGCACATAGCAAAAATACAAGACAGAACGTAATGGTTCAAAACATAACATTTGAATTTATTTCTCTTTATGTACATGCATATAAGCTAAAGGTTTGATAGAGTTACGTCTCTTAGATTTGGGAAATATTTGTACTGGAACTCACGAAGTTGAATTGATTAATTATTAAACTGTAGTTTTAGAAGAATAAAGTTCCAGTTGCATGTTAGGAAATGTGAGTTGGAAAAGTTGGTATAGTTCAAAAGAGTTAAGAGTTCGTATTTGCATGAATGTTGATAATGTTCGTTAACATCTGGCCGCAAGGTCAAGACGAGAGTTCTTGCAGGTCACATTTTGGCAGCAAGGAAGGAGACAAAAGAGAAAATGAAGAGAGAAGGCTTACTCATGTTTTGTTTATATAAAGGTGGTGTATCATGTGATCGGCTCTCAGCTTAGTGCGCGGGAAAATTATTCCTTGCATGCAGGCGATCTGATTGGTCGGAATTGACCAATCAGCAAGCTAGTTTTGAGGAGATTGGCCAATAAATGCTTGTTGTATGTTCTGTATATATGTATATGTGTGATGGTGAAGATAATCACCACAGGTCCATGTCTCTGAGACAACATTCTTAATTTGTTTTTAATGATTGATTGAGTGATTGATTCAACTTTTTATGGCTTATGAACCCTTTACAAGTCATTTAAAGTCCAAAAATATTTTTAGATAAGAATTTTTTTCAGGTAATAATTGTTTAGTGATACAAGTCTTACTAATTAACCTATAGCTGGGGGTAGAAAAGGTGGATTCATACTTTTCCTAAGGGTATTTGAACATAAGTGAATATAACAAACCCAACTGGAATTGAAACTCTGCTCGCTAAAATTACATCGCCTGGTATTTCCAAGCAGTCACCCATCTAAGTACTGACTAGGCTCAACATTGCTTAACTTTGTATGAGAACTGGTGTCTCAATATAATATGGCCATGAGGTGGATGGAATAGATGGCGTATGGGGGAATCATTAAATACTCCTTCAAAAGTTATGAGGGAGTTTTTATGTTGTCAAATATACTAAGAAAAGTGACAGAATTAAGAAGTTTCTTTTTGATGGTCAAATTCCCCAAATTTTGTATAGCACCTTTTAAAAAACACAACATAGTCAAGACAGATAGTATGGAGTGGCGAGTGATGGAAGCCTCTTAGTCTTACACATTTCCAAAAATAAGACAGTCTTTTTTTTTTTTAAGGGCTTTCTTTGCATAAACTGAGAACTTTTTAATACTACCTCATATAACTGCAGTAAGAACTGGTCTAAGTTTTCAGTGGATAGAAAAATCTAAGTGAATAATGAATTTAAAACTTACCTGTCACAAAATAAAAAGCATTTTTGACTGAAAGTAAACAAACTCACTCCAAATATTAATATATTCCATGAAATGAAGGCTTTCTTGAAAATTATTGATGTCAATGTTTTTGTATTTTTTGCTTTACAACAAACGTTGTCAGGCAACAATAAATGGCAATTATTGCAAATCAATATCAGTCCAGAAGGATAGATTGATAGAGAATTTGATATACAAGATAAATAGGAGAAAAAACAAATACGCTTATCATGTTCTCTGCTTATAAACTGTTTCTGAATTTTGTGTGTCGACTGAAAAATGTTTTATATTTTTAAACTAATGGCTTGTAAGGATGAACAAACTTTACACACTAAATGCTATGCTTACCAGTTTACTTAATTATTCATATAAAAAAGTAACTGATATCTGCAAAGTTTATATTTTATTTCTATCCAAATGATAATTGATATGGTAATATTAGCTGTTTCTCTATAAGGAAACATTTGGCATTCACTGACCAAGCAGCCACTGCCACTTGAGTTACGCTTTTCTTCACTCCTTGGTCATCGATCTGGGGTCAAAGTGTAGTATCTGTTGTCCTCATCTCTATTGACAATGGTAATATTAGCCGTTTCCCTACAAGGAAACATTGACCAAACAGCCAATACTGTTTTCAGTTGAAATTTATAAAATCTTTCTTTTAAAACTCTTTTTTTTTTTTTTTTTTTTTAGAAAAAAGGTTTCTCATGTCCAGTAGCAGTTATTGCTCTTTCCAGTATAGAGGCGGTGGGGGGGGGGAGGGCTTCTGAACCTTCTATTTAATGTGGTGTGGAATGTTAACATCTTGATTATATCATTATTTTCTCTTCAAGTTACGTGTGCTATCCATTTTAGTTGTTACTGCTGTTGGTAATCCTCAAGTGATGTGGCTTCTGATACTTGATACAGTTCTTTGTGGTCCTATTGTACCAGTCAACAATGTTCAATGAAGGATGATCTCTGCCCTCAGACTTTACTCACTCAAAGACTTTTTTTTCCATTGATCCTAGAAAGTGTTTGTATACAACTGACAATTTAGATATTTCTGAACGGGTTCGGTGCCATGCCTGCCATCCATGTGAAAGTCTCAATCTGACAAAATTATTTAAGAATATGACTAAGTTTTCAGGTTGATGTTTTGGTTTTGTAGCAACTTGCAGTGTTGGGCGAAACTACCTCTGACATCACCTATTCTATGTTCAATTTCTTTTTCTCCTATACTTAATTTGTTATAGTTGATCCATACTCCAAGGTATCTGAAGTGTTTAGTATTTAATTTCACATCCTGTATTTTTATGATGGATTCGAGGTTGGTGCCATCACTGTTTTCATTCCAATTCCAGATCATAATTTCCATTTTGGAAAGATTCCAAGGCATGAGAATAGCAAAAAAATACTTGCCCAAGAGTTATGAGATCAAAAATCTAAGAATGCAGAAAAGGGAGAAACTGTCATGTAATGTCTGATATTATAACAGTATTAAAGATAATCCCTGAGATTATCCTTAGTTGTTGAAATATATTGGGTTTTTGTTTTACAGACCTAATATCTGCACACTTTTGTACAGTTTCCGGTGGCTGAGTTTTGAATTCAGAACTCTCATTCTCCTAAACTGCTTGCCAATCATGGCTAGAGGGCCCAGTTTGCATTGAACATCTAAATAGAATGAAGATTGTACTTTGGTACAGTTAGTAATGTTTTTTTTCACTCGTCTTGTTATTTCATGCATTTCAAGTTGTTGTAAAGTATCCACTTTTCATCAGCAGTCACAAATTTTAAAATAACATTTCACGCAAAATTAGATCTTGACTTATTGGTAATAATTAGATGAGAGATTTTAAATCTTTTACAATAAATGATAAATCTAAGGTATTTATTGGTGTTATTAAGTAATATGTGCCAATGAATTATATTTTTAATTATATTTTTAATAGGGTGTTTATTAGTGTCATTAAGTAATATGTGCCAATGAATTATATTTTTAATTACATTTTTAATGACTTTTTCATGTTGCTTATAGATACATTTGTCTGGTCATGGTTGAATAATTTAATGATATTTTTATTTACATCAGGATGGTTGCTTCTCTCCTTTTTTTTCTAAAATTCTTTAAAGCTAATTTTATTTGCTTGTTAACAACATGATGTTATATATAACAGTGAATGCTGAATAGTTTCATCACAAACAATAAGGAACAATAGACCAAGATATGGTTATACCAATAAAAGCTGAGAAAACTATGTTCAGAGCATGCAGCAAATGCAGAAGTATTAAAGAGAATGTGGGCAACACATAAACGTCTTTTTTTTAATAGTTCTCCCAATTCAAGGCTCAAGAGGGTTACTGTTAAAATGGTTATGATGTAGGAGACGTGTAATATGAATGAAAGAGGAGGTGGTATGAAGTGACATTTAAGAGAATAGATAACAATTGGCCCTTGACTTGAACTTATTTTGCTATTTTATTTTCTTCTTATTTTCTTAAAAAGTTTAAACGAGCCTTTGTTTATTTCTTGTTAATAGTTAAAACTCATCTTACAAGCTGAGCTGTCAGCTAATTCACACAGAAGGTCTAAATGAGAGTTTTGGTCCCACATGAGCAATGACAAAGTTTGAGAGAAAATGAGAAAAAAAAAAGGAAATTTAGACAACATATTTTTCTCAGATATATTTTACTTCATCTTATATGGGCTTCAGATATGACAGGCTGAGTGATTTTAGTAAAACCTGTTTAAATTTATTTGTCATTCATGTGAAGAAATGAAATGCCATTTGCAATAAAATTTTTATAAGATAGTTCATTTGCATTTAATGGTTCAAAGAATGCCAAACAGAATAGTTGGCTGATATGCATATTTCTAAAATCACTGCCCTTGAATCAGACCTGGCCTACATACTGCAGTCCAGATCTCCGTATCACACTTCACATTAGTGCAGGTAAGTTATTAGTTCTGATCATCTGTGATGAATAAATTCTAAAATCTTAGTTAATTAAATTTGTTTTGCGTTGGTCAAAATCAGTTATAAATATATTTGGACACTTGGACTTGTGTCACTTTGTTTTCTACTTCTTAATAAGATGAATGTTGCTGTTATGTTCCTTTTCATAGGTTTTTTAAGTTAAAAGTTGACAGACACTAATTATCAATAATATGTAACGTTTAAGATTAACCTGTGATTTCCTGGAATTTTTTTTGTTTCTTAGACATATTTTACTTCATCTTAAATGGAATTCAGATATGACAGGCCGAGTGATTTTGGTAAGATCTGTTTAAATTTATTTGTCATCTATGTGAAGAAATGAAAATATGCCATTTGCAATAAAATTTTCATAAGATAGTTCATTTGCATTTTTATGGTTCAAAGAATGACAAGCAAAATGATTGGCCTTTACACTTATTCACCTCATTAAATCTGGCCCTCTTTAAAAAAGTTTGGAGACTCCTGAATTAAAGGTTAGAATTCTTTCATCATGATCATCACTTCATAATGGAAGGCTGTTGTCAAGTTTGAACACTCTAGCTTAGTTTCTGGAAGGCATCTTTTGCTAAACTTTTATGACTTTGAATTTCATTCCTTTATGATTGTTTCAGTTTCCTTATACTTTGTATTTTCCTTAAGACTCCTTCATGTTCTGTCAATGGTGTTTGTTGGTAGAACCACATCTGTTGTTTGAAGTCCCTTCTTCATCTGGATATAGACTGTCTAGCATCCAATGCTATATAGTAAGCTACACATTACATAGCAGTTCAACACTCTTTAGTTGATTTTTTCCTGTTTTAATATCTTGATATTTCAAATAAAGAATTTTATTAGTTCAGTATTCCAAATAAAGCGTTATAACTCATATAAAAATCATTGAATTTAAATTTCTAGGGCAAGTGGCAACATTATTTTATTTTTATATTTTCATTTATTAAATTGACTGGCCATAACATGTGGCAAAGTCTCATATTTATGTTTTCAGAAGATGCAAACCCAGAGATTTATTTTACTCAGAGAATGTTTGAAAATTTTCTATTTATACCTCATGTTGCACTTTCTACCAGGTCTGCAAATTTTAAATTTTATTTTATAGTTTCTTTTCAACAATATTTTCTGAGTCCTGTCATATATATCCACAGACAGACAGCCTATTTTGCTCATCCGTGTGGCTAGACATCCAATATGCTTCAATCTGGAATTGAAACTCGATCGATTTGGTATCAGTCAGAGACTACCTCTAAGCTATTGGCATATGATAGAGAAAGGGAATCATTTAACGTATTATATACGTGATGTATATAAATGCTAGACAAGCAGCCAGAGCGCTCAATTCTGATGAAGATCAATGTGTTAAGCAGGAGCAGCAGCTGTTAAAAATTCCTTTTCCCCAGAGTGCTCAATTGGTAAACGAGAGCAAGTTATATGACAAATATATACATGATAAAAATATAGTTTTAAAGTATGCTATATTTATGGATTAAAATTCTCAATATCAGGGATAGAGCAGATGTAAATAGAAAAGTGAACATTGTGGTCAACACACAGCAGCAACAGTCTGTTTCATGCTTAAACACAATCTTCAGGCCTGCATTTAAGCATGAAACAGACTGTCACCACTGGATGTTAATGTCAATTCCTACTTTATATATATATATATATATATATATATATATATATATATATATATATATATATATATATATAGGGTTAGGTAAATGAGATAACTAGATATTAGCACATGCTGGTGTGCATATGCTGGTAAGCAAATAAATAATTACCAAATTTAGTCAAGAGGTGTAGACATAATAGTGCTCAACGTGATTAGATGGAGCTAAGAAATATATATTAGTAAATACACATATACCTATGTGTATTTATTATTATGTTCTACCAACAAATACCATTGACAGAACATATGAACAATGAAGGAGTCTTAAGGAAAATACAAAGTATAAGGAAACTGAAACAATCATAAAGGAATGAAATTCAAAGTCATAGAAGTTTAGCAAAAGATGCCTTCCAGAAACTAAGCAAAGTATTAAGATATAGGAAAATATCAAAGAAAAGGATGAACTGCTATATATATATATATATATATATATATATATATATATATGCATTATTTCTAACGTATAATAATTTATTTTCTTTTATTATGTTTTTAAATATATTTTTTATTCTTTAATATAACAAATTTTTTTATTAATTATAAATTTTTAAAAAAAAATATGTTCTTACTTAAATTTAATATAGATTATTTAAATACGACTTATTTTTATTTTTTAAATATGTTTTATTTTTAAGTATTATTTATCTTTGGAAAGGTATTAAAACTTCATTTCTCATATAACCCCAATTTAATGTCATATGGTTAATATCAGGATTTAATTTTAAAGCTAATACCTTCCACTCTCCTTTGACCATTGTCTCATGTATTTCATCTGACTGAAACATTGAAACGGATAAATTCTGTATTAATTTTACAACAGCTGTCAGTTAAATTCATAATTCTGACACAAACTCATTCTATACACCGGGCTTAAATAAGACTGACAAAGTTTTTGTCGGTTGAAATAGATCTATCCCTATATGAAATAATTTTTGATTTTCTTGTGTAATACTTATATATATATATATATATATATATATATATGAACATTGAACATTCAGTCATGTTAGAGGTGACAGGCTGTTTCAGGCCTGACGATTGCGTCTAACATGAAACAGCCTGCCGACTTCAATGTTCACTTTTATATTTACACACTATCTCTAATTCAGCACTTTATCCTATAAATATGGCACACCTTAAGAGTATATTGCTTATATATATATATATATATATAATGATGCAGTGGCAGATACAAACAGAGTAAGATGGTATATATGAAAACTAGTTTTTTTTTTATTCTGCGGCCAACATTTTGTTTAATAAGAACATCAATAAGAACACATTGTCATATGTTAGTGTACTGCAAATTTATTTTTAACTACCATGTATGATTACTAGTTAGGCTGATACAGTCGTAATTATAATTGATTTTTAAAAAAATAGAAATTAATTATGACTCAATGTAATACACATACACACACAATTTAAATGTTGTACTAGATTGGCAGCTAGGTCTCAACATTTTACATTTGAAATTTGTAGATGCAATCGTAAGTTCTATGTTAACAGTTTCTTCTCTCACACTTCTCTCTTGTGGAACTTTTCCCAGTTTCTTGTTTCCCAGTCAACTTTAATCTTCAGAAATTTAATCTTCTGTCTTCTTAATTTCTGTTCTTTTATTATTCTCTCTTCTTAATAATGCTTTTATTCTTCATATGCTCTCAAACTCAATAACCCCCTTGTGCCTTAGTGGCTTTATTGTCTTGCAAGTGAGAAAATTATAAAATAATAATTGTTATATAAGGTAATACTTGTTTGGTACAAGGCCATGTGGTAGTATGGATAGAACAGACTCATTCTCCTGTGCTATTCTTTTTTACAACATTGTGATGAAGAAGAATAACATTTTTTCCTTTGTCAAGCGCAGGATGCTTTTCCACTAAACATTTATTGACATTTTGCAGCTGCTGGACATATAAGGAATTTATACTTAATTCATATTTTATGATTTGTATTTAGGAGGATACATCCGCCATTAAAATTGGTTCCTAAAAATGGAAATTACATATAATTCAACCTGATAGTTGATCAAAAAGTCAAATTTTAAGTTGACGATATGCATATGCACTATATTGCCAAGCAAACAAAGCCATAGTTCAACCAACCAGAAATCTTTTACAGCCAGCATGTAAGAAAAGAAATATACAAATATCAAAAAATTTCCCCATTTCTAAAAATAGATAGTTCAACCAACCAATCAGAAACCTTTCACAACTGCTAGCCAATGAGAAGCAAGCAGCCTTTTCAAAGCAGATCTATAGATATGTATATAAACAAATGGAAAACCAACCAAAACCAGACTCAATAAATTGTTGGAATCTGTTCTAGCAAGACAGTCGAACTCTCTTCCTTCAAGCAGAGAGGAACCCCGACAAGGCTCATTCGGGGAGGTTGACCAACCTGATTGTTTTTAAAGTTTCTACGGGCATTTTTTGGCCGAGCCTACAGGCTCAGAAAACCCACATAAAACTCAGCCTTGTGCCACATCTTTCCCTTACATATAAAAACTGTTCCTCACTACATTGAAAACAAACATAACTTCTTTCACTACATGGTCAAGTGATACATACATACATACATACATACATACATACATACATACATACATACATACATTTTACCTCCTCCAGAACTCTTATTCTATCTCTCTTATGCACCAAGGAGGTCCGGATTTAGATGAAAAGAGGCTTTAGGCTACTCCACTTGTAAGGCCCCCTCCAAATCCCCTGTTCTCACAAGTAAAGGAAAATGGAAGAGTTTGAAATTGAACAATTTGCGAAAAGCCAAGGATGATGACGGGTGTTTAAAATTCCATAGTTGACAATCTCTTCCTCTAAAGAACATAAGATGTTATTGTTAAATACAGTATGTGATTAAAAAAAAAAATGCAGGAAAGTTAAAATTAAAAAAATCTATAAAGAAATCAATGCTAGCATCGAGTTATCAGCTTAAGACAGAATTATTCTGAAATAGAATGTAACAAATTTATTGAAGGGTTGTTTAAAGTTGACAATGCATCATGACAGCACATGTAAAAAATGCCTATAACAGAGTCAAAAATATTATACACCTTAGCTGGAGGCCCCCTAGATTTTGAGGTCATAGGCTTCGGCCTGCTAAGCTTAGAGGTAAATCCATGCCAGGGCATCTACGCTTGAACTTTTTAAACTTCAATTTTCACCTCATCCTTTTGTATCATTTTATTGTGTATATAAAGAGTTATTTTGTATTTATCAATACACTGTGCATTTTCTTTTAATCATTACACTATAGGCCAATATACACCCTAATCAAAATATATTAATATATGGTGGCAATGGACATTGTCAAAAATAACACCCACAACTCATCCATAACTGATAATCTCTTAATCAATCTAAACCAGAATTGATTAATTCATTTTGTCCATTCTCTGATACTGCAGTCATCATAACATACCCAGAGATGAAATATGACATTTACATGACTTTAGATGCTGGTGATTTTAGACAGCTACTCCGATCTGACAGATTTAAAAATATACACCCCTTCTTTAACCCAACTTTTAAGGAGGCTGCTGCTACATTTTAAAACATACATACCTTCCTTCACCTATATTGTTAAGCAGGCGACTACTACATTTGGATACATACATGCATACTATTGTAACCTAGGGAAGGTTACTGAATAGAATAATCACACAAAGTTTGGTAATGAACGATAATACTTAGGACAAGAACAACACATATAAGATTCGCCACAGTGTGGAGAAGTAGCAGTCAACTGCTAGAAGTGAGTCAAGTGAATTACACAATAAATCTCCAATTGTCATATATCTACCAACCGCTCCACATGGTCAGATGTGGTACAAGGCCTAATTTAATGTGGGGTATCCGAGCCCATAGGCTCAGCCAAAAATTCCCCCATAGACTTTGTATAAAACGGGGTCTGGTAGCTGTTTCCCCGAGATGAGACTCTACTCTTTGACAAAGCCTCATCTGGGGATCCTCTCTGCCCGGAGGCAGAGAGTCTGACCAGCACAACTGGAGATGAATTTCCAACTGCATACCAACATATAGTATTTACTACTGTATTTATGTGAATGGGGACTTACCCATTATCACCTATAGGTATGCTACAACAATATATACATATATATTTACTTTCTTCCAGTTAGTCTCAGTCTCTCTCTCTCTCTCTCACACCAGGACTTTTACATTTGAACTCTCAAAACTTTAACTTTCACCTTATCCATCTGTGTTATATAAAGATTTATTTTGTATCCATCAACACTGTTTTTCTTTTAATCATTACATAAGGCCAATACATATCCAGACTAAATACATCAATATATGGTGGGAACAGACATTGTCAGAAGATAATCTACTAAAAGCAATAACTCATCCTGGGTATGATGATAAACTACATCCAACAGCAAGGCCTCTGATCAGGTTTTGAGGAGCATGGAACCATCTCTTAATTGCCGGTCTTCCCAGATCCACCCTGACCTGGGGTAGTAGCACCTGTTAGGGTCCCAGCTATGGGCAAATAGTTAACACCCAAACTTGGGTCAAAATACTATAAAAGTGTAAAAATACGTTTTAATGCCAGAAATACTTTGTAAAAAAATTATTACCAGCAATAATTTTTTGAGGAAAAATTATTATCAGCAAAAAAAAAAAAAAAAAAAAAAAAAATTACCAGCAATGCAACCAGCTATACATTTTTTGAAAAATATTACCAGAAATACATTTTTGAAAAAAAATATTACCAGCAATAAAAATTTTGCCAGCATTAAATAACTCATTGAGTTTGATATGCCATAAAAAAAACCAAACCAAACCTTCATTACTATTAATAAATTCTCTACCTTCATTCCTGTCTGAAGGGCAACCAGACACATGGCACTAGACATTCGACCGGCCCAATCATCTATTAACCAAAATCCCAAGGCCAACACAAAATCACCACATATCAAATTAAAAATACTTGCAGCAGCATAACTAGAATTGGAGAGCCAAGTTTGTATTCAAGTTGGATTAGTTGCATTCACTTACGCACAAATACCTTTGAGAAAAGTAAGAATTATTCTCCTCTAGCCAACTATGGGCTAATTAGTAGGACTTGCATTTTGAAAAAAGAAAAAAAAATTCACTGTTATTCTAAAAAAAAAAAAAAATTGTTAATATAATATTCACTCACAAAAAATGTTTTGGCTTTAAATAATCCAAAAGAGATTGTGTGGAGAACAGGCATCAGCACATACACAAAAGAGGCCCAAGATAGCATATGTTTTTTACAGTAAAGTTCACCCTTTACAAGGCCTGGGGACTACTCGAGATAGTGGGTTACATTAGGGGGCAATTTGTGCATATAGGATTGGAAGGTTAACAGTTAACCCTAGCCTTGGACAGGTAATACTGTAGTGATCGGGGAAACATCCTCTTGGGAGTCAGTTCCACCAATCAGTGGTTCGCGAGAAGCTGTTAGAGTGGAACTTACTTCACACTGATGGAACACAAAGAGAATGTGGGTGGTTTGCTACAATGTAAGTGGCATGGTGTGTCCTTGTCGTAAAGGTTTGAATTGGTGGCATGTGGACAGGTCTGTCAAAATGAGTTATATCCGGGTTTTCCCAGTTAGCAACAGGACAGCTTGGCATATTTACATATGGGCCTCTCTGAAACTTGTCTAGATCTGGGCTTCTGCCAGTGTCTCCTAGCAATAAAAACAATGGGAAAACCAGCAGTCAGCAAGTCTTGGTGTCCTGTGATGAGGGACAAGTTTTTGTGGTGAATGAATAAATTGTAATGATGTAATGAATATGCATACACCTGGGTTCCCCCTCACAGTAATATGATTGGCTGGTGTCAGCTATAAATACAGACTGATGTGGAGGTACACGGATGACGCCTATTGACTATGCCTATTGCCTACCACTACGACTAGGACCAGCCCATTACAGTTACCTGTTAGATTGTACTACCCGGTTACAGTAGTCGACAACCACTTTGCTACTTCGAACAAATATATCTCTTTCCAGGACATATCATGTAATGAAAGAATAGATCGTGAATCTGACTAGCTAGATATGGGATAGCTAGTGATGACCAGCCTTAATCCAACTCACGCTTTTCAGCCGGTTGCTGCAATTACTGTATTCAGTCAGTAATAAATCGTAGACTCAGTGCCCTATGAAGTCAGTCTCATGGGAACTCTTCCTAAAGTTGCTGTGCATTCTGAGGTAATATCATTTTGTTTCCTTTCATCTCATTTTCTTTCTCTGCCTATTCCCCATGCAGTGGCTGAGGGGAGGTATCATTTATAGTGCCCCCCCTCCAACTTCAATACACCCTTGACATAGTTTACAAAAGATTGATAAACTATAAAAAATTCTTCCACCTGCCTGTTTGGCCAACTATTTACACAATCTCATTAGGTGGTTTACTCACTGTTACCTTGGTCACTCTTGCCTTCAAGATGTCCTGTGAGTGTCAAATTCTCCAATCCATCTTTCCTCATTATGTATTCCAGAAATTTCATTTGTCTCTTTCTGATCTCATATATAATTGCCTTTTTTGTTTCCATTTTCTGTTGCTTACATGTTTCATCCATGGTATTCTGCAGAACTACATCTGACTCGAGTTTTCTGCAGATCCTTCTGCAGAACTACATCCGACTAGAGTTTTCTGCAGATCCTTTTGCAGAACTACATCCGACGAGTTTTCTTTCCATCTGTGAGGAAATTGTCCAGCATGCACTGAAGGATTGATATTACATAGCAGTTCAGCACTCTTTTCTTTGTTTTGAATAAAATTTTCTTGTTTCTTTAGATTTTGCTTAGCTTTTTGAAAGGTATCTTTTACTCTTCAAATACCCCTTTAAATGTCTGTCACTTATTTCATCATCTGTTAAAACACTTCCCAGATATTTTAAAATTCTGTACTTATTTGATTTTAACATCTCCAATTCATAGCTCCTATCTTGAGCATTTTCTCTTGCTGACAACTACCAGTCCTTTTTTTCTTGCTTTCTTTTACTACTGTCTAGAGTGGGCTATAGCTTTTAAGATCTCACACATCTACTCATAAAAGATAATGAAAATCTAGTGAACAAACCAGAAGATTCATCAAAGGAGTGTCCTTGAAAACCATATTATTATTATTATATAATTTGGATATCCATTTAAATTTTTTTTGTTTGGCTTTTTTGAAGCATGGATCCCAGCTTGTACAATTCATCCATATGTCTGAGCTATCTGCTACCCTCCATCTATCCACATTTCACTACCTGAGATTCCAAGCACGGAAAATCACACAAACCTCCCTATTGTTGACATCTCAGCACATGAGGCCAGTTTCTGCCAGTAACTAGCAAACTTGTGTTCTAACAGTCCTGTGTATCTATACTAGTTCTCAGAATGGTTGGAGAAAAAAAAATTGGTTTTCATATATTCTATTGCTAATTCCATGGATGTCTTTCAAAGTAGGCCTAACGATTGGTTTCACATATTTTACCAGTACCATGGGATCCTGGCTCTTCACAACTTCCTATCACTTGTAATTCTTAATAACATTGGTGACGATAAACTACATCTGTCAGCAAGGCCTTTGATTGGGAGGTTTTGAGAAGCATGGAACCACCACTTGCTGTTGTTCCCAGGTCCACCCTGATCTGCGGTGGTAGCATCTGTTAGGATCCTAACCATGGGCTAACTCCCAGACTGGAGTCAAAACATTAAATTATGAAAATACATTTTATATTAAAAATACCAGCAATACAGTTTCATAGTAAAAAAAATTACCAGCAATACATTTTTATAAAAAATAAAAATATTACCAGCAATGCATTTTTGAAAGAAAGTAATTACCAACAATACATTTTTTAAAAGAAATTACTAATGCTTCCAAGAAAATTAAATTTCGACATTAAATAACCTAATAAGAGTTGATAGGCTGTTAAACACTCAAACTAATAATGTTGGTCAGTGTGCTTTTCTTTGCTTCTAACAAAATTTTCCTGTCTTAATATTTTGCTTAGATTTTGGATTTCACTTTTTGCTATTCTAATGAACTTTTGTATTTTGGTATCACATCTACCATTTTGTAATAAAACAGTTCTTGTGTATTTGTCTGATTTCAACATATCCAATTCACAACTTGCATCTTTTGCTGGCAATCATAGATTCTATTTTCTTACAACTGATGACTAGTACTTCTCATACATCCAAAGTTCAAATATTTTCCTGAATTATTTATAATCAGACTAATCCTCATCTTTGTCATGCAAAGACGAGGACATTAGTCCAAATGTAAATATGTCACAGTTAGAACTGCTAGGTAACCACGGCATATTTGGGGAGGATATTAGAATAATCTATAATCTGTACTTGGTAGTAAACCTCCTCCATGTGGATAGAAAATGAATTCAGTAAATATACAAAAATAGAAAGTGTAAGACAAGTCTTCTTACTGGACTTATTCACCCTATTCAGTGAGGTGATTCTGAGAGAATTAGAAGTTCTATCAAGATTGATTGACAACCAGAATCTTAACAACAAAAGATATACTACAGATGACTCAGTTTTGATGCAAGATATAGAAAGGTAACTACAAAAAGTCTTACTGAAGCAAAGCGAGAAGAAACGACTAAACGTCAATTTGCAAGAAGAGAGAATGCATGGTTGTCAACAAAAGGGAACAGCCCAACATGCAAATTACAAATTGGAGATAACCAAAATCAAACAAGTACAACAATTTAAATAACTGGGAAGTGTTTTAACAGAGGACAGAAAGTGTGACATTGAAATCCGAGAGCGCATTGGTATAGCCAAAGATACATTCCAAAAGCTAAGCAGAATATTAAGAAACAGAAAAACTTTGTTAGAAACAAAGAAAAGAGTACTAAACTGTTAAGTGATATCTGTCCTCCTGTATGGTAGTGAATGCTGGACAATCTCCTCGCTTGAAGCAATAGAAATGTAGTTCTACAGAAAGAGAATGCCACAGACCAAACATATGATCAACAACAAAGTGAAAATGGAAGCAAAAAGGACACTTATACTTAGAATCAGAACAAAGCATTTGAAATTTCTATGACACATGAGGAAAGAGGGTTTGGAAAATTAGATACTCATAGGACAGATTGAAGACCAGAGAGACAGAAGAAAACAACACATAACCTATCTAGCAAGTTTGAATAAATGGATGGCAGAACAGGGTTTAGGGGAAAAAAGACAAAATTTATTAAGAGTAAAAAAGTAATTGTGGAGAGTGACACAACAAATACATTTAGATGTGACACAAGGCTGAAAGTATGTGGCACCCAGTGAGGATCAAACTCATGACAGTTATAATTGTTCTAACAAGACAAACTTGTTAACCATTACACTACATTGTGGTGCCCAAATGATTTTCTAAGCATAACTTAGAAGTGGCCCAAAGCTGAAAGTATGGAGCACCCAGTAAGGATCAGACTTACTATTCAGTCATAATTGATCAAGTGAGACAAGCTTGTTAACCATTGCATCGTGCCAAGGTGCCCAAATGATTTTCTAAGCATAACTTAGAAGTGACCAAAGCTGAAAGTGTGGATTGAACTCACTACTCAGTTGTAACTAATCTAGGGAGACAAACTTGTTAACCATTACATCATGTCAAAGTAACACATATAATGATATGATACCAATCAATTTAAACTCAGTTTAAAATACAGCAAAGTATTTTGTTGGAAATATTCAATCTGTAGGAGTCGGAGAATTAATATGGTGGTTTGTTAGTGTGGAGATGTGGAAATCACCAAAGTATCGGTTTTACTTGTTTACAGGTGGTTATCTTGGGATAATGTGCTTAATCCAAATATACATCAATTTATGGCCTTTTAAAAAATAAGATAATTAATTCAAAGATATATATTGCATGTACTGATACAATAATATTCAAAGATTTCATAAGTTCCTGTCAGTAAGTTCTCATATTCAAAGTCTTTATATCATTAGCATATATATATATATATATATATAGATAGATATATAGATAGATATATATAGATAGATAGATATATAGATAGATAGATATAGATAGATATATAGATAGATAGAGATAGATATAGATATATAGATAGATAGATAGATAGATAGATATAGATAGATAGATAGATATAGATAGATAGATAGATAGATATAGATAGATAGATAGATATATATAGATAGATAGATATAGATAGATAGATAGATATAGATAGATAGATAGATAGATAGATAGATAGATAGATAGATATAGATAGATATAGGTCTTTGTTATGTAGGTATGTAAGTATTTCTTGATAGCAGTAATTCTTTTGACTCTCTCCGTAAGATTTTTAGGTGTCTGAAGCTTTAGGGTAAGGGACAGCGGTTGAAATTCTTTTCAGCAGCTCGTCTGGTCCGTTTGCCTGCTGGTCATTCTCTTAACACTTTTTTAAAGACAATAGAATTCATACATTGTTCTTGATTTTAATTGGTTCCGGAAATGACTCATTTGACAATCCCTTTTTCTTCATCTACAGGAATGATAACCTTCTGACCTCTATTATTTATTTATTTTTTTCTTATCTTTTTGTTTTTATTTCTTTACCAAAAATGGTTTGCCAACTTTTAGTTTTCTATTTTTTTTGGAAATTGTGATGATCTTTTTATTTCTGTCACTACAAATTTTAATTTTTAATTAGCTTAGAATTAAAACTAAAATAAAAGCTTCAAGAAAGATTTTTCGGGGCATAATTCGAGAATTAAAATTTAATATCGTTTATTATTTTTATTTTAATATATTTTCAGATTTGAGTTTTTTCGAAATATATATTTATTCAGCCCATTGATGCCAATGCTTGTTGGTTCCTTTTCCTGAGAAATCGGTTTTTAGATGAAGCCAGCTATTATTATTCTGCTGCTTGAGTATGAACTAAAGAATCATAAAAAAAAAAAAAAAAAAAAAAAAAAAATCAACAAAATTATTTTAAATGAATTTATAACTTCATAATTGTCCCCCTGATCATTTTTTAGCCCATTATAAGCGAACCAACCATCACTAATGATCGCAGAACATTGTTCGTCTTTTTGGATGACTGCTTCTCGATCTATCAAGAACAAATAAATTCTACAAAGTAATTAAAAAATTCTTCAGAATTTCTTTCAATTCCTCCAAAAGAGGAATTGTTGAAGCACTCGGCCGCAGTTATATTTTCTTTTTACAATCAATGTTTCATCAATCTCCTATTTTGTCTGAACTTCAAATTTTATCGCCATTGTTTCCCCCCAACCAGTGAAATAGCAGCACACATCGCTACAAAATCTGAACCAGTTAATTGCTGTTTGCTTGAGTAACTATAATTATTTAAAAATTAAAATCAACCATACAGGATATCTTTTTTAGCCCATAAAGTGTATTAACAAAATTACTTTGGGACATGCAAATTATGTCCCATGTTGTATGGTCCTGATTCAAGATTTCTACTGATTTTTAATTTAAACCTTTTGCCCACTGTTGGATGAGGTTAAAATAATAGACAGAGAACTGGAAATACAAAAACTCAAGGAATCAGCATATATGCTTGGCAACAAAAATCTCCTAAGCCAGCCAAGCATAGATAAGAATAACCAGCAATACAGAGTGCTAGAGAAAAAGCAATAAACAACGAAAATTACAATATGAGCTCTGGTAAAAAATGATTATTACTGTGACATTAAGTTTTTTTTATAAGTCCCCAAAATTCATACACTGATGTCTTCAAGAGCATATGGCCCAGTGGATAAAAGCGCTGGTTGGATACAGTGACTTGACACAAAGAGTTGTGAGTTCAATACCTTGGAAAAAAAAAACTTGGAAACTTGAGTTAAAGGAGATAAGAAGAGGCATGACATGTGAAAGTAGAACAATCATACGCCTGTGGGGTTTGAAATTCCAATCACCTGAAGAAGGCTGGAACATACAATGGGTGAAACATCATGAACATGACAATAAAGATGAAAACAAGAGTCCAAACAATGTAATGTAAATGATTCTAATAATAAAATAATTTTATTGAACAAACAAACAAAAAATGTTTGTTTAAGTAACTAACTTTAACTAATTCCAAAAATTCAAACAGAAATTCTCGTGTATGATGCTGTTGTTGACACTTCCTTTAGGATCTGTTATTCTGTTGCTAATGTAGGTACTTCCATGAGATCGCTAAAAAAAGAGCATAGCATGATGAAAAAGACGCCAAACTTGACGAAAATAAAATTTTATCGTCTAAATGTTTATGTTATTATTAAGAGGAAAGATCAAAGTATTTTGGGGGTATTTTTTTTTACATTTTTTTAATTCTTCCTAACATGTCCAAAATTTTTGTTAAAAATCTTGTTTTTTTTTGAGTCAGCAAAATTGACAGAAAATCAATCATGGCAACCATTTTTTTCCATTTTATAAAAAAAAAAAAAAAAAAAAAAAAAATAAAATGAAAATTTCAGTTTGAAATTCTTTTAAAAATCAATTATCATTTTTTCAAAACTTATTTTAAGAAAATCAGAAATTATAATGTTTATTTAAAATATTTTGAACCAAGCTTAACTTAGCTTAGCTTCTGTGCTGAAAAGATGTAATTTGAAAATAAAACAAAGCAGGTCATAACCTTTCGCGTCACTTGACAGGTGATGAATGACATACTGATGGATTACATGAGTATAATTTGTTCTATGGAAGGAAAAAAGTGAAATTATTTAGATTTAAGTGAACAAATTATTTACCTCATTATTTTTAAGAAAAAAACTTTCGCTCGCTCTTTTTTTTTTTTTTTTTTTACTTAGCTTTCACCTTTACATTTACGATGATTTATGGAAAATATATTATAAAGAAATTAAAATAAGACTGTTAAGAGTGAGATTAAATTTCATAAGAAAGGTATCTAATTAATTTATAGCTACCTTTCTTATGGAATTTTATCAGAAGTGTACATAAAATATTTTAATTTTATATACATTTAGTACATTTTACTGTGTTATTTGTATTTCCATTCATTTTATTATTAATTTTGATATTTCATTTATGGAAAAATGTCATAACAGATTAATTAATATAAAAATAAGATCATATAAATTTCATAAGATGATACTGATACTTGTAGGTACCCTTCTCAGTTGAAACTGAAAAATCAAATTAACTTCTCCACATGCAAAAGTAAAGGCCTTAACAGCGGAGAACAATGCTTAACTCAAATAACGCAACTTAATTGTATTCTGGTTGGTCTTCCGTACTTTATAATTACAGCCCGATTATAAACACAAAATTACATTTCTTAATTACTGCGGGTCTTCTGATACAATTGACAATGCGCTAAAAAAGATATATCTTATAAGGACACTTATGAAAGGAAAGCAGATGCGGCTTTTAACTAATTTTATAACAACTTAAAAAATGTAAAAATCCATTATAATTAAAAATAATAAATAATTGTATTAAAAATTCATTTTTCATCGATTCTTTTTTTTTGCTTTCATAAAATATTGTCCATATTCATAAAAACAACTAAAAGCAAATAAAAGTATTTGAAATTAAATAATATCTTTGTTTTATTGAGTTTTGTATGTTACAATTCAGAGCTGATTTTCAGGTAGGGGGACTCCAATTAAAAACAATTTGCATTCCTCAAAGCCTTGTGCTTTTGTGTGGACTCAATTGAATTTCTAGAGTTTTCATAAATTAATTATGGTGGGTGGGTAATAAATATATAAAAAAAATATTACTGCCATGACTTTAATAAAAAAAAAAAAAAACATATTTATAATAATTTTGATCATCTGTGGATAGTTTCTGAAAGTTTCATTAACATCCGACAATTATTTCTATTTTTGCAAGATTTTCCAAATTAATGTGTGTCATACAAAAAAAAAGTGCTAGAAATTGTATTATGCTCTTTTTTTTTTAGCAATCTCATAGAGGTACCTATGCTAATGGAATGGTTGATGGGTTTGTAGCTAAACTTAAAGACTAAAAGACTAAGAAGAGTGTCAACAAGCTACACAATATAAGCGCAGCTAGTTGTTTTTACATTTCAAAACATTGAAAAAGATAGGGTAGAGAGATTATTTACTTTCACTTTTAAAACAAGAGACCCGCCCCTCATGTCAACTTTATTCCTCGTTTATTTTTGTTTTTTAAGTGAAAATAAACAAAAGAAATATTGTTTTTGGACTTATACTGTATGCACCGCGTGGAATTTTCTAGAAAAATTTTAACGAACCGCTGTATTTTCACCGGCATTTGTTGATTAATGGTTAAATATTTTTTTGGTAAATATTGCCGATAATGCCCCAGTGATATTTTTTTTTTTTTTTTTAAACAAAATCATTCCTGGTGTAAAATTGCCAAAAACAGCATTGAAATTGGCGGGAATCTACTGTTTTCTTTTAGGGAATATTGACAATTTTAGTTGGGTCCCGGTTACCCACGATTACTGTGAGAAAGTTTACTGGCCTCAATTACGGATAAAAAGCCCCAGTGAAAAATTAAAAATTATCGAGGCTAATTTTTAATGGTTTTTTGGAATAATCAGGCAATTTTACACCAGGAATGATATTTTTTTTAAATTTGTTACTGGGGCATTATATGCAAATTTACCTTTTTTTAAAAAAAAATAAATAAATAAATAATAATAATTTTAGATCCCCTAGGCTAAAAAACTAAAACTAAAATTCTCTTCCTGCCTTATACATACTCAGAGGATGTAGACTACCAATTACGTAGCCTAATTTAATCCGAGATCCATTGCTAAATTAGAAATGGGCAAGGTAGACATTGATGCCAAAATTGGATGAGAGAGAGAGACGAAGATCAAACCAATAATTTTTTTAACAAATTTACTTCCTTTAGTCTTCACTCAATTTACAAGTAAAAGATTCTAAACAACTTGTCACCTTGTTTTATGAAAATGAAAGAAAAGTAAATGCTATCACGTGCCTACCGTACCATTTTGAAATAAAGAAAAAACAATTTTCCAAAAAAAAAAAAAAAAAAAAAAAAAAAACACCATTCTATGAAACAACTGGCTTGTCTAAGCTTTACCACCACACAACAATTCTCCTGGATTAATAATACTTACATCATCTTCAGTGCTTCACCATTGTAAACAAATTTAAATTGAACAAAAAAAAAATCAATTTAATAACATTAACTATCAATGATTATTTTTCGTATTTTATTTATATTTTGTAATCTAAACCAGCTGCATGAATAAACAACAAATTGCCAAGATGAATGAATCAAGTCAATATAGTGAATCAACCTCTATATTTCTTTTTTAAAATTGTTAGGGCATTATCTGCAAATTTCCCATTTTTTTTTTTTAAAAAAAAAAAAAAATGAAAATGACAACAGTATCTAAAATTTGTGCTAAAGCCAGAGTAGAGCAATTTCCTGCTGAAGAAAATATGTTACAGTGTAACCCGGATATAAGAGAAACCCGGATATAAGATAGATTTTCTCCGGTCCCAAATTAGAGCCTGTGTTAATGTAAACAAAATAGACCAAACCCAGATATAAGAGACTCCTTCTTCGGTCCCGACAACTCTCTTATATCCGGGTTACATTGTATTTTGCAAATTCTGTCTCCATAGTGTTTACATTTTTAAGGTTGACACAATCAACAATCATCAAATCAAAAACTCATTTGACAAAAAAGTCTTCTCAACTGAAACAGAAGACAATCATAACTTTGTTCAAGAGTAAAGAGGTACAAGATGATTTTGTCCTTGATTTTTTGAAAATGTGCACTTTATCTGATATTCCCCTACACAAAATTGACAAAATGAGACCATTCACATTCAAACATTGTACAGAAGGTGGTGCTACTCCAAGTGTCAATTGTGTTAGGCAACTTCATCTACCAAAATTGTTTGCTTGTCACTATGCTGCCTTGAAAGCCAAGCTTGTTAATCAGTCAGCATCGAAACAACTATCATGACCCCAGCATTTTGAATGTAATTGAAAGGATTTGTGGGGGAGTCATTTCTCATTGATGTTGTAACCTTGCAAGAATGCAATCATTAAACTGTAAGTCAGGCATGCATCCAAGATGTAACTTATGTGGATATTATTGCCTTTGTAACAGATTTTGCAGTCTATTGCAAAAAAGCTCATAAGGAAATGTGGTTAAATGTCTTTGTTAACAGTTGCTATATGTTGTGCTTAGCACATATTTTAAATCTTGTTGATGAAGTATTTTCACACTGGCCAGCATTTGATAATGTTACCCAGCTCACTACTTTCATCAAATCAGCCCTTTTTAAAAGCCAAGTTGGAAAAAGCAATACTTAAAATGGCTTGAAGGTTTCTTGCCTAAGGAACAAGTGAAACTACCCCCTGTACCAGTGGCAACCAAATGGAATTCCTGGTTTAATGCGGCCAAATATCACTCATCCTTTGTACAGTTTTATGAAAGATACTTTAAGCAAGAAAAAAGCCATGGCCTTGCAGTAGATAGGATTCTAGAATTAGTAGATGATGGTTGACTACATCATGCCTCTTACTCTTTGGACCTAAATCTGTATTTTATAAATGAGAACTGCTCTCATTTAATAACAGCTTTGACAAACTTAGAAGAAACTAAGTCTCTGCTTGCATATGTTGTATATAACATGATAGAGGATGTAAAAATGTATTTGCATACTGGTACATCAAAATCAACATTTGGCTGAGAAACTGATAGTCTTCTGTCTTAACAAGAAAACACAGAGAGCAAGAGAATTATCTCAAATTTCCAAGAGTTTTTCAACACAATTTTTTTCAAACTGAATAAATACCTGTATACTCCCCCTGTGTATAACTTTTACAAGGCAGCTTACCTGTTTGACCCTAGACAGCTACCCTGTATAGGCCATGATTTAGAGACAGTTTTGCAGCCATCAAGGACTTGCAATGTCCTTCTACTGATCTTCTTGAAGAATTCCAAATGTATATGAATTACCAAGATGATTTACCAAATCCTTTTAATATCCCATCATTATGGAATGCAAATAAAAGCAGATTTCCTCTTCTGGAACAGATTGCCAATATGGTCATATGAATGCCTGTTACCAGCATAGATGCTGAATGTTCATTTTCTCAGTCTTACCCCTGAGAATACCAAGTAACTTACAAGGTTGTATTACAATAAAGATTTAGATAAGAGATTTGAAGATTAGGTATTTTCTAAATTAAGAAATTAGCAATTTTAAATTTGAGCAGTTTTTCAATTTGGGATAAGTTGTTTTCTTTACATTTTGAATTAATATGTCTAATTTGTTTTTTGATATTTTGTTATAAAGATTCAGTTATTATGGTTTAATTAGTGTTTTTGTAAAATTTTAGTCAAAATGTTTGACTTTATTCAGATATTTATTATTGAGAATAAAGTTATTTGATGTTGATACTTTAAATGTGATTTTTATATTATGAATCCATAATTAGAAATCAATCTAAATCATTTTACTTAATAAAAAAAACAAAAATAAAAAAAAACAATTTGAATGTTTTTTAAAGAAGGAAACTGTTTAAAAGTTTTACCTCAAAGATAATTATGCACAGTAACATTCCATTGTTTTATTGTCTAGTCATGGTACATTTTTTTTATTTTACATATAATTTATGAATTCTGTTAACTAATAAAAAGAAATACCAGAAACGGGATTTTCAAATTTCTTACCTACCACCTCTTTATAAGTATTTTTAGAGGTGCTAACAAAAAAGACAAGACTCTTGCTCAAAGTGAAATTTGCAAAGAAACAATCATTTATTAATGAGACTAAAATATTTTTCACAATATACAAATTGTACAAAAATACAAAATAGCGCTGGCACAAAATCTCCCTTCAGTGCCTGCAAATATCAAGGCAAATTAACAGTACACTATTTACATTGTTTTGACTAACATCCTCATCTTTGTTGCCATATTTATCACAACATTTCGGCCGTTGTATGATCTGGCCTTCTTCAGGTGGTTGGAATGTCGAACTAAACCCTTTATTTCGCTCACTGGGGTAGGCTGTTCTAGCTCCACGTGCTATGTCTAATGGATGTCAGTTATCTCCTGCTAATTCCTCTCTCCAATTTTATTGCATGAAAAAGAGAGTAAAAAAAAAAGATTTGTTCCAGTGACAATGGTAAATTTTAGTTCAAAGATAATGTCCTTAATATATATTATTTATAGAAGCAATTAAAAGCTTATCTAATTAAATGATTAGATAGTTTTATTGCAGCTTTAATTTTATGATTTGGAGCAGATTTTAGAAAAGTTGGTATTAGTTTGGAAAAAACAAAATTGATAATTTGCATTCTCCAAGGCATTCTGCTTTTAGTTAAAAGCACACATAATACATTTTATTATGATCTTATTCTGATATAATTTATATATCTTATGATATATTGTATTCTGATATATCTTACGCAGATCTTATTCAGATAAATCTTATTCTGATCTTATTCTAACATATTTCCCATCACTTATTCTGATCTTTCTTATTCTGATCTTGTTCTTATTCTGACATATCTGATATATATTATTCTGAGTTTATTCTAATATACTGTATTATGATCATATCTGGCATATCTTATATATATCGTATTCTGATCTTATTTTGATATATCAAATTCTGATATGTCTTATTCTAGTCTTATTCTGATATATCCTTATTCTGGTCTTATTCTGATATATCCTTATTCTGGTCTTATTCTGATATATCCTTATTCTGGTCTTATTCTGATATATCCTTATTCTGGTCTTATTCTGATATATCCTTATTCTGGTCTTATTCTGATATATCCTTATTCTGGTCTTATTCTGATATATCCTTATTCTGGTCTTATTCTGATATATCCTTATTCTGGTCTTATTCTGATATATCCTTATTCTGGTCTTATTCTGATATATCCTTATTCTGGTCTTACTCTAATACCAAATACTTGCAGCCGTACTCAGCTGGTTGATCAGAAAAAGCGTTCAATTAGAATGGAGCAAAAACAGTATCATGTTTAGATGTAACATGATCTATCTTCAATTATTTTAAAGTACTTTCATTAAAAAAACATTTTGAATTAATGCAGTTACTGATATAACTGAAGCATTCTGTATCTATTCAATCAACGTTACCTGAGGACATGAAGGGGTAAAGCAGACAACATGAAAACCCACTTCAGACAACAATTATTTTGGAGTTTTTGAAATTCAGTTTTGTCAGTGTACACTCAGTGATGTAAAAGATATAAAAAAAAACTGTTAGGTTTGATCTAATTTGGTTGAAAGATCAATGAAAAAAAGAAAAACAGTAAAAATCGTCATTTTTCAGTATTTACACAGATTTCATTATATGGGTGGACTCAATTATCACGTTAAATGACTGTTAAACAATCAACTACAATTGACTACAATTGAGTGAAGTTTGTATTAGATTGCTTGAAAATTGAGTTTTTAGTTAAATATTTCTGTTGAAATGGATTTGTGTTGAAATCAAATTTTCGTTTTTCATGGTTTTTTGCTAAACGCAGTGGCATAGGAATAAAAATGAGATATCGTTGAGCTCGTCATGATGTAAGTAACCTACATACAGAGTTTGAACGAAATCGGAGGAAAAAGTTGAATTTATCGATTTTTGAGTGGTTTTATCGATTATTGATTTTTTTTAAAAATTATCAAATTTTTTTATGCTAAGCACCTATATCTTACATTGTACAATGTATATACCGAGTTTGGTCAAAATCGGTTGGATGGTTCTCAAGTGAAAAGGTACACAGACAGACACAGATAGCCTAGGGATTAAACCATTTTGTTGCGCTTTTAGATTCTAGAAAAATTTTATGAAATTAATTAAGACGTAAAAAAAATTTTATGAAATTAAATTTAGACGTAAAAAAAAAAAAAAAAAATTACCAAGATTTTCTAAAAAAAATATTTTCAAAAATAAATTCATTCATTTGTGAATAAACCCTGAAAGTTGCATTAAAACCCGACAATTATTTGATTTTTGTGAGAATTTCCAAATTAATGTGTCTTTCAAGTGAAAAAAGCGCTAAAAAACGACTACGTTACCGCTGATGTAAAAAAAGAAAAAAAAGAAAAAAAAAAAATCTTTAACCAAAATTCCGAACGTGATAGAAAGGATTAAAAAAAAAAAAAAAAAAATTAAATTTGGTCTTTCCTCTTCTTAATCATTTTAGCAATAAAACTTTATTATGTTTGGAGCCTTTTTTAGTGGAGGTGCCTATTTGGGAATGCTCTTTTTTTTTCTTTTTTTTTTTTTTTAGTGTCTTTTTTATAAATTTACTTTTTAATCCAGTTGCATAATAAGAAGAACGCAATATTTAGCGGCTATTGAATTATATTGGGTCTTTAATCTTGTCTGTCAACCGGTTCTTACAATTATTCACATGCTAGGAGTGGCAGATTTAGAGAATTTCACTGTAAATCACATGTATGTAGATATTTGTTGACTTATAGAGTCACAATATTGACGGGTGTCTATTACTCTGCAGTGGTACGTGCATTTTGTAAAACATTATTCCGTGACGGACTTTGAACGTTTTCTTTCTTTTTTTTTTTTTTAATCTCTTACCTGATTCCCACCTTGTCAAAGGTAGAAACACATTGTTTCGTTGTTGATCAACTTGACTTCGTTATTTATTTATTTATTGATTTTTAAATTAATACTTTTTTTTTTCAAAATTTCATAGAAAAAAAAAAAACTTAATTTTACATTATGAATGTCTTTTACTTTTCTTATTTAAAAAAACTTTTTAACGGAAATGTTTGACATCGTAGAATTTTTTCTAAAGAGACTGAGATCGATATATAAAATAAAAACACCTACTTAAAAAAATCTACATAAATACTGTTAAAAATAATATACTTTTCCGTTGATCACGAATTATGCTAGAGCGGCTTAGCAACTACAGACCTCAGGAAATGCCCTGATTCATTGATTTAATGACAAATTTATTAGAAAATACAAACGAATAAGTAACTCATTGCATACATAATGTTATTTATTCTGAGGCAATATTATTTCGTTTATGTAGTTAAAAAAAAAAATCATTAAAAATATTTTTTAAAAAATTCATATGGTGTACTGACCCGGCCCCAGAAATAACTATTTTTTCTACAAGGACTTTTAAAATTAGTGGATTGTAAGAAAAAATAAACGATAAAAAAAAAGTTCGCTCCGAACAAGCAATTCAAAATCGTTTCGTTACTGTTTTACAACTGAAAAGACATTGAGTTTTTTGTTTCTTTTCTTTTTGCTTGTTTAACTCCTAAAAAATAAGTTAAATTTAACAAAGTTTGGAAATATTCTCTCCACTCCACAATATACACAAAAAAGTCAAAGTTGAAAGTTTTAATTTTATTAATCAATATTTAAATTTTTTAAAGCAATTCTTTTGGAGGTGGGGTAAAAATTAAATAACACACAAATTCAGTACGAATTTTAAAATCTCTCCCAATTTTTAAAATAAAACTAAAAAAAGTAATTATTTCTGGAAGTATTCCTCATTTTCCCGGGTTCTCCTTAAAAGTACAAAATTTAGTAGTCTCGATTTTTAAAATTTATATTGTTATCAAATATAGCAATTACATTTTTCTTACATAACGTTATTATTTTTTATTGTGGATTGGATATTAAATCGTGTTGTTACTGTTGTAGTAAAAAAAAGTTTAGCGATCGACATCGACCTTCTGTCAAGAATGTTGAAAACTTTTCTGACCGACCGCAAATGTTCGATCATTTTTAGAATATTGATTTTTATTTTGGGAAGTTAAGAAAATTGTGAAATAAAAAAAAAAATGATTTACATTTTTTTCTTTTCTTTTTTTAAAGCTTCACCTGATAATCTAGTACACGGTGTAATTGAGTTCGAGCCTCAATCGGAGCTCAACACATGTAGCATTGTGCCAGACAGAATCAAATAAATAAGTAAATAAATAAAAATGTTGTGTTTACTTTTTTCTAATTACAAATCAATAAGTAGTTTTTTTACAGTACACTATTGCGCGTGGATTTTAACGCTTTCTTTTGGCTTAATGAAAAACTATTTAAATTAGTATTAAGTAAAAAATAAAGTTTAAAATTAAAATCTAGAGTAAAAATTAAGTAAAAAAAGCAAACCAAAAAAAAAAAAAATACTCAAGTTTGCTTTTTTTTTAAAAAAAAAAAAATAATTGAATTAACTTTCACTAATCATGTTGTTTTGATAACAGAGAGGCCAATCAACCATGTACAAATGTGGTTTGATTTCAAAAAGTAAAGTGTAAGAATCAAAAATTCTTACACTTGTCTTCCTTTAAAGTTAAGAAATTAATTAATTAATTAAAAAGACAAAACTTTTAACCAATCGCAATCAAGGAAATCAGAAAAAAATCCTACTCACCCTGACTGTAAGTGTTTAGTGTAAAAAAAACCTCAGGTGGGTAGATCCAGTAGTAGTAATAAATAATAAGAAAAATATAAATATATATACTTTCTTGGAAAAAAAAAAGAACTATTGAAGAAGACTATACCATTTCTGACAGGCAGAGGGGTGATAACTACTTCTTTACCCGTATGTTCTTTCCAACCCAACTCATTATGTCACGGACTAATAGGCATAGAATATGTAGGCATCTATTACAAAATGAAAGTAAAAAAAAAAAAAAAACTGGATAGCGATTAAATGAAGCGAAAAAATACGGATGCATTGACGAACCATAATTAAACTGTTTCCTTTCTCGCTTTATTATCTTAACATTCGTTCTTTCTTTCTTTTCTCTTTTTCTTTTTTTCACTTTCTTTCTTTTATATCACATATTGAGAATTTTACATTAACAAGACTAACTGTTAAAAAAGGTGGTATTCCTTAAATTTAAAAAGAAATATATATAAAAAAATTAAAAAAAACTGAAAAAACAAGAGACACAACTTTTAGCAGATGGGAACAAGAGGTTTAACATTTTTTTTTTTGTTTTGTTTTTATTTTTATAGTCACTCTGAGAAAGATGCCAATTGGGAGATGCCAGCTATCAGTGAACTTTGTTTAAATTCCAATTCAGGCTGTGTGTTTTAAATTCATATTTAATGCCCTTACCCAAAAGCATAAAAACCACCTCAGACCTGTGAACTCTCATTGCAAAAATCATGCCCCCATTGGAAATAATTGCTGTGAACTTTAATTTTAATTTTGAGTTAACAATTTTGGGCTATTTTTGAAATCCTTGTTTCTCCCTGCTTTTGGTAAAATCTCCCTGTTTTTCCGAAGTTAGCATTCTAGATCTCTAGACTTTAAGATGACAGAGACAGTTGAAATTTCTAGGACACATAATGAGGAAAAAGAGCTTGGAAAATTTGATACTCACAGGAAATGAAGGTGATTCAACTTAGGCTCTACATGGAGGAAATATGTATGGGTCATTTGACTACCCTCTCCTAGTCTTAGTGGAAATTTTTTTCTTACAATTTAATCATGGAGGAAATGAGGGTGATTCAACTTAGGCTCTACATGGAGGAAATATGTATGGGTCATTTGACTACCCTCTCCTAGTCTTAGTGGAAATTTTTTTCTTACAATTTAATCATGGAGGAAATGAGGGTGATTCAACTTAGGCTCTACATGGAGGAAATATGTATGGGTCATTTGACTACCCTCTCCTAGTCTTAGTGGAAATTTTTTTCTTACAATTTAATCATGGAGGAAATGAGGGTGATTCAACTTAGGCTCTACATGGAGGAAATATGTATGGGTCATTTGACTACCCTCTCCTAGTCTTAGTGGAAATTTTTTTCTTACAATTTAATCATGGAGGAAATGAGGGTGATTCAACTTAGGCTCTACATGGAGGAAATATGTATGGGTCATTTGACTACCCTCTCCTAGTCTTAGTGGAAATTTTTTTCTTACAATTTAATCATGGAGGAAATGTGGGTGATTTTAGGACTACATGGAGGAAATATGGAACCCTCTCCCTAGTCTTAGGGAATTTTTTTCTTACAATTTAATCTGAAAGATTTGACTCTGTGGAAGTGGCATGGCATGTCTGAGCTGTAAAGATTTGAACAGGTAGATATAAAGCATGGAGCTTATTTGATCTTTTACTATTATTGTATTTGTATTCTGATATGTCTTATACATTTTATTATGATCTTATTCTGATATAATTTATATATCTTATGATATATTGTATTCTGATATATCTTACGCAGATCTTATTCAGATAAATCTTATTCTGATCTTATTCTAACATATTTCCCATCACTTATTCTGATCTATCTTATTCTGATCTTGTTCTTATTCTGATATATCTGATACATATTATTCTGAGTTTATTCTAATATACTGTATTATGATCATATCTGGCATATCTTATATATCGTATTCTGATCTTATTTTGATATATCAAATTCTGATATGTTTTATTTTGGTCTTATTCTGATATATCTTGTTTTGATCTTATTCTGATATATATCTTATTCTAATCTTATTCTGATATATATATTATTCTGGACTTATTGTAATATATCTTATTCTAATCTTATTCTGATATATCTTATTCTGGTCTTATTCTGATATATCTTATTCTGATCTTATTTTGATATATATCTTATTCTGGTCTTATTCTGATATATGTCTTATACTGGTCTTATTCTGATATATCTTATTCTGGTCTTATTGTAATATATCTTATTCTGATCTTATTCTGGTATATCTTATTCTAATCTTATTCTGATATATCTTATTCTGGTCCTATTTTGATATATCTTATTCTGATCTTATTTTGATATATATCTTATTCTGGTTTTATTCTGATATATATCTTATTCTGATCTTATTCCGATATATCTTATTCTGGTATATCTTATTCTGGTCTTATTCTGATATATCTTATTTTGATCTTATTTTGATATATATCTTATTCTGATCTTATTCTGATATATCTTATTCTGGTCTCATTCTTATATATATTATTCTGGTCTTATTCTGGTATATGCTATATATCTTTTTCTGATACATGCTATATATCTTATTCTAATCATATTCTGTTCCTACCTCTTTGAATATTTACATTTTTATTATTATTATTATTATTATTATTATTATTATTATTATTATTATTCCTTGCTACCTTCCTTCCTGTCCATGTGTACTTATTGCAATTGTATTTAAATTGTACTTTTTAATTTTTGATTAATGTAAAAAAATATTTGTCTACAGGTAGCATTTATTGTATTTCCAATCTTACTGGCCATT
Source organism: Acanthosepion pharaonis (assembly GCA_903632075.3). Taxonomy (NCBI): domain Eukaryota; kingdom Metazoa; phylum Mollusca; class Cephalopoda; order Sepiida; family Sepiidae; genus Acanthosepion; species Acanthosepion pharaonis. Next base: position 106,386 of record CAHIKZ030002136.1, read on the forward strand.
TCAGTGACTGTTAAAGAGTTTCTTTTTCCTTCATAAAATAAGTGATGAAAAATCTCTCTTGTGACAAGGGTAAAATAATTTTCCGCTCAGTTTTTAGTTGATAGGGGTTATTACCACTTATACTAAGTTAAAAGTTAATAATTATTAATGTGATGAAAGATTCTTAAGTTCTCTAACAAAATATATATATTTGACGTCTGTCCCACCTGTAGAACGACATCATCCTCTTATTGTTCTTAATTTTATTTTTTCTACTATTTTTATCCCCTATATATTCTTACATAAAAAAATAAAAAAAAAAATTTTATTTACTAATTATTTCTTTTTTCTTCTCAATTAATAACAAACCAAGCAAAATATATTAAATTTTTCTTCAGTAAAATTTTTAAATTATTTCTTAGAAAAAAAAATTATTTTTCTTTTCTCCTGCATAATCATAATAGATCAAAAATAGAATTGAATAGAAATGATTTTATAAAATGAATTGAAAATTAAAATTATTAATTAACATACTGAAATTAAATAATTACATTTTAATTTATATTTAAAAAAACATATTTTATTCCCAATTTAAAGAATTATTAATTTGAATATCAAAACTTCAATAATTGTTTAATATCATTATGTTTGTCTTAAAACAAGTTTATTTTTGATTAAAAAGGTAACTTTTCATTTCTAATTCACTTAAAGGCCACCAAAGGAGACCATTAAGCTCAATGTCAAGTCACTTTCTATTTACAGAATTATATTATAATTTATAGTACCAAAATGTGCACAGAGAAGTCAGGAAGAATTTACCAAGTTCAATCTCTACAAATTGCTGGTCGTATCCATCCTTGAAACTTGGACACTCCTGACAGGAAAAAAGTGTCCAGGTGTTTGAGAACAAATACATAAGAAAGCTTCTCTGCATTTCCTACTGGGAGCAACAAAAACAATGGCTATGTACAGAGCAATCTCAAAGATCTTGTGGACTGTCAGGAATCTCTCCTTACCACTATTAAGCATCGGAAAATGGTATGGTTTGGCCACATCACACAGCATAACAGCTTCTGCAAGACCATCATGCAATGCACTGTTGAAGGCAGACACAAGCGGGAACAGCAATGCAAAAGCTGTTCAGACAACATCAAAGAGTGGACAGACAGACAGACAGACAGAGAGAGCCACCGCCAACACTTCACCCTGGAAGTTGTTTCCTCTACCCTTAGGTTCCCCAGCTCTTAATGACTGAAGCAGTCAAAGGATTGATGATGGTGATTATAATAATTTATAAACAAAAGAAAGATTATATATATAACAGTTAAATATTATTTCTGTATAACAATATGATATAACAATATATAATTTTATATATCAACAAACAGTATTTAGAAAAATAGTATGACAAATAGTCTGTGTCGCATTTCATCCATTGGGATTTCATTGGACTGGGCTTTGTTGATGTTGCCACATCTTCACATACACATGAAATGAAAGACGCAGGTAGTTACAAAATTTTTGTAAAAATATTTTTGAAAGAATGTTTTAGCAATCTAGCAAAATTCATTTGTATTATTATTATTTATATTTTTATTTTATATTTTAATATTTTATATTTTTATTTTTATTTTATATTTTTATTTTTTATTTATATTTTTATTTTTATTTATAATTTTATTTTTATTTTTATTTATATTTTTATTTTTCTCACCATCACCTTTGCCCCTAACTATCCCACATATTTACAGCCATGGTAAATTTTTTGTCTAGGCTCTTACAATATATCACTAATCTTGGTAGATTTTCAGTTGTCACAGGAGCTACAGAGATTAATGAAATTAATATATATATATATATATATATATATATATATATATATATATATATATATGTGTGTGTGTGTGTGTGTGTATGTGTGTAATACATAAAAGGTTAATGGTCAGAGTTGAATTGAACCAAAAACAGTAGTATTAAAAAGTACTCTCCCTCTCTCTCTATATATATATATATATATATGGTATCAAATGACAATTGAAAAAAAAATCTTACATTTTGCCGATGTGTTTTGTCTTCGACTTTTCAAAGGCAAAATGAAATCTAAATGTTTTTGTCGTTATAGTTACATTTAAAGATCCAAATTTAAAAAGATAGACGCTTATTGCCTAAGATTTTTTCTGGTTAATGTTAATTACCTTTATAGTAAAAAAAAAAATAATAATAATAATAAGGTTTTACTATAAAGGTAATTTACATTAACCATAGTTAAAAAAAAAAGGCTTAGACACAAGCGTCTATCTTTTTTTAAATTTGGATTTTAATGTAACTATAACAACAAAAAACATTTTGATTTCATTTTTGCCTTGAAAAAGTCGGAAGACGAAAACGCGGCAAAAATCTAAGATTTTTTTCCAATTGTCATTTTATACCAATCTGTCTTGTCCACAGAATTGATCTGGGAATTTAACTATATATATATATATATATATATATATTTAAAGACATTTTATGTTTAACATTTTTTTATATTTTATATATATATATATATATATATATATATATATATATATATATATACCATATGCACACAATGGCAACTCATCAATATTTGATTAAATTAAACACATCTCAGAGGAGAGCTTGTTCATGCATTTTGTTCAGTACTAAATGTACAATGCAATTATCAGCTCCACAACCTTGTTAAAGATGGGCTGAAGCTCCAATTGGTAATTGTTTACTTACAGCATCCAGCTCTTTATTCTTATTAAAATAGGATTGGCAAAGATGAAGCCATTATTACTTTATGTTCAGGCAAACAGATAACAAGAAAATGGTAAGCGCAATTTATCCCTGTTTTTTTTGTTTCAGTTATTTTAAGCAGTGATTGCAACTTATTTCTAACATCAACTAGTATCACTGTTATTGATCCAACACCAATCTCAGTGTACAATCTCCTGGCATTGAACTTTGGGTGCATGTGTGCAAAAACACACACACACACACACACACACACACACACACACACACACACACACAGGGCTCTATTATCATATGGATTCAAATATTCATCCCATGACACTGTAGCTCTTCAGCTTGCAGAGAAGGCCAGCATGCCAAACCCTGTTGAACACCTTTGAGATATCTAGAACCACAGCCTGAGCATCGCTATTCTTATCTAAAACTTGATAGACAAATTCAGTGATGGCCTTCAACATGTCAGCAGTAGACCTGGTGAAATGGAAGCCATATTGTTTGTCCAAAAGAAGATTGTGCAAAGGCAAAGTAAGATACTTTACCAATTCGGTATTGATTAGAGCCTTGAGTACTTTGCCAAAAAGAGGTAAAAATCTAATAGGATGATAATTTGAGAGGTCAGGGAGTTCCCAAGAGTTCTTAAAAAACAGGAACTACAGAAGAGGACTTCAAACAAGCTGGAAAGGAGGAAGCAGCGAGGCAATTGTTGTAAAGTTTGGAGAAAACAGTAAACCACTTTGGAGCGCATTTCTTTTGGATGATGGCAGGGATCCTATCACACCCTTGTGGGGTCTAATTTAGAAATGATCTCTGAAACCAGTGACTGGGTTATGCGTATATGGCTCAGTAGAGCCTCTGTTCTAGGAAAAGAGGATGAATCTGACAGGGGTACTCCAGATGAAATCGGAAGTGAAGTTGGAAGAGAATATCTGAGCATAGCACTCTACTTTATCTGCAGTCAATGTTAAATTTATTGAATATAAGAGGGATTGAGGATTTGCTATTGTTCAGCACATTTGTGCAGAGCTGCATGTGATGATGCTAGTGACAGGCACACGTGGGGAGGTAAGCTTAGATCCCCTGTCAGACTGGACCCACTTTGCTTTGTGCAAGATTAATCCCGGTTCTGCCTCAACAAAAAAACACAACTATAATGATGAAGATTATGGAGAGCCTTGTTCAAATTCCAGTCATGTTGTTATAATTTTTGCATTATTAGTAAGAATGACTGGAGAAAAATCTGATATAAAAATAAGCTGTGCCTATGATCAAGATATGGTGACTGTATTCATGTTTAACAAGTTGTTTATATTGTACAAAATAGGATGACATGATTTGGATGAGAAGATTTTTAGGTGAAAAACAAATGGCTTATAAAATCTGCTAAAATATGTTAATTATTTGTTTTCAATAAATCATTTGGTTGCTACAAATTCATTTATGAATAAATTTCTTTATCAAGAAAATAAATTTATTTATCAAGAAGTATTTTTTAAGGAGTTGTTCAGAAAATAATTTTAAGTCAGTCAAATCGACTTTATTGGATTTTACATAATATTTTTAGGTCATCACTGTACCCCAATATCTGTAATTAATTTGTAAAATTAAAATGAAAACTAAGTATTAATTATTAAGTATTAATTATTAAGTATTGATTATAGGTTTGTACTAAGCAGTTAATGCCCACTATTCTAAAATTGTTTATTTATCTATTTTTTCGCTATTTTTTTTCATTCTTTTCATACAGAAAAATAGATTGGTATTATAATGATGAGTGTGGATGCAGACCCCACACTATTAGTAATCTCTTCATTTCTTTTCCTCTTTCAGTGTTGATATCAATTTCTTTTCAGCTTTTGTAATAAATATATAGAAAAACAAATTATTATCACAATGAGTGTGGATGCAGACCCCACACTATTAGTAATCTCTCCATTTCTTTTCCTCTTTCAGTGTTGATATCAATTTCTTTTCAGCTTTTGTAATAAATATATAGAAAAACAAATTATTATCACAATGAGTGTGGATGCAGACCCCACACTATTAGTAATCTCTTCATTTCTTTTCCTCTTTCAGTGTTGATATCAATTTCTTTTCAGATTTTGTAATAAATATATAGAAAAACAAATTATTATCACAATGAGTGTGGATGCATACCCCACACTATTAGTAATCTCTTCATTTCTTTTCCTCTTTCAGTGTTGATATCAATTTCTTTTCAGCTTTTGTAATAAATATATAGAAAAAACAAATTATTATCACAATGAGTGTGGATGCATACCCCCACACTATTAGTAATCTCTCCATTTCTTTTCCTCTTTCAGTGTTGATATCAATTTCTTTTCAGCTTTTGTAATAAATATATAGAAAAACAAATTATTATCACAATGAGTGTGGATGCATACCCCACACTATTAGTAATCTCTCCATTTCTTTTCCTCTTTCAGTGTTGATATCAATTTCTTTTCAGCTTTTGTAATAAATATATAGAAAAACAAATTATTATCACAATGAGTGTGGATGAAGACCCCACACTATTAGTAATCTCTTCATTTCTTTTCCTCTTTCAGTGTTGATATCAATTTCTTTTCAGCTTTTGTAATAAATATATAGAAAAACAAATTATTATCACAATGAGTGTGGATGCATACCCCACACTATTAGTAATCTCTCCATTTCTTTTCCTCTTTCAGTGTTGATATCAATTTCTTTTCAGCTTTTGTAATAAATATATAGAAAAACAAATTATTATCACAATGAGTGTGGATGCATACCCTACACTATTAGTAATCTCTCCATTTCTTTTCCTCTTTCAGTGTTGATATCAATTTCTTTTCAGCTTTTGTAATAAATATATAGAAAAACAAATTATTATCACAATGAGTGTGGATGCATACCCCACACTATTAGTAATCTCTTCATTTCTTTTCCTCTTTCAGTGTTGATATCAATTTCTTTTCAGCTTTTTGTAATAAATATATAGAAAAACAAATTATTATCACAATGAGTGTGGATGCATACCCCACACTATTAGTAATCTCTTCATTTCTTTTCCTCTTTCAGTGTTGATATCAATTTCTTTTCAGCTTTTGTAATAAATATATAGAAAAACAAATTATTATCACAATGAGTGTGGATGCATACCCCACACTATTAGTAATCTCTTCATTTCTTTTCCTCTTTCAGTGTTGATATCAATTTCTTTTCAGCTTTTGTAATAAAATATAGAAAAACAAATTATTATCACAATGAGTGTGGATGAAGACCCCACACTATTATTAATCTCTTCATTTCTTTTCCTCTTTCAGTGTTGATATCAATTTCTTTTCAGATTTTGTAATAAATATATAGAAAAACAAATTATTATCACAATGAGTGTGTATGCAGACCCCACACTATTAGTAATCTCTTCATTTCTTTTCCTCTTTCAGTGTTGATATCAATTTCTTTTCAGCTTTTGTAATAAATATATAGAAAAACAAATTATTATCACAATGAGTGTGGATGCAGACCCCACACTATTAGTAATCTCTTCATTTCTTTTCCTCTTTCAGTGTTGATATCAATTTCTTTTCAGATTTTGTAATAAACCTACAGAAAAACAGTCTATTATTTGCACAATTAACTGTTTCTCTGTTCTCTATCTTCTCTCATTTTTTCTCTCCCTTTTTTCCTAAAAATTGATTGAGGGAAAAAATAATTGAGAAAACATTCCATGATTTGAAAAAGATGACACAAAATTCATAATCAAACATTTTCTCCTTTAGTTTTATGACTTGTAGATCAAAAAATGCCTGTGTGTATTTGAAATAAACACTAGTCTGTAATCAGTGACACAATACATGTCATGTGACATGTGGCAATCATCATATCAATAAGGTGTGTACATTTGAAATATGGATCAACATTGGGACAATAATAATAATAAAAAAAACAGCTGTCAGGATACAGATTACAAAGAAAACCAAAACAAATTGATCTATAGAAGCAAATATATTTTATTCTTACAGATCATTCAAAAGTAAAATTATCACATGACCTCACAGCTTGTTAGGGTCCTTCATCACTTCATAGGTGCTGGGTCTTTTATGACATTTTTGGGGATGCGGGATGGGCAGTGGTGTTACATATCTGTGCCAGTTTCCTTTCCAAGTTACAACAGATTGTATTTGATTACATGATTCCAGCAGCCGGGAGTAGTTGCTGACATGGTCTATGTATTTTATTTCTGAAATTACCATAATTTCTTTTTAATCATTTCACCCTGAGCAAGGCAATAAAGTCACTAAGATGCAAGTGGTTACTGAATGTTAGAGAATATGAAAAAAGAAAAGCAAACGTTATTAAGGAGAGAGAACAATAAAGGAACAGGAATTAAGAGGACAGAAGATAACGATTGACATTGCATTTAAATTTTTGAAGATCAAATTTGACTGGAAAGCAAGAAGCCAGAAAAGAATTCCAGAAGTATTGTGAGAAAAGAAACTGTTAGCATGGTTACATCTAGACAATTCAACTATAAAATGATGAGACCTTGCAGCCAATCTAGTACTGCGCTTAAATTCGGCTTCTTGCTTCACAGTTAACTTTAATCTTCAAAAATTTAAATGCAATGTCAATCATTATCTAGTCTTCTTAATTTCTGTTCATTTATTGTTTTCTCCTTAATAGTGTTTTTCTTTTTCATATTCTCTAATGCTCAGTAACCTCTTGCATCTTAGTGGCATTATTGCCTTTCTTGTGGTGAAATGATTAAAATAATAATAAACGAATGATTGACATAATTCTTCTTCCAACAGTTAAGAGAAAGGCATGATTTAAGAAAATATAAAGAAAAGAAAAACAGTGTTTGACAATGTTAAACAATATTTCAACAGGTCTGTCTTTCAGTTATATTGAAACAATTTTTTTCAAGTATAAAAATATATTAAATCTACAAAAACTTATAGGTCTTTGTACGAACCTTGCTTGTTTTATGATGGAAAAAAAACAAAACAAACGGCTGTCCTGGTAATGAACGCATCAAAACGAACGAGACGCCACCAGCGTGAAGGCATGAAACTGAAACGTTCTTAATATGATGGTGATCTTGTTCATCTTGGAATTAATCAAACAGCTTAGTATAAATCTTATGGAATTGTCTTGTCATTCTTTTCATTACCCCGGGGCGGGAAGTTAGTAGTTTGCATACGTAACTATCCTCATGCGTTTTAAGAGTCGAAAGATCGATAGATTCTGAATATACATCATTGAGGGGTAACCTATTCCCGAACCAGTCGCTAGGTAAACGAAAATTCAGGGTTGCTGAGATAATCTGCCACTTGCGCCCAAGAACAGAAAGAGCGCAACTCTGTCGTCGACAAAGCGAACCAGTCGCAGTGTGGATCCTTCGCAACCCTCCTCTGCTAATTCCCGATGGAAGACTCTCCTAGATTGAGAAAGGTCACTGAATCAATGAATGTCCATCAAAGCCTATCGACACTCGAAATACCACTAGTATGCAGGGAATTAACAGCTTAGTATAAATCTTATGGAACTCTCCCGTCATTCTGTTAATTCCCCCAGGCCAGGAAGTTAATAATTTGCTTACATAACCATCCTCATGCGTTTTAAGGGTCGACAATTATAATAATAATCCAGTAATATCTAGATTTCTAAAGAATGTGGGAGCTTCTTTATTTTAATAATTTCACCCCAATACAGATACTGAAGATAGTCTTTGACAAGAAAAACTTTCTGGCATGACACAATGAAGGAACTTTCCTTGCAGTAGATGCTGCTATTGATTTAATGTAGTTTTCCACTTCAAGTCAACTTGAAATCTTTTGAGAAACCTGCCCTCTAGATATATAAATTAAATGTAATCAAAGTGTTCATAATGGTGATAATTTTTAAATCAGGTATAATTTATTAAAGATATATTTGAAATTGAACGGAATTTATTTACGTCTTCTGAAGAACTAGCTTAAAAGTCAGTAAAAAAAATAAAAATAAAATAATTTCCCAAAAAATGTGATTGAAATCTTTTGTGAAATCCATCCTCCAGATACTGAAATGTAATCCAGGAGTTTGTGATTGTAATGATTTTTCAAGTAAAGTAAGTTATGTGCCATGCATGATACACACTTAGGCAATCATGTATCTTTCAATACATGACTGACGAGGCAGATTTTTCACGCAGTAGGTTGCCATTTCTTTCTGCGGTAGACCAGTTGCCATCCAAGGATGCCCTGCTATTTACCCATATCTGGTGGGAGGAGTAGAGGATTCATACCTTTCTCAAGATATTAGCATGTAATATATTAGCATTGTAATGGATTCGACTGGGATTCGAACTCAGCTCTCCGATTCCTCAATCCGAGCCACTATCCATTACTCCACTGTGCCTCCACTTTAAGTAAAGTACAATTCAATAAAGATATAATGGTGTTGAAGGCCTTCTAAAGAAACTAGCTTAAAATCTAGTCACAAGAAAAAAATAAACAGTAATGCTGACGTCATATCTGCTGTTGATTTTTTGATGAACAGGATGAATGGTCTTTGAACAGTTAGATGGCAGTTTAGCTGGAAAGAAACAATGCTATTATTGATAAGAAGAGTTGAAATTAATACATGCAAGATTTCACAATTCTAGCATCAAGGAGCAGAGAGAATTAGCCCAAAACTACATGGATCACCCATCGAGGAACCGTGATGTCAAGATTCAGATGTGACTCCAGAGGACATCACGGTAGAAGATGTTGAATCCAGTGATGGCAAAGTAATTGTTGTTCAGCCAATTTTGAGAGATGAATTGGTTTTTCAGCATATTTTTAATGAAGGAAATGATAATAAGAATGACATTGTTACTGTACTAAAGATTCTATTCTTAAAAGCCGGTAAAAACAAAACAAAAAAAACAAAAAAAAAAAACAAAAAAAACTAGATTTTAAAAATGTGGGAACTTGAAATCTTTTGTGAAATTTGTCTGCCTAAATAATGAAATTAAATATGATCGAAGACTATGATGCTGATTTTCAAGTGAGACGTGAATCAAAAAATACATAGTGTAAATCTGTGTATCAAAGATCCTATTTCCATCTTCTGATGGGATCAGCTTAAAATTCAGTAAAAAGAAATAAAACAATATGTTGTAAACTAAGGTTGCTGAATAGAATAATCACATGAAGGTTGGTAATGAACGATAATACAAAGGACAAGAAAAACACATATAAGATTTTCCAGCGGCGCGTAGAAGAAATAGTCAACTGTTAGAAGTGAGTCAAGTGAATTCCACAATGAATCTCCAACTCTACGAGGTCAGATGTGGCACAAGGCTGAATTTAATGTGGGGTATCCAAGCCATGGGCTCGGCCAAAAATTCCCTGTACACCCCATATAAAACGGGGTGGGATATCTGTTGTACTTTGACATAGACTCGTCTGGGGATCCTCTCTACCTGAAGGCAGGCAGTTTGACTAGCACAGCTGGAGATAAATCTCCAACTCTAGACCAACATATAGTATTTACTACTGTATTTATGTGAATGGGGATATCATCACAATGTAATTTCCCAAAAAATGTGAGGACTTGAAATCATTTCTAAAATCTACACTCCAGATCTGTGGTGCAATGGATGTCCGCTTGGAATGAGAATTTGGAGAGGTGAGTTCAAACTCCAGTCGAGTTCCTTATAGTCACTTACTCGCAAATTACCTTGCGAATCCATCTCTTCTCTTATATTGTAACCAGTCTACTAGAGAAAGAAATGACAACCTACTGCAGGAAAATCATCTTATTAGTTAGTCATGAATTGAAAGAGACATTATAACACCCGGCCGGAAGTTATTGCCAGCTACTCAAACGTCTGAAAGCGTTACCGCAGAAAACAGAACAAATGCCGTTAATTTCCGGTGACTCAGCGTTTTTCAGAGAATGATACACAAAAAGCTAAACAAATGAAACATAAACATACACAAGTCCTCCTAATGACCAGAAACTACTTTATATACACATGGTGTCCAAATGAAACCCATGTGTACAGTCAAAATGCGGAAGGTAATTTTTAGTCAACAACCAAAAGACATTGCCAACCGGCTATGATGCTAACCGCAGCCGACATAAACACAGCCGATTTCTTCCACCAAATAACTCGGCTGACTTGGCCCCGAGGTAGAGCGACGTGCTCCCCCTACCTTCATCTGGCTGACCCTCGTCGCTGACCGCACGAAGCAGCCAACCTCAGCAGCAGCAGCGGTGCCAAGCCAACCTCAACAGCAGCAGCTGGCCGGACCAACTTCAGCAGCAGCAGCAGCGGGCCAAACCAACTTCAGCAGCAGTGGGTCAAACCAACTTCAGCAGCAGCGGTGCCAAGCCAACCTCAGCAGTAGCAGCTGGCCGAACCAACTTCAGCAGCAGCAGCGGGCCAAACCAACTTCAGCAGCAGCCGAACATTATATGCGAAAGTCCTTTTTAGGACTACCTGGCCACATGATATGCGATAGTCCTTTTAAGGACTACCAAGCTGCATCTTACATGACAGTCATTTTAAGGACGACCGAGCTACCCAAACACTGTCTATGCCGATCTTCTCCCTTCGAAGAACGCCGATGCGCTCCTTTTTATGGGCCAACATCCGGGGATCGACTGGACCTTGAATACTGCTGTTCCATCTGCCTGCCTCCAAGCTGCTGCCTTGAACCCAAAAACATTCTTTGATTGGGACTCCCTGACTTCACGATCAAACTACACCAAACAATTCCTGTACCTGCATTTGTCCAGATCGACAAATAAATCCGACGTTTGGTATTCTAAACCTCTGCCTTTGTTCCTCATTGTCTTAGCTGTTCACATCTTTCTTCGTAAAGCTTGTGGGGGTGACATCCTTATCGGCCCTGCAACAACATGATTGCCCAAGTGTGTATCATGTATGGCACTTAATTGACTGACTCTTGTTATCATGGTTTAATAGCTGCTCAGACTGGGTCATATAGCCTTGGTTAGCACCTGGTCTGCCACAGAAAGAAATAGCTACATACCGTGGGAAAATCTTTTGCTTAGTCTGTCATACATTGAAAGAGACATGATCGCTCAAGTGTGTATCAACTATTTATTTACAAGAACAATTTTATATTTACAACATTCTAAAAACTAATACATTTTTTATCATTTACCAATATATAAAGAAATAAATATGAAGACAATTTTTTATTCATAAATTTATAAACATTTACTAAATTATAAAAATATGCAAACCAACTATAATGAAATCCTTATTATTTACCATTTTATAAACTTTGAATTGATTGGCTATTGGCCAATGTTTTACCAACCATTCCAATAAACAATATAATAAATAGATAGTATTTCTTATTTTTGTTATCAATTCTCAAGAACAAAGATATATAAATTCATTTTCATCATATGTTTAGGTTATATTGCAATTCTAATTATTGCTTTTTAAAATAATAAACATTTCCAAAGTGAGAAAGTAGTGAAAATAATAGCGATGTTAAGGGAAAAACCGTCCTTTCGACACATTTTTTTTTTTTTTTTTTTTTTTTGCAGACAGAAAGGTTAAACATTACAAAACTATTCTTGTAACTAAACAATAGAAAACATCTTTCCATGCACTACCTTGCATTAATGTTTTTCATGTATTGTCATGTTTTGTTATATTTTTCTTTCAGGTCCAAATACACGGATGGGGAGAAACAACCGACAGTAATGAACAACATTTATGCAAGGGAATTCATGGAAAGTGTGTGCTATAAAGTTATGTGTGGAAAGATGTATGCATTGTATACCTAATATGAATAGTTAAAACCCACTTAGCTTTAGTCATTTGCCTGAAAAAAATAGGGTTTTCTCTTTTTCCTTTTCTTTATTGTTTTATATTCCTTTTATTCTTTTAGTTCAGTTCTTCTTGCTAGAGCAGCAATATCTTTTGATATGTTATTCTTTCTTCAATGTTAGGAGTATTGACCCCAAGAGATGGTCGTTCACTCTCTTCTTCACATATTCAGCAATGTAGAATTCGCCGTTCGAGTAGGAAGATTCAGTGCTGTATAAGCCTGGATCCAATTGAATGGGTTACATGTGCCTGTCTTAGGTGATTACCACATTTAGTAATTCCACTGTGTATTTGATATATGCAGCATGATATGCTCAGTTGAATTGGAACTCCTTTTCATTGGGCAATTTTCTTTGCTTGACGTTAACAAGTAAAAAGTGATGTTACTTGCACTAGACTTGGATTTCAACTGATCCCTGCTTATATTTTTCCACTCAATATTTCTTTCTTGATCACATATGTAACAATCTATTTTTAGCTCTTGCCTGGAGTTTTTAATAGGTCATCAGCCTGTCTGACCTAATTATTCTTGTAGTCAGTGACTATTATTACAAATTAAAAGAGAGAGGGGGAGTGAATGTATTATATTATTAGAGAGGTGGTTCACTAAGTGTAAAGTGTGTGCATATAGGGGTTTTGCCTCTTAATGTTATGTCATGACTCAAACAAAACAAACATTTTAGCTAACAAATCAAGTATCTTGCACTTGCTATGGTTCAGTAATTCTGGACTTAACCTTAATACTTTCACATACTTGAGTGCTTTATGTAAGATATCCAAAGAAAGAAATTCACCTGATATATCAAACAAATCGTCAGCTCCTTGTACCGCTCCAGTAAATATCTGAATCCATTAAGTACCTATCTTCTACTTTTATAAGAGCCAGATCAGGCCTAAAATGGAGTACTGTTGTCATATTTGAGTTGGAGCTGCACTTTCTAGTCTCAATAGAGTTTAAAAGCATGTCCGAGTTCTTGTGGGTGAAAAATAATTCCAAGCTCTCTCCCACAGGCAGGATGTGTTGAGCCTCTCACTACTTCTGTAGAAAATGCTCAGACTAACTATGTTCCCTGTTTCCGCCAGTTCTAACCTACACAGCTAGGACACACCGTTCCACTTAAATTATAGCAAACCAACCACATTCCCTCTGTATTTCTTCACTGAGAAGTAAGCTCCACTCGAACAGCTCCTTCCCGCAAACCACTACTCTGTGGAATCGACTCCCAAGTGGATGTTTCCCTAATCACTACAATCTTAACCTGTTCAAGTCTAGGGTTAACTGTTATCTTCCCCTCCTATCTGTATAAACTGCCTCTTAATGTAACCTACTTTGTGTGACCTCCCTGGCCTTGTAGAGGGTAAACCTACTATATATATATATATATATATATATATATGTGTGTGTGTGTGTGTGTGTGTGTGTGTGTGTCTGTGTGTGTGTGTGTGAAAAGTGTGTGCATATAAATATATATATATATATATATATATATATATATATATAATTATTTATATAATATATTTGCGATACTTATTAGGAACCGTTCAATATCAGAGATAGAGCTAATATATTTGGATTTGGTTGGATTGATGTGAGTTTGTGTCACAAAAACACATCAGTCCAACCATATATATATATATATACAGACTCACATCAATTTGTTCAAAAATATATATATATATATATATATATATATATATATATATATATATATATATATATATACTAAACTTCCATGGAAAGTGCTCAGATTAACTACATTCCTTGGTTCCATCAGTTCTAAACTTAATGGCTTGGACCCACCATGCCCCTTACATAGTAGCAAGCCACCCACATTCCGTCCATATTCCATCAGCAAAAAGTAAGTTCCACTCAAACAGCTTCTTCCCGTGAACCATTGTCCTGTGGAACAGACTCCCAAGAGGATGTTTCCCAGAACACTATTATCTTAACCTGTTAAAGCCAAGTGTTAACCATTGTCTTCCCCTTCTATCCGTATAAACTACCCCTTAATGTAACCCTCTACCTCCAGTGGTCCCCAGACCTTGTACAGGGTGAAACTTACAGTAAAAAGAGAGAGAGAGAGAGAGAGAGAGAGAGAGAGAGAGAGAGAGAGAGAGAGAGAAAGGTAGCTTCTCAATTACTATTTTGAACATAATCTTTTTTATTCTCAGTGCAGTCACTTCTGCAGTGAATATTAATCACATAGGTCAAACATTATACACGTTGTGTATCCTTTATCTGAAAACCTCCAAAATCCGAAAGTTTTTCAGGTGCTGACATGACTTGCCACAAATGGAAAATTTCAGAAAGCACTGGAAATGTTCCTAGGTGATGTGCAGCTGTTGTAAATAAACTCATCTGTCCTGGGTTTTGGTTTGCCAGCTCAGTTATGTAGCTTAAGTTGTCTCCCCTCTTTTTATTTTGTAGTGATGGTCACAGCAACACCATCGTTCATGGATTACTTACCAGGTGTTTTGTGCTCAGTAAAGATATTTTAGCATCATGCTACCACTTTCTTATCAATGTCGATTTCTGTGCAAAAAGCAGACCACGGAGCTTTTGCTAACCACCATCACCATTACATACGCACAGTATATAGAAATCATGCAACAAGCATTCATTGGTTGATCTTCTCAAAACTAGGTCGCTGATTGGTTAGTTCCGATCAATCAAACCACCTACACGCGACAAATCTGTTTTCCTGCTCAATATGCTCTGAGCCTACCACGTGATACACAGCCATATATAAACAAAACATGTGTAAGCTCCCCCGTGTTTCTCTTCATTCATATTTCTCCTTGCTGCCAAGATGTAATCTTCAAGAACTCCTGTCTTGACCATGCAGTCAGACGTTAAAGAACATTCACGCAAGTACAAACTCTAAAACCTCTTCTGAACTCTTACCAACTTAACAAATCCACAATTCCAAACATGCTAAAGGAACTTTATTATTCTAAACTACAGTTTAATAATTACTTCTTCCTTATGAGCTCAGGTACAAATATTTCCAAATCTAAGAGACATAACTCTATCACACCTTCAGCTTATATGCTTGTACACCAAACACTAATAAATTCATTGTTGTTTTGAAATCATTACATTCTGTTTTGTATTTTATACTATGTGCTATTTACGTCAAATATAAATTGCATCGCATCCACGCATTGTCCTTAATCCCACCTTTCCTAGCCAAAGTTAAATATATGTAGTACACACCCTTACATAATGGTGACAACCCGCTACAATATTGGTAACCCCGTTGCTACAAGCTCATCAAGCTTCATGCATATTTTTAGAAAATCTCAACTTCTAATTGGTCACTTAATATTTTATGACCAAATATCAATGTTGATTTCTGTGCAAAAGGTGGATCACAGAGTTTATCAAACTTCATACATATTTTCAGAAAACCTCAACTTCTTAATATTTAAATCATGACCGAATAACATCGATCTAGTTCTTGACCTGACAAAAAAATAATTCCGCCAAACTCTGTCAATGCTTTTTCGATCTTACCACGTGATTAAATTAATTATAAATACCAGACACGAGTTCGTTCTCTTCCTCTTCCTTGATTTCTCTCGCTACAAAATGTAGTTGTAAAAAAGGATTCACGACTTGAGCACGTGCAGTCAGACGCTATGAAAACATTCACACACGCACACATACACTAACCTTGGCACAGGGCTCTGTCCCTGTGCTGGTGGTATCACGGCTATGACTAGCTTTAGAGACCAACTTGGACAAGCTATGACCAGCTAAGACCTTGTGTTACAACCTGACTCAAGTAAATATCCATACATGTACGTACAAAATTTTCCAAACTACATTACAAATATAGGAAACTTTTCAAACTTCATTTCAAACTACGAATATTCAACTACAAGCAATGGAAATTTAATTACAAGCATTACGCAACATTCAACTCTTCTAAAGCTAAAAGTTTATTTGGCATTTTCTCAGGTTTATAATTCTTTCAACTCTCTCACAGTAAACATCTTGACCAGCAAGTTCATTCAATTTTTGTGAGCTCGGATAAAAATATTTTATTAGTAAAACCTTTATCAGTCAAAGGGATATGATACCAACAAAAATAGTAACCCCTATGCTTGTGTAAATATAAATATTGTTATTGAAAAACCGTTTACTTTCGTGTTTCGGTTTATTCTTGTTGTTTCATATTTTGTGGTATTTTGCGTTAAATTGAAAGGTCATACCAACTAACAGTCCTCTACAATATTATTCAAAATGCCGAAAAATCCTGCATTATGATCATGTTTTTTTTTCTGTACACATACAGAAAGTACAAAACACTATTTTCCAGTGAAATCTTCACCATTATATGACTAGCGTCATTACCAGTATCTTTATGTACACAAAATTTATCAAATTTTATATAAAACTACTTTCAGGGTATATGTTATTTATATAAACCTAGCTTCAAGGTATAAAGCTGTGTTATGAAATGCAAAGGGATATTGTGTTTTAGTTTATGCTTGGGTTCCATTCCCAAACTGCTCCATTTTTCTGATTTCCATGATACAACTTAAATTTAAGTTTAACTTAAATAGCCTGTATTCCAAAATCTGAAAACCAAAACACTTCCAGTTACAAGAATTTCAGATAAAGTTCACTCAACCTGTACAATAAAATTTAAGATCAAAATTCACTTAGTACAAAAAGCACATCAAGAAACACCTAACGAATTATTTCAACATGAATTATTTAATTTATATAACCAGTCATACCACATATCAGGTTTAACATTAACAAGGTGGTATTTTAAATTTTTTAAATGTTTTTGTGTTTAATGAATTGAATGCCAGTTATACTTTGGATCAAAAGGTGGTGTGTTGTTACAATGTATGTTAACTTAAAATATAAGAAAGTATATTCCAATATTTAAATATTTATAGTGAATTTAAAACAGTTTATGTTTGCCAAGATTGTAAATTTCAAACAACTTACTGAAAGATTGAAAAGGTTATCTTTCTTTGATCAGATATTTTATATTGAAGTTGGTTGCGTATTCAAGTTGTAACTTTGTTTGAAATATTGCTTTAGTAAGTCTGAAGTATGAAATTGTGTGACGTTGGTTCTGGTGTCAAGTTAAAATTTTTGCGCTCCTCACTAACGAGGATGAATGATGTAAGATTTTCAATTGATCCTATAACTTTTCTTATTAAAATGTTTAAACTGAAGTAACAATAGTGTGAAGAACCAGATATATTTGATAATTAAAAAAAATGCGGTAAAATTGTCTTATGGCAAAAATCCTATACAGCAAAGTTTTCTACGGTGAAAATTCCTGAAACGAGTTTTCCTATGGCAAAAATGTTTACAGCGAATGTCCTTAGAACTATATAGACGATAGATAGCGATTGATATTGCATTTAAATTTTTGAAGTTCAAAGTTGGCAAGAAAGCAAGAAGGCAGAAGAGAGTTACATAAAACAGGAAATGCGAGAAAAGAAACTTACTTGATAGGTAAGTTACTCACATTTTTTTCTCTTGCCATCAATGCCCTGTGAGTGTCAAATTATCTAATCCCACTTTCCTCATTATGAGTTCCAGAAATTTGGACTGTATTTTTCTGATTATAAGCGTAGATGAGTTTCTGGAGTCAAACCAGAGGTCATCACTGCACCAAATGTGGGTAAATTACTGGGAGTCAAATCCTAGGTCACCATTGCACCAATAGTGAACGAATTCCTGGGCGTCAAATCCTAGTTCACTACTGCACCAATAGTGGATGAATTCCTGGGCGTCAAATCCTAGGTCACCATTGCACCAATAGCGGATGAATTCTTGGGTGTCAAATCCTAGTTCACTACTGCACCAGTAGTGGATGAATTCCTGGGTGTCAAATCCTAGGTCACCATTGCACCAATAGTGGACGAATTCCTGGGCGTCAAATCCTAGTTCACTACTGCACCAATAGTGGACGAATTCCTGTGGCCCTGTTGCTGTGTACTTCGTTGATTGCCACACTTACTTTGGTCCATGTCCATCCACTCTGCACCTATCCTGCAAACCCATATTGTATTTCAGTATTGGCAGGAATATTGGTGAAGAATTCATTGACTCCTCTCTGTCCTACCTATCCTTGTGAAAGACCAAAGTTACCTATGTTGCTGGTAAACTTAATTAACTTCAACAGCACTAATTAACAAGAGTAAAAATAACAACCTTTATTTATGATACTATGATTAAGATTGTGAATACATAAACAAAAGGGATTTGAAGAAGTTTTCTCATATAAGGAATTCTTAAGCGGGGAGGAAGAGGTTGACTAGCAGTTGCAGTTATGGCTAAACAGCCCAGAGTCGTTCAACTACTTAAATGAAGGCAGCTGATCAATGGAGTTCAAAAAGCTGCATAGAGAACTGTCTTTAGCTGATTGAGGCACCATGGTCATTTGGCAGGGAGAGTGTTGGTCTGTTAGTTGGATGACCAGTTCAATCATTTTTCTGCTCTTTTAGCTTTTATGGGGGTGCAAAACCCAATTGCACTGCTCTGATTTGCTAGCCAATAAAAATGCTTGAGTAGTCATATTCTGGAATTTCACCCTCATTTGACCTGGTTATCACAGTTGTCATTGGCACCTCTATCTGAAAGTGTGTTATATCTCTATCTATAAAAGGCAGGATGTGTGTGTGTGTGTGTGTGTGTGTGTGTGTGTGTGTGTGTGTGTAACGAATGCATGGCCCCAAATTTCGACAGATTTGCACCAAAATTTACATGCACATGCTCCAAGTTAGTAGGAAGGCCAAGACCGACTTTGCATTTCCCAACTCCCATGGATAGTGGAAATAATCGATTTTTTCATGCTTCTACGGCAGTTTTCATGTAGTTTGCGGCCATTTTCTACTGGCCAGAGTGAGAGCCTATAGCTGGCTGCCACGAATAGGCAGGAAGATTCTGTTGGCCAGCATGAGAGCCAACAGCTGACTGACACGAATATTAACTAGCATGCTAGCATGCAAAAAAAATCGATAGCTGCATTTGACACAAGTGGGAAAAATTTAAATCTGCATGGCCCTTTACTCCAATTGGCTCATTCGCTTGCTTAAACTCAATGTTGATTCTGATTCCGCAGAACTGGGTTGAGTGTGAAAAAGTATTTGTTGTTAACATTCTTTTTTCATTCAGTTTTTCCAGTTACAAGTCCTTTTTTAAAGCTGATCGTTTTGTGTTCATTTTGTTTAGTTCTTTTTTCGTAACAGATTTAATGTTTAGTATAGAGCTTAGAAAAAATTTGCAGTGTGAGATAGGCAAGAAGTAAGGCATGTAGCAACATCAGCACGGCAAAGGGCACTCCTTTAAAGGCAAGGAAGGGCCAAAAATATTTTAAGTCAAGTGATAGTGATTGCTGTATGAGTCGTACAATTTTTGAATCAAGCACGGGCAATGCCGGGCCATGCTGCTAGTCCCTTATCAAAACAAACCTGATCTGTAAAGTTTTACTTTGTGTCACTCATTTCAACGAACAATTCCTTTATCAAATGAAAACAACACTTAACTTAAACAGACCTAAGACCATACCTAACGACCAATCCCACTCAAGTTTACAATTTTACCTCTCACACTATATTCTATAAGTGATACAAACCAAAAAATTCATGGTATTGCATTGTTTTAACATGAAAAATATTTTTTTCTTAAGAAATTATAATTAGATTGCCAGTCAACCTCTGACATCAATCATGGTATCATATAAAAACAAGTATCCTTTTTTTGTCTCTTAAAACTTCTTCATTGCTCACATATTCCATCCCTTGTATTCTGAGCATCCTTCTGTAGAACCACATTTCTGTTGCTTTCGTCCATCACATAACTTTTATTACAGTATAGTTCTAATTTTTCATTTATTAATTACTGCAGTTAGTTTCATATTGTGCCAAATTTATAAATTGAGTTTAGCCACAGGCATTTTAGAGAGGAAGAAAAGTCATCACACTTAGCTTGATCTAGTTTCAATCATCTGCTGAGAAGTTTGGGACATGCAGCAAGCAGATAAGCCGGGTGTGTGAGATTACTGTAATGATTATTTGAATGTAATCTTTAAGCTTGGCTTATCACTTTTGCATTGAGCTGTAAATATACAACATAACCCTTATCCAAGCTGTCCACCAACAAGCAATGATTATCTCACAATGAATTTTGATTCTTGATCTTGTTGATGTGCACCAAAAGCTGGGAAAGGACCTGCTGCATGCTCACAAGATGAAAGATAGACACCATGTTAAATAATGATCATGAACCCTGTATTCCATATTATAAAATGGATGTTTTACCCGGTGCTTCAACTGGGTGGGTAGGTAGGTGATACTGGACAACTTCTGCTATATGGATCTCTTCCTCTTACGAACTCCTCACCCATTCCATTGTGGTAGCTGGCAATATGAATGGATAGCATCAGAACTACACTATGGACAAATCTGTCTCCCACCAGGGTTGGACCATAACCTGGATACACCCTATTTTTGGTTTAGTTGTTACTTGAGCTCCAAAAAACCTCATCCACTCTGTTATTTCCCATTTCCCGTTGGGAAACCTAGACTTCAAAAAGAATCACTTGCTGGCCTTTAAACAGAAATAGTTGAAATAAAACCACATCTTCCTTTTCTATATGGGCATCCATAGTATCACAGAGCTTAACACCAAGTCTACCCTCACCTTAGAAAAGAGGTTAATAAGAGCAATTCACTCTTGTAAAATCTTGTGTTGCCCTTATGAGATTCTTTCTTTAAAATTCTTCTCTCCTATAATTCTTCCCTCTGTTGCTGAAAGTTCTTGATATCTTGAGGCATTCAGCTTCTAAATAAGTGGAAAAAAATTGTCATTTTAGCCGATAAGGATACAAATGCAATTATAAACATCTATTTGCTAAGTCTTCCTTGATTTTTCCAGACACTTTGGGACTGTGATTGAAAAAATATTTTTGGATAATCGAACACCTAAATTTTTGAGTCATTTTCTGAAATAAATTTAACATTTATATAATTAAACATTTTCAAATTCTTTGTTTGAGGTTTTGTTCAGTTTATTTTTTATGAAAAAAAAAGCGTCAATTTTAATGTTTTTTTTATTTATTGCTAACCCCCAAAGCTGGTTTAAAATAGACATATTTGTAAGGGCAGCTTCAGGTTGAAAGTACAATTAATTTAAATATTCGTCAAACATAATCACTGCTTCGGTGTTTGTAACTGGGTATTGGGGTAGTTGAACATCAACACGACCAATACTGTTATCATCATTTGACTTTTTCAACAGATGACACAACCCTTTTTGTACTGTTATCATCATTTGACTTTTTCAACAGATGACACAACCCTTTTTGTACTGTCATCATCATTTGACTTTTTCAACAGATGACACAACCCTTTTTGTACTGTTATCATCATTCAAATTTGAGGCCATTTCAAAGTTAGCCTTGGGTATGATGATAAACTAGATCCCAGGCCTCTGAACAGGAGACTGGAGCTTTTGAGGAGTGTGAAGTCACCTCTTAATTGCTGTTGTTCCCAGGTCCACCCTGACCTGGGGTGGTAGCACCTGTTAGAGTCCCAGCTATATACAAATAGTGGACTGCCAAAACACTATGAAAGCATAAAAATACATTTTTGGAGTCTGTCTATACATTTTTATAGTAAAAATAACAATCTATTTTTTTTTAAAAGTACCAACAATACTTATTTGTACTAAAATTACTAACAATACATCAATCAACATGAAAGAAATCTTTCATTACATAAGAATAATATCTGACAATTTCTTAAAGAACTCAAACTGTATTCCAAAATATAATTTCAACAAAACAATATAAAACACACATTACTACCTCTAGTAATGCCCACACAAACCTATATATGCAGAAAAGCTGAGTATCATTTACCATTTATTCAATTGTGAAAGCAGAATAACATAAATCATATTTTTATGACTTCAAAGCTCCCAAGAAAATTAAATTTTGGCATTAAATGACCCATAAAAGAGTTGATATGCCGTTAAACAAACAAATCAAACTATTTCACAGTGTAATATCACAAAGTATAACAACACGAGACTCGAGACTCGTGTTGAAAAGCAAAACAGGCAGTTAGGAAATGTTTATTTCATGTCTGTATAACTGAAGCCCAGTCTGGAAGATCAAGGAAATATTAGAATAATAAAAAAACAACAAATATCTTTGAAATATTCTTTATTTTTCAAAACTTCAAAGTTAATAAAAATGAAGGATTTTAGATTCCTTTAAGAAAAATGAAAATCATGTCAAATAACAATGTTAACTAAACAAACATATATCACATCTGTAGATAATTCAACAAAAATTAGAATTGGTTCATCTTGAGATTTTGGTCATTCAATGCTCTCCACCTAGGTTTATACTTAAAATCAATAAATATGCCTTGTCTAGAGTCGAAATATTCTCAAGTGATATCTCCTGAAAAAGTTCAGCTCTAACAAAGGAAAGAGTTGACGACAGATAAATAAAACATAAAAACACTAATGTCCCTAAACAAATAAACACATAGTAACATCTGTATATACATGGGGACAGTAATCTAAATGATAAATTAAACAAAATCGGTCAAGGATACATAGATAGATTGAAGTAAGCTTTAATTTAATGGACTAATTATGAATGCTCATTAAATCTCAATATATCCTTAGAGCAGTCGTACTTAACGAGGGGTGCTTGCAACCTCTAGGGTTGTGAGGATACTGAATCATCAGGGTTGGTTTATTAAGGAAACTGTGTAGTGTTTGGCGATCTGACATAAAAGTTTACTTTGTAGAAATTTTACCATTTGCTACCATCATAATAGTGTAATTTTATTTTTTGCTAATATGAAAGTAATCTGTCTTTTTGTCATGCATTATTATTTTGTTGTCATTTATATGAATAAGGATTAAAGAGACAGTGGTTTTGTTATTTACGCATTAGATCAATATTGATTCGCATCAATTCTGGAAGGGGGGTGTAAGAACTGGTTAGGGCTTTGAAAGGGGTGTGAACAAAGAAGAAGGTTAAAAATCACTGTCTTAGAGGCTATTTTTTGTAAAGATGAGAAAAAAAATACAATACAGTTCTGTAAAAACATAAAAATAGTAAATTATCATCCAGTTCACACTCCTCTCCAGTCTTTTGAACAAGAAAAAAGGTTCACTCCTTGTTTAGGATTGGATTTCTGCTTCCTTTTAAATTCTACTCCAACTTTATACTTGTAATATCTCTGCCTAAACCCTGAATTCTTTTTACTATTTCTTTATATTTTTTTATTCACTAGGAGTCAATAGGCTCATCTATCATCCAGTTAACACTACTTCCAGTTTTGTGAACAGGAGTAAAGGTTTATTCCTTGTTTAAGATTGTGTTTCCAGTTCCTTCTAAATTTTACTTCAATTCTATACACCTAATGTCTTCAGCTCCTTCTCTTTTGGTTCCAGTAGCCCCTTGTGTCTTAATGGCATTATGGCCTTCCTTGGAGTGAATTGATAAAAAACATTTTTAAGGACAAAAAAATTCAATATTTAATCACTTTTTTGGCAGTGACCAATATCTTATTTAAAATCTATCATGAAGACCCAGTCTCAGAAATAATTTACTTCAGGTATAATTAAAAACACATTGGCGATTTGGGGGGGGGGAGTAATTTACATCATCCCCCACCCCAAATAAAAATTAATTCTGATCTACACCTAATCTCAGCTCCTTGATAAGGTCTGTGAAATCCAAAATCAGTTCTACTGAGAAGTTTGCTAAATCATGTTATGTTTTTCAAGCAAGGATTTAATTAAAATCTCGTTATATAATTCAGGATCTGACGAGCAGGCAGTGAAAAATTATTGGCCAACCTAATTTCCCTTAATTATTATTTCAGTGACCAAACATCAGAATATTGATTTTGGGAAGTGGGAGAGGGCCAATAACCTTTTATCACCAGTTTGTATTTGACAAGAGAAAAAAAGCCCAAGGAGATCATTCATGGCATAACATATTTGTGTTTACATAATTCTATACTTGCAAACTAGAAAAATAAGCACATATATAAAGATTTTCTATTCTGTTCTACAGCAGGACCTCACCAACCACAATTTTATTTATCTCCGGTTGGTCCAATCAATGTTCAAAGCTTATTAAACTAAAATTTTTTTCCTGTCTATCTCAAAGTATCAATTTAAATGTACTTAAGAGTCAGTCAACATCAGAGTCATCAGACTACTACTTTGTTTTTTTTTCTCTTTCTCTCTTCTACCCTAAATTTATAAGTGGAAAGCGCAAATAGGAAATGTGTCCCAATTGAAACCAATGTGTTGCATCAGAAAGCATTAACATTTTAATTACATTTCTAAAATAGGGTGTTTATTTCCCTGTGAAAATTTTAGACACATCTTGTATTTATGGTTTGTTATTCTTGGAATTTACCACGGATAACAAGGTCCAACCCTATTTACAGATTCAAAATTCTTGAACACTTAAAATAAAGCCAACATTCCTTAAAGTAAAGGCAACAATTTTTAAAACCTATGATTAATAAGTCATAATTGTGTATAAAGGATGGCCAAAAGTAGTGTAGTGTTTGGGCACCTCGACGTAGTGTAAATGGTTAGAAAGCTTGTCTTGCTAGATCAATTACGACTGAGTAGTGAGTTCAATCCTCACTGGGTGCCCCATACTTTCAGTCTTGTGCCACATCTAAGCCAGGCTTAGAAAATCACAAAGTAGTGTAGTGTTAATCCATGAGTTACTTCCCTTTAACACTCTCTAAAAATAAGGTACAATCTTACACGAAAGAGCAGTAGCCATGTTTTCAACCATGTGAAGAACAAAGAAGTATGAATAAATCATTCTCTCTATATATCACTTGTCAGAATTTTTTAATTTTAAATTTGCATAGTGATTTCAATTTAGTGTAATGGATATAATTCTAGAATCTAGTTAAAATAAGTTGTGAGAAAAAGTTTTATTTCTACACAAGAAAATGGAAAAGTCAACTCGTCACAGATTTAGAAACAAGAGCTCTGTTATTTTAGCTCAGAGAGTGTGACAATATGTTAAAGCTGTTTGACATGTTCCCATAAAGCATATCACCTTTTGTTGCATGACACAGTTTCACAATAATGGTAGTGTACAAGACTGACTGCACAGGGAGATCATGAATGTCATAAGCTGAAAAGAATAGTGAATCTGTATAGCAAGACATTTTCTTCAAAAATCTGCAAAATGTTCAGCAGAGCTCCAAATTACTGAAACATCCAAGATACATTAAGAGGAATGAGCTTACAGCCTATTTCATATGACCACAAAGAAATCCAGGAAGCAAAAGAAGGAAACATTGGAAGGAAAAATGAATTGAGAGAAAAAAAAAAGGTGTCGGGAACCAAATTTAGTAATGCTTAATGCAGACTTATAAAAATACCAAACCACATGATTTAAATTTATTGACCAATCACAAAACAGATTTTTAATAGAAGTTGAAATCAATTTTGATTTCATTTTTCTCCTTTAATACGACTGATTTATGTTGGTTAGTCAGGGTTCTGCAGCTGTCAGAGCAAAATGCTGTCGGCTTAACACAAATGGATTCCATGCCTTTTCTGTTGTATGACTATTTTTCTTTCATACATTTTGAACAAACACACTGAGTTCGGAACATTTCATTAAGAACTACTTAAATATCAGACACAGGTTAAAATGTCAAAATGTTTCTGTCAAAGACATTTTACATATTGCAATACATCCTGACCCACCCACAAATCATTCTCAGAAACCTTCTAGCCCATATTACTAAAAGTAATATTTATTTTTAGATAGAAAACATTTTGTTCAACTCAAGGAGAGATGCCCCATTTTTTGAAGTGTCAAAAAAAATTAACAGATTTCAAGTTTAACTGAAAAAATGTAAATATTGGTTAAAAGTAATGTAACTAAATTCACAATTATTATTTTTTTTATGTTATGATTATTATATTTACATCTTCATTGATTTTTTTTAATATCTTTTGAATATCTAGCACATTACCTTACATGTGTTGAGTAAGCAGAAATTAACAGTTTAAAATCAAAAAAAACAAATGATAAATATAAACACACCATACAAAGGATCCATACAGCCTTCTGGTTTCAAACATATTTCAAATTGATAAAAATAAAGAATCTTACTTATTATAAAATGCAGATTGCGTGTGTGTGTGTGTGTGTGTGTGTGTGTGTGTCTGTACGTTTATATATTGGATTGGATTTCCTACATTTTTCAACCGATTTCAACAAAACTTCACAGGACTACATAAAATTACTTTGTGGTGGTTCTAACAGTGCCAAAAATTGGAAAAACAATTGTTTTTGCACGAAATCAATTTGAAAACACGATTAAGAGGCATTGCGAGAATGAAAGGGGGACAATCATCTCGAGTTATACTTATTATAAAACCCAGGTTGTTTGTGTGTGTGTGTTCATTTATATATGGGATCGGATTTCCTACATTTTTCAACAAATTTCAACAAAACTTACTTTTTTTTTTTTGACAGGTAGTGTTTCTTATTGTCTTGCACACTTTTTTTTTCTTTATTTTTACATTCAGAATGCTTTAAAAATTCCATTTACAAGACAATTGTTTATAATAAAATTCTATTTAATCGGTAGACTCATAACAATTGAAAACAATGTTTTTTGTTTGAGTTTGGGTTTGACCAATTCGTAAAAAAAAAAAAAAAAACTAATTAAGACATGCATGTCTATCAACCTTAAACAATAATCTTTGTCAATTTTATTTTTTAGTCTTTATGATGGTCAATACTTGATCTATCTCTTACTGTTACATCCCCAGGCAACGCCGGGCTCTACTGCTAGTAGCCAATAAAATCAGCTCCCGCCAATAAATAAACATTGGCTTCTGGAGCCTACATGAAACCATATAAACCAGACATCCATTCAGTAAAAGACATGAGTCAACCTCGTTGTCCTGTCTTTCTTACCAAAGCAACAGCAGACTCCTTTTGTGTCTCCCTCCCAACTCTACTTTCTCTCTTCCTCAATGAGAGACCATTTATGTTCATTTCCTTTTCAGCCAGAGAGAAGAACTTTCTAAATACAAATTTTTATTTTGTGATAGTAGTTAGTTAAGAATTTGTGTATTTTACATTAAATATTGTCACTTTATTTGAACATGCAGCAATACTTTCTCTCATTTTTTTATCCAACAAACGATGACCCATGGAATCATTTACCAACACATGTGCTCGGTAAAACCATCGATGCCAAGATTCATCTGGTGTTTACCCTGACCCAAGACAAGAAACAGAAGGTATCCTGAAAAGATGATAAATGTGAATGACACAGATGATTTAGTCATTAAAACTAATGACATTCAAGAAGTAAGCAAGATCAGCCTTTACATCAATGCTTTTAAAATCTGCTATGGCCTATAACCAGAGTACAGTTAATGTCCTAAATCCTTTATATGGAGAAGAAATCAAATCTGCTAAGGATTTTAAATAACTAGAAATATGTTGCAAACTCTAAAATGACATATCGTTTAGAAAAGACAAAAGCCTGAGTTTCTTAAACTTGACAGGATATAGAAACTGGACTTCCTCAGAGGATTAAAATTGACCTCTTTCATACTGCTGTTGAAGCCACTTGGACCCTGAGATCATAAATGGCTCCAGGCTACCCATAAGATCTCATGGCATCAAAACCTATCAAAGAAGGAGCTTTATTAAAAAATTCACCCCATCTTTAAAACCCCATAGATGTATTAAGATTTGTAGAACACTGCTGGTGCCATGAAGAATTACCTGTTTATTACATGTCTTGACTATGTGCTCAGAAAAGTAATTGATGCCAAGAGTCATCTGGGTTTTACCTTGACACAAGGCAAAAAGCAGAAGGTATCCTGAGATGATAGATGTGGATCATATAGATGATTTAACGATTACCACTAATCACGTTAAAAGAGCAGGAATTCTTTATAAGATCAACCTGTACATCAATGCTTCTAAAATCTGCTTTGGCCTAGAACCACAGATCTACATCCTTTATGTAGAGAAGAAATTAAATCTGTTAAGGCTTTTAAATAGCTGGGGAGTTATGGCAATGATTTCAAAATTTGTTCAGTGAGGGTCAATAAGAGTACATTATATTAGAAATATGCTTCCCCTTAAATCTATTGTCATCAGCCTTACTCTCCCTGAATTCAATTTTTTCAATTCCAAGTTCTACTACCAGTTAAACAATGGAGGCATCAAGTTAAATTAATAAACAATCAATAGAATATACAAACATTTCAAAATCATTGTTTCATTGAAAGACAAATATCTCCAATCAACCGATATGACTGATTCGTGCATGATAAATTCATTCTTTCATATCATGACAGTTCTCCCTACCCAATCTAATGTGGTGTTTTATGTAGTAAAATAAATGTTTTTATTGCATCTCTTTTGAAAGAAATGTATTGGAAATATTTTTATTGAAATTATGAAAAAAAGTAATTTATGTGGAAGTGGTCTGTCAAAGATTCACCAGGCAAATGAATATTCAAATGAATTGTTTGCAGGATGAGAATATTTGTAATGTCTTGGTTCAGTGGTTAATTGCTGGCTAGTAAATTTCAAGATAGTGCCTCTTGTCGTAGTATCACATCATATTCACTGTATATGCATGAATACACAGTGATTGTAAAACAGTCCCTAGTATATCTGCTCACGGTATAAACTTGCTGTTATAAAATAAAACATATCTCGGCTGATTTACAGGCAAATACTCAAGAGTGAGAACCGGATGTAAACGGGACAAAGCCCCGTCACAAAATGACCATTATCTTTCTTCACAAATGTTCCCGACACACGTGTTCCGGTCGAAAAATAAAATAATATTTAAAGTGCTCTATTTTTTGTCCAATAAAAATCCTTCCCTCCTAATTATACTCGCTTTGTTTTTCGAGCCTGCTAAGCCATAAAAAAACACTATAAAAGGGGTCACACGGAAGTTCAACAGGTGGCCACAAAGGAGACCTGTTACGGTCAGGCCGAGCGTTCAGCAGCTGAAAGCAGGGGAGCATCAACCACTGTCAACATGTGTGAACCACTATGAGAGATCGACCTAGATCCGAAAGCCGGCTTATGAACTTTACCACAAGGTAGCTGTCCCAAACCCTCACGTTCCTGTTGAAATAAACCACGTAAATCTATTTCTACTGTTGTCGTATTTCTTTCTTGCAACCATACGCTTGTCTATAACACTGCTATTCAAGCCCTTTGTCTCCAAGCTCTATTACTTACTGACACATAACACTTCACTCCTAAAGTCTTTTTTGAACACTCTGCTCTTTAGGATTTATATTTAGTAGCAATTTAGATTCAAAATCTCAAGGACATCCCTTCTTTTTAGTTACTCATTAGTTTTTTTTGCAAAAATGTTACAGTGTTAAGTATGAATTTTGATTTTGCAAATGAATTCTCAGACATAAAAAATAAGGCCTGTTAGATTAAATCAAAATTTTGTCCTAAAACAAACAAAAACCAAGTATAATTGAATTATTTAGCAGTACAAAAATTAAATATAGTATTAAGAAACAAAGACATGTTAAAAATTATTATCAAAAGAAAAAGGTGGCGTAAGTTCTTTTACGCCACCAGTTTTTCACTCAAGCCCTATGAAAGAGGATAGTTGATAAATTTAAAACATTAAACAATAAAATGAAATTACCAATAAAAACTAAGTAAAATATTCTAAAAGTAATCCCTATCAGTCATCTAAAAATTTTATTTACATTTTTCGGACTTGTCCTCATTTTTATTGCCATATTCATGACGTTTTGGTCATAGTATGCTCCGACTTTCCCCAAGTTGGAATTTCAAACTAAACCCTTTATTTCATCCACAGGAGTAGATTGTTCTATTTCTATGTGCCATGCCTCTTCCAGATGTCTCAGTTATCTCCCTTTAACTCAACACTCCAAATTTTTGTTCACCACTGCAGTAGCCAGGTATTGAACTCACAATTCTTTAGGTCAAGTCACTGGATCCAATCAATGCTTTTATCCATTGGGCCATGTGCCCCTGAAGAAGGCCGGAGTGTACAAAGGTTGAAACGTTGTGATTATGGCAATAGAGATAAGGACAATAATCCAAATAATGTAAATAATTACAAAATCTCATCTCAGAAATATAAAAAAATTTTAGTAGAAAAGTCTAATTCTGATTTTGCTACCAGTATCTACTATAAACATACATTTTCTGGTCAATTCTTGCACTGGGAATATTTTAGTTGAAAATCTAAGTAATTATAGACATATAACTTATCCTCTTGATGTGGAAAATCTCTCATAGTTGTTTGAGAACAGGTATTTTATTAAGACAATACAGCAAATTAAAATGACAAAGTAATCAGGTTTAAGATTATGTGAATTAAAATAATAGATTTTTCTATGAAAATGCATTTTCTTTTTTGCTTTATTCAAATATAAAATTAATTCAATTATTTATTAATTTCATTTGTGATAAAAATGTTAAAATAGGATTGAGAGGAATTGTTCTACAGGTGGGGGGTTCAGTTTATAATGCAAACATGATGCCCAACTGGTTCCCGATTTTGTGTCCAGATTTATAGTTGCTAATGTTTAATGCGTGAATTGAATGCAAAACTGGACCCTGATTTTGTGCTAATTTATGCAAAGATGGTTATAAAACTGCATGTCCACTTATAGCAACCTTCATGCTTATAAATGATAATTCAAGAAAATAAAAATAAAAATTAACTGCAGATTTTTTTCCATAAATCATTGATTTAGGAAATATAGTATTGGATACAAAAATTTGGCAACAACATAGCAAAATGTGGGTTAATTTATTTCTTAGGATAATGGCATATCCAACTGCTTCAGTAAAAATTTTTTTAAATTATTACAAAAGCTTTTGCTTTTCAACAGCATTTGATGCTTCCTGACACTGAGTGGACATGTGTCTTTTACTCTTCCAGAAACAGTTTCTTTTGTCAACAAACAACAAAGAATCCAAATCAAGCAAAATAAAATGCTGTTTCTCTGTATCAATGACTAAGGATACCAGGCTAGACAATGCACTTTACACAATTCAGTTACTTGAAAATCTGATTTGTAGGTATTTATTTAGGAAATTTAAAAAGATGCACCTTTATCATGATATGAGTCACATTTGGTTAAAATATTTTTTTGTAGGATGTATTACCCTCCCAAAATTCCTTTAGATTTAAATGGCTACAATACAGGGATAAAGACTTACAATTAGAGAAGTGAATGACATAAAAAACAAAGAAACCCAGTTTGAGTGGAAAGTGTGAAAAAATTCCTTGGCAATTACATAAATGATTAGCAAGGAGAACAGTTATAGAATTGGTGACAAAGGGTAAAACAATTATCCAGAAGGGCACTAAAAAAAAGAAAACCTGTCAAGCAATTACAGACCTATAACTTGTCAGCCCATTTTTCATAAAAATAGAAAATGCATTGAGGAAGTCATGTGCTGAAATTCTTAAAATCTTCTAAAAAGAAGAAAGAAAAAAGCATTAATTCTGAAAAAGTAGTTAAAATTAGAGATAAACTTCACCACTTTAATATTTTAATGAAATAATAAAAAAATATCTACAAAACAAACTAGACATAACATTATATTCAAACAGTAATTGGAAAAAAAGAAATCTTATACAAAATATATCAAAATTAAGACTAACATATACATAACACAAAAACCTTAAACTTTTTCAAGCAGGATTTAGATGGAGATTACGAACATGATAACAGAATCATGAGTGCCGAACTTGAGTAAATTCTTTGTGGTAAAGATAGTTACAGATTTTCTTGGTACCAACCAGGGGTCGATGTTTGAACCAAAGTAAAGGCGAAGATTTCGAATGCTGATTTTTCAGGACAGACAGTCTCTTCTAGCTTAGAATATATGTTAGAAATTAAAATAATAATAAAAAAAACATTTTATAATTTTCTGTATGTACACATATTTTTTTTTTTTAGATACACTGTACTTTATTTTAGAATTAAGAAAAAAGTATCAAGTGTTGAACAATTAGTAGACATTATCACCTGCTAAAGTAATGATTTTTTTATATACTAGCAAGAAAGGGAAAGAAAAGGTAACTGAGTAGTTTTTTTGCCCATATAGGGTCTTCTCGTGCTTATGCAAATTGACTCATTTGACATTATTTACAATATTCAGACTATTTTCCTCATCTTTGTTGCCATATTTATTACAACGTTTCAGCCGTTGTACACTCCGGCCTTCTTCAGGTGGTTGGAATGTCGAAATTAACACTTTATTTCACTCACTGGGGTAGACTGTTCTAGTTCCACGTGCCATGTTTAATGGATGTCAGTTATCAGTTATCTCCTGTTAATTTCCTTCTGAAAGCTCTCCACTGCCTTAACTGGGTATTGAACTCACACTATTTGGTTAGATCTAGTGACAGGACCCAAAGAGTGTGAGTTCAATACCCGGTTAAGACAGTGAAGAACTTTCAGAGGGAAATGGTACCAACATTCATACTTTGGCTTCCATCTTCAAAGTCCATTCAAGAAACATCAAGAGAACAGTGAATAAATTTTAAAAAGAGGGAACAGTAGAGAGGAAAACTGGATCAGGAGGTCACAACAGGAAGAGGGATCATCATTTCAGCTAAAGAGATCAATTAGAAAAGATCCAACTCAATCCATAAGATGTCTGACACATGAGAGATGAGTTTCAGCTGACAGTCCAAATAGCAGCGAAAAAAAACTTGAAAATGAAATTGTACGTGAAACATGTGAAGCACCTTTTTCCTCCAGGACAGAAAGTTAGGTTAGAAAGGGCAAAGATTATCTTAAATAAGTTGGAAAATGATCCTGAAATTATATATATATATATATATATATATATATATATATATATATATATATATATATATATTTGAACTTTATTTCAATACTTCACGAGCTTCCAATCCTTATGAATAATTAATGATTAGTATCATTTTTGTTTATGATGAATTTCATCAAGATTCTTCTGTTAAGCTTGGAGAGTAATTATATATTCTTATTGCTCAAAATAGAGTCCAATAGTGTTATAAAAACCTTCGAGAATTCCAGTAAGATATCTTTAATCCTTTCTAAGATACAATGGTTTAAAGCTTAATTTAACAATTGGACAATTTTGCTGTAACACCTGGTATATGCACACACATGAATTGTAAATTTTTTTTTTGTTTTTCTCTAAAAATTGGAAACAGACTAACTTTGGAAGCCGATTTTTGTGAAGCGTGGAATAAAAAAGATTATTAGATGGAAACTTTACATATTGAAAGAATATATGTTACAAAAAGAAAAACAGAGACAATTTTAGGAAAAATAATTTCAAGGAAATTTATAGTGACATAGGCAAAATGAACTTACCCAATTTTGCATAGAGTCGACGAGCTACTAATAAATCAGTCGTCACTCGGCAGAGAGAGAGAATTTCTATGCCAAACTAGAAGACATCACAACAAAATTGTTACAGTAACATTATTTTATTTTGAGCTAAAAAAAAAAAACAAATCTAAAAACAAAACATTTGAAAGAATAATTACAAAATATTTACTCGATTTAAACTGACAAATTAAAGATAAATAAAGGTGTTCCAAAGGTCATATACACTTTCTTTTCAGGTACTATTAAAAAAACCCGATGCCATCAGTATTTAACAGCTTAGGCCTTAAAGTTTTTGTAAGTCTATCATTCCCTTGCCCATAGCTCACAATTGACATTGGAGCAGCAATGCAAAATTGCCGCATAGCAATAAGTATTTCAGTCTCTGACTGTAGATTGAAAAGCTTTACGGCTGTCACACTGCTCCAACACATAGCACAATTTATGCTATCCATAACAAGTTTCTTGAAACATGACCTGTTCTTGACAAACCATACAATGAAAGGCCTGCGACTATCACGACTGATAAACTCACTAAACTCTTACACATACAAAGCCAATCCACGTGGAAAGCAGCACTGGAACTCAGTATCAACAAAAGCACGGTTCAGTGGATTCTTTGCACAGATCTACATGTACCAACTTTAGGTTGTTCAAATGTTTCAAGCAGGACATTATAATGCTCATGTGGAAATTTCTGAATCATTCCTCTACTGTTACCAAAACAACAACCCTCAGCTCTTGGAAAACTTATGGTTCAGTGACAAAACTATCTTTCATCTCTTTGACACAACTGTTGAATTTGGGGAAATTAAGCCCAGCAGAAATCCTCGAGTATGGACAAGACTCTCCAAAGCTGGTGGTTTGGTGTGCCACCAGGCTTAATGAACCATTTTTCTTCTGTGATGTATTTAGTAACATGACCATCGTTACAGGGGAAAATTTCTTGAAGATGTTGCAGGAGCTTGCTGTGCCACAACTTCAGGCATGGAGTGATCTTGCTCATGTCTTTTTTTCAAAAAGACAGAACTCCTTCCCACTTTGCCAGGTTACCGAGAGATTTCCTGAACATCAAGTTTCCTGTATGATGGGTTAATCAAAGGGGGTCTTCTCAAATGGGCTCCGTTCTTCCTTGACCTTGTTAATTTCTTTTTTGTGGGGTTTTATGAAAAGCATGATTCAGTGTATTCTTTGCACAGCTCTACATGTACCAACTTCAGGTTGTTCAAATACTTCAAGCAGAACAATTCTCAAGCATGAACGAGACTCTCCAAAGCTGATGGTTTGGTGTCCAATATCTAGCACTGGGTTGACTGGACCATTCTTATTCCACAATGCATCTGGTAGCATCGTTTCAGGGGAAAATTACCTGAAGATGCTGCAGGAGTTAGTTGTGCCACAACTTCAGGCAAGGAGTCACCTTGCTAGTGTCTTTTTTCAACAAGACAAAACCCCCTTCACACATTGCCAAATTAGTGAGGGATTTCCTGAACATTAAGTTTCCTGATTGATGAATTGGTTGAAGAGGTCCTCTCAAATGGGCTATACGCTCCACTGATCTCACACCTTGTTACTTTTTTCAGTGGGGCCTATCTCAAAAGTAAGGTGTATGCAGCTAAACTCCATGACCTGACAGAGCTTGAAGAAAGAATCCACATAGCTTGTGCCCAAAGGTGGCTGAAGGTTGTTGAAAATGGATGTGCTTATGTGGTGGTATACAGCTGTTCTTCAATGTGATGGCTAATCTAGCAAGTAAAACTGCAATTACTCCTTTGATGATGTGAAAAATTATGAATAAACTCAGTTCCTTATGTAATTTATTAAAACTGTAGAATCATCTTTTGGACACCATGTATATGTGTGTGTGTATATATATATATATATAATATGTGAAAATATATAGAAAATAGGAAGGAACTGTTAGGTAAATAATCCAAAGTTCCTTAGTATTTTAGTTATTATTTTAAAAAAATAGTGCTCGATACAAAAGTAGAGCATAAATATAATTATTTATTTAAAAATATGATTCCAACTCGTGACATAAGAGGTCTCATGTTTCAAAACAAGAGCCGAAAACTTCAATATAATTATTTGAATTAAATTGAGTTAAAGTAAGCTCTGTTCCATCTTCAAGCGAAATTTTTTTGGAATAACGGATTTCTGAAATTTTCGCCTACCCAATTTAAACAATTTGCCCTAGCTGTTACCATGGAAATTTTGATTTCAATTATTAAAACACATAAATTTCAGAAATACGTTATTCCAAAAAAAATTTTGCTTGAAGATGGAACAGAGCTTACTTTAACTCAATTTAATTCAAATAATTATATTGAAGTTTTCGGCTCTTGTTTTGAAACATGAGACCTCTTATGTCGCGAGTTGGAATCATATTTTTAAATAAATAATTATATATATATATATATATATATATATACACACACACATACAAACAAACACACATACATGACGTCCAAAAGGTGATTCTACAGTCTTAATAAATTACATAAAGAACTGAGTGGAATCACTTTTTGGACACTGTGTGTCTATATATATATTATATATATAAAAATCATGCCACAACATTGATTGGTTTAATGACTTAAAAAATGTGCTCTATATGCTTTTATTGAATCACAAATTTATCCCTACTCTGATGATGACTTAAGAAAGTTGAAAGCTCAGACTACATTACTTTTACTTATTCCAAAATGAACTTTGGACAATTATTGATAGAATTTCCTCCTTGTTTGAGATGGATTATTCCTAATTTGGAAAAGACAATCATCAAAATTGTCATAAAATGTCTGATTTTAATAGTATTTGCCAAAAAGAACATTTGCTGCCTAAATACACAGAATATATCATAAATATTCAAATAACAGACTCTTTGAAAATGGATACTTCCAAAAAACTTCAAAGTCTGGGAAATAACAGCAAGAATTGGTATGAACAAGTGCAGTTAAATAATTTTTTTGTGTATATAAAAATCGATTGAGCACTATGGAGAAAGGGAATTTTTAGCAGCTGCTGCTTAATGCATCGCTCTTTGCCAGAAATTGAGCACTCTGGCTGCTGGTTTAGCGTTTATATACATCATGTATATAATATGTTAAAAGATTCCTATTCTCTGCCGTGCACTGATAGCTTAGAGATAGAGTTTCTGACTGATGCCAAATCGGTTGTGTTTCGATCCCATCTTGAAGCAATTGGATCTCTAGCCACACTGATGAACTGTGATACAGTGAAACAGTATGTAGATATATATATATAATTTACTTGTGCATTTCTTGCCTTATTCAATTGTAATATATGGAAAAATATTTGTTAATATCAAAAGATTATGATAAAAATAAATGGACATAATGTTTGTAATTTATTCAATCAGACATGCCTAAATGATATATAAGAATTGTAAATTTTCCTTTTTTTCCTACAATTTTTCAACACAAAATCGTAAATAGACAATAATTTTGGAAACTGACTTTAGAGAAGAGAGAAAAAAAAATAATGTTTTTCCACAAGATAACACTGAAAGGATGTATGTCACAAAAAATCCCCTACAAAAAAAAAAAAAAAAAAAAAAAAAAAAAACAGTTGCTTTGCTACTCAGTTTAAAAAAAAAAAAAAAAAAAAAAAAAAAAAGAGACAGTTTTGGGAAAAATAATTTCAAAGAAATTTGTTGCAGCAACATTATTTTATTTTGATCTTTAAAAAGAAAACATTTCAAAGAATAACTCCAAATTTGTTACATTTTTAATGAAATGTTTGATAATTTAGTAAAAGGCAATAGCTGAAAATCATTAATAAACTTTTGCTTAATTTAAATTAACAAATGACAGAAATCCATACATATTTAAATGACAGAGTGCTCTGAGGAGTGCGTCTGATAAATTGTTCAGCTAGAGAGAGTATGATCCACACATGGAAAAACATCAGTTTTTTTTATTTATTTAATTTATTTTATATTTTATCATCTACAAGACTGGCTAGCCTTATTCCATACAATAAGTTAGCATCAAAGAACTAGAATTCATGGCTGGTTTTGCAAACTGAAAAGCATTTAAGAAAGGTTTTATTGCACTAAGAAATAGGAGTAAACCTTCCAATTGTTGGGAAAACCAAATCAAAAAGGACACCAATCTGCCAATGTTGAGGGCAGAAAGACAACATAATGATGCCAACAATAAAATTTTCAATTATAGCATCTCTACCTGGTGTAATAGTAGTAAAAATACTGGAACCAATATAAGAATCCCAGAAATATGAAGAACTAAAGCACACCATAAGTGAGAGGATGAAGCCTGAGCTGATTTGGCAACCTTCAGCAGATCTACAAGATGCTCTTCCTAGCAAAAATTGTTGGCAAAAACTATTGTAGATAAATTTCTTCAAGTATTACCTTCAACAATAGCACCAATTATTGCTTCATAGAAAGATTTAACCTTTAACTTGACTAGGCAAAATGAAGAAATGATTACATTGGTCTGGCCAAGTAGTTCAAAAAGGTCCAGTTATGTGCTTCAAGCATTTAAGAAAGATTTTATTGCACCAAAGTAATACTTCTCAATCATTGGAAAGATCAAATTAAAAAGAACACCAATTTCACTTTGCTCATAGCAAAAGATAGACATTGATAGAAAGATTGTTTGAACAAAACCTCTGCAAGTATCCTTTAACGGATTATGCAATTTAGTAAATGACGATGCAAGTTGGAGGACGGACTAATATTTTTGATAAACAATGCAAATGCTACAGCAATTGTTGCACAAAATAAGCATCAATAACCTGACAAGTCATAATAAATATGAAAAATGTAATTGTGATGCACTTGTGCTAATAAATAGAGCAAATCGAACTGAACAATGACCCAGAGTGTGTCAAACTCACAATGCTAGAATTTGCAGACGATAGTGAAAATGAATCAAGCAGCAGAATTTTCAACCACCGATCCCTATAAGTGATTCAGAAAACTTACTGTGCAGACTGCTACAGCCCCACAAAGTGTACCAATATGTGAAATCACTGCACAATTAGGGGTAACCAAAATACAATTTGTGACAGACACAGATGCTAGGTCTGATTTAAGTAATAAACAAGATGTCATTAAACTTGACATCTTAATCTCTCTCTGTTGCTAACAGTGAGAAAATAAAATGCTTAGGTTTTGGGTTTTCATCAAATTTGGTTTGATAATAAAGAGCAGCAAAAAAAGAATCTGACACCATAACAGCAAGAAAAACAATATTAAAAACAAAACCTTCAAAAAAAATCAGAGCTTCCTTCATTTATATGGAAAAATACCCAGAAATTATGGCCAAATACTAAAACCTTGAAATGGGATGGCATGAGCATTTTTGTTTAAAAAATCAAGAGAGTTGTTTCACCGGGGATTCAAAGAAATGGCAAAAAGATGGATGAAAACAATAGAACATGATGGACTGTATTTTGTTTTCTTTACTATTATGAGAAATTTAAGTTACATGAGTTTACAAGGATAAGCAGACATTTTGATAGGCTCTTAAGTTTTAAATTTCAAAATATTATGATAGATTCTGATTGGTGGTAAAACAGAAGTGTTTGTTTACTACATCTGAACCAATGAAAGGGCTTCCTTCCAAACTAACAGCTCTGCAAGGAGTGTGTTCAGAGCCCACCTGTCTGTTATATAACAACAAGCAACTACGGGAATTCAGGTAGCCCTGGTCCAGAAGGAAAATAATGCAGAATAATCTGACAACCCATTGGAAGACAATAATTAAAATGAAAAACCTGGTTGCTCCCACCATAAAGAAAAGTCTTTGGCTGATGTGATTGATGTAAATATTTGCTGTTACCACAAGAAAAAGAGACAACAAATTTTCTTCATACAAAAGTGTACCAAATTCCTCATTGAAAAATATTCAAAGTATTTCTCTTTTTCTTTACTAAATGTGGTTTTCACTTTGGCAGACCTTATGCATTACATTAACAACAGTTTGCTAAATTCATACAAGGTGTTGAATTTAAATATTGTATACTATAATAAAATTTTATTTGTAAAAGGGCATATTCATTTTTGTTGTTTCATTTACATGTTATTGGTCATCCTTAGGCCCACAAAGTACAAAATTTGTGTAAATCTTTTTGTTGTTATAAATAAATTTTATTGTAGCTTTTAAACTTTGTTTCTGTTGTCTGTATTATTTGTTTCAAATATGTTTTATCAAAAAATCTTATAATAGACAGCAGCAAAAGTAGAATCTATGAGACTATAACAGCAAGAAAAAAAATTTTGGAAGCAATACCTTCATTTATATGCAGAAATGCCCAGACATTATTTCACCATATAAAAACAAATACTAAGACATTGAAGAGGGATTACATTTTTGTTTCAAAACCAAGAGTTGTTTCACTGGGGATTCAAACAAATAATAAAAAGATGGATGAAAACAACATAACATGACAGACTGTATTTTGTTTTGTTTACTAGAGAATTGACATAGGCAGTCACTCACTGAATTTCACAAAAACCAGGCAATTTTCAGTTACAGAATATAAATATCATTTATATATCATTTACCACCTCACAGAAGATTGAGTATTAATGCTGACTAATGGTAAGTCATTATATAACTTAAATCTTGCCAGGTTTGATGGACAGAAAAAAAAATTAGCAATTATTATAGAATAAATATAATGTGGTATGACTTAAAAACAAAAACATCAGAACAATGAAGTGACTTTCTCTTTTGAAATCAAATGAATAAATCTACTCCATCTTGTTTTAAAACAAAACAAGAAATACCATTGCTGTAGAGAGTATCACACCCTAAATAGCATAACCAATTCTGACCGATACCATAGACTTCTTTTCTTCCAAATTCCCAAAGAGTGATTCTCTGAGACAGATTTAGTTTCAGCCATCACCGAATCAAAATGCACCCAGATGAAAAACTATTAACATCATTTGGACTTTTCCAATATAATTACAGGCCATTTGAAAAGAAAAAAAAAGTGACACTTAAAAGCTACAGATAAAATTTTCAGAAATGTTAGACATTAAAAGCAGTAATTATGCAATAGGTGATGCATTATGTCAGGTTATACATAGGAAACCAGTACCTGTGAGAAATTAACACAAGTACAAACCAGATATTCTACTTTTGACTGTGAACTTTTAGTGGATATCTACTGATTTACCATCTCACAGAAGATTGAGTATTAATGCTGACAAATGGTAAGTCATTATATAACTTAAATCCTGCCAGGTTTGATGGACAGAGAAAAAAATTAGCAATTGTTATAGAATAAATTTCAGATTTAGCTCACATAAAGGGTAATAGTAGTCGCTGATTGTCTGTTATAAACAATTTTTGCTGGAAAGATCTGCACCCCCCACCACCAAAAACAACATACATAGAACTAAATGAACAAAAAATAGATAAGTAAGCCTGGAAATACAATGTTAGACACAGGGAAAATGCATAACTATTGACTCCAAGAAACAAATACAGAAGAAAATTCTCACAATTAGGGGTAACCAAAATACAATTATTTTCAGGTATGATAGTTTCCTTGGTTGGAGGTGGGGGTATTTTTTTTTTATTATTATTATTAATACACTCTACTCTTAGAGGAAGGAAATTTCTTTAAGAGTTTCAAGATATTTCAATATATAACACAGATTTTAAACATAGATGTATTACTTCACTTTGAACATGTTCAAAGGCATTCACTTTTTAAGAGTTATTGAAAAAGGTTAACTTTTAAACTAGTTACAATGTGTTGCTGTGTAAATAAATGCATTACTAGATAATTGTTAAAGTAAGCATTTAAATTAGTAAGAAAATATACATTTATAACCCAGGAAAGCAATAGTAGCATTGCCAGATAGAATTAACATTTTTATTTATTCTTATATTCTGTGCTAATAGGAATATATATTTGAAAAACATGGTGGATAAAATAAGTAATGGTTTATTGTAAAAACCAATACAATAAGAATAAAGTTAACAGTTATGCACAAGGTCATTGCAAATCAATCCAGTAGTGAAATTATTGGAAGGTCAGTAAGTCTCAACAGATCCCAGTTAGTCTCTGTAGTCTGTTGACTTACAGATACTTATAGATAGTTACTACCTATAGTGTAGTCACTCATGGGGGTGACAGGTTATTCCATTACATCATTTATGTATCCTGAAAAATAAAAATGAACAAAAAAAAAATAACACTGTACTTATGGACTCTCAGAAAAATATTTGCAGTGAATTCTGTTCTGCAAATATTTTTCTGGCAGTCTATAAGTACAGTGTTATTTTTTGTGTTCATCCTCAAGTAATTTCTGTTCTGCAAATATTGCATTCTGTACATTTTTTTAAAAAATCATTTCAACCTAAGCAAAGCAGGAATGTCACTAGTACAAAGGAGGTGAAAGTGAGAGAAAAGACTGAGTATAGGGAGGATTGAGGAAAGGACAAAAGATGAACGGGATTCAAGAAAATAGAAGATGGTGATTGATGTTGCACATAAATTTTTGAAGATTGTCGTTATCAGGGAAGCAAAGAAACAGAAGGGAGTTCCACAGGCGGCAAGTGCAAGAAAAGAAACTGTTAGAATAGAAATGGCAGTTGCATTTAGCTATTTCAACCATAAATGGACAGGATCTAGATGCCAGTCTAGTAGCACGCTTAAATTCATGCAGTCGGAGCAACAGGGAAAAAAAAACTTGTCAGAGTAGTTGTCATGAAAATAATAGTAAAATTAACAGAAAAAATGACCTTACTTACACAATATCTAAATATTTAATATACTGCTTGTGTTTGTAATGTGAACAATATCAGATTATTGAAGTGCATATGATAACAATATTCATATACGCTACATTGAATGTTGTGATAGTAACATTTTGAAGTCTAGATATGTTTTGTCATCTTCTCAAAAACATCTAACTTTGTCTCATCTATGACAACTTTCCACTCCAATCACATGGAAGGCTTTTTGTTACAGCCAAAATAACTTTTAGTTATATTGTTACAACTTCTACAAGAACATGCATCTCTAGGTATCTGGGTTATTTTCAAAAACAGTCAGTTGTCACACTAAAACACACGGTCACAAAATCTGTGCCTTTTGAAGTGGACAGAGAGACACTAGTTTTTAATTTCTAAAATTCCTGAGTAAAATACAATACGCCAGGTAGCTGGATGTGACGGTGATTGTCATGTTTAGGTTAATATTGGTTATCTGATACGCTTCTAGTGGCAGGATGATAAGGTGTATTCTTTAAGCTATTAGTGCATGTGTTTGTCACGCATGTGCATTTGTGGATGCTTGAATTCATATTCTGAGGTCAAAAAGGCATTCTGGGAAAGGAGCTAGAACAAAGCTATTTT
This sequence comes from Acanthosepion pharaonis, assembly GCA_903632075.3. Classification (NCBI taxonomy): domain Eukaryota; kingdom Metazoa; phylum Mollusca; class Cephalopoda; order Sepiida; family Sepiidae; genus Acanthosepion; species Acanthosepion pharaonis. The sequence goes on from CAHIKZ030002136.1 coordinate 149,764, forward strand.
GCTGGACAGCCAGACATATTCTTACACCCCACCCCCAAAAATAGAAACCCATCTTTATACCTGATATTATTGAAGCTTCTTTAACCACCCTAGTCAATCAAAGCAGGGAATAAAGGGGTCATTTTGTGAAGAAAATTAAAACAAGAAATATTTTGCTCTACTTTCTGGTTTCATATTTCTTGAAATGTGCAGGTATTTTTTTTTTTATTTTAACTATAGCATGCAATTAGTTTAATGTGGAGACACAAACCTTGTTGAACAGGATGTTAATGTTTCAGAGTCAAAAATGCAAATGAAAAATACATGCTCATACGCAGGTAGGCTTGGCACAGAACTTACATTTCTTTCAACTTAAAAAAGTAAGAAATTAGGATTGCATATTTCAGCCAATTAGAGAACCGGCTGCCTGGATAGCTGTAAGATCCAGCACTTCTTTCAACAAAGAGTATATAATGGAAAGCAGAATTAGTTTCAGGGTCCTTTTTTCAACCACTGCTAGTGGAAGCAGCGTCGGTTATTTCTTCAAGACATTTTCAAGAACCCAACATATAGGACTTGATTTTTCTCAACTGATAGAAACATTCTTTTTTTCTCATACACACAACTACAGACATATTATACACTACTTTTATTTCATATAAACATTCAATCCAAAAAAACAAACAAACAAAAAAAAAACAAACCCACATAAATTAATCTGATATTTCTTACTAACACTCGTATAGATATTTTAGAACATGAGGAACTTTACTCACACATCAAATACCAAAATTGTTATTTTATAAAATCAGTTATTGAATGCTATTTCTATTCTCCAAGTTCTTTTAAATCTATTTGTATTGGAATTATCACAGAGGCCGTAGTTTTTCAAAATATTATAAATGTAGTGACCGAATGATGTACAAATTTACGTGGATGAAAAGGGGACCAGTATAAGAGAAAAATATGGCAAAGAATTAGCAATATTATTAGTCCTGATCTGGCAGCTTGGCTTCAGTCACTTGCCCAACTGCCATAAGGTTACCACTGTGCCTTTTTTTTTTTTTAATAAATACTTTCATGGTAATTGTTCAGATGAGCTCTTCGCTAAGGCACCTAGACTTTATGAATTTAAGCACAGTACTAGACCAGCGTAGAGATCTCAATTTATAGTTTAGCTGGCTAGATGTAGCCATAAGTTCTTTGCTAACAGCTTCTTTTCTCACTTGTGTAACTATCTTCTGGCTCCATGTTTTCCAGCCAATTGTTCTGTTGTCCTCTTACTCTTCTCTCTTTCTGCTCATTAATGTTTCTGTTCCTAGTTCTTTCGCACCTGGTAACCCCTTGCGTTTTAGTGGCTGTAATGCTTTGCTTGGGGGGTGGGGGTGTGTGATACCAATAAAAAAAAAAGGTCTTTTTGAAGCTGATGTAATGCTCTAACTTCTTTTTTATGAAGTTTTTAAGGGTAGTGACTTTTCCTTTGAAATAAAGCCTAGAAGTGAAAGACCATCAGTTGTCGATTGAGATACTCTAAAATGCAAAGGTAAAGGTGAGTCCAGCATTTTCAGAAGAGTAGGCTCATTAAAATATATCATACGCAAAACATTATATATATATATATATATAGGTACTCTAGAGAGGTTTCTTATGAACTCGTGCAGAAATGCAATCACATTAATCAGTGATTATTATCAATTTTATTTGCAATTCTTCTTGAAAATCCACATTGGATGTAACTTTTTATCAAAAAAGCGATGAGAAGTAGGTTTACTTATTATTGTGGTGTCCTGCCTCTAAAGCGTCTATGTTTGACTCTTCTCTCCTTCTAATCTTATAGTAGGTGGAAGAGTCCAACATAGACTCTTTAGAGGGAGGACACCACAACACTTATGTATTGGAAGCAATGGCCAAATCGTAAATGACCTGCAGAATCTTCCAAAAGCAGTTCATGATTAGTGTTTGGTGGAATTTTAAGTAAACCATTCACTTTGAAGAATAAATACCCTACTTTAATTTAAGTACCTCACTGTGATAATCATTGTTGCTTAACTTCACACTTCTAGAACAATGCCTTCACATGAGTTGGGATTTTGCTCTTTCATATTATCACAGTGTCTAATCTATACCATCATTTTTCTGTGGACGAAGCTTTGTAAATGCTTAAGACCTTGAAGAGAGATGACATAAACATTTTTGTTTCAAAACCAAAAGAGTTGTTTCACCGGGGATTCAAACATGGCAAAAAGACATGAAAACAATAGAACATGATAAACTGTATTTTGTTTTGTAATTATACTAATTAGTGTGGGTTTAAAAATAAAATTATTTCTTAAATACTCCAATACTTTGAGGAATAGACCAAGTAAAGTGGCTGACTGGAAAGAGTGGACACAATGAAATACAGATTTTGTTGGAGAGATTCATGATATTGCATGGAAAAAAAAAAGAAAAAAAAAAGAGAAGTCTGCTGGGAATAAGCATTCCAAAATAGGTGACAAAAGGCAAAACAACTAATCCCCAAAAATCACAGAGTGAATAATTACAGACAGACTCTTCTTGACATGGAAAATTCTTAGAAAACAAATAGTGGAAGAGATTTATCAAATGTTAGTGAATGGAGTCGTTCTAAGGAGGAATTTAAGGCATTTAACAGATCACTGTAACAAGTTAAAAAAGTGAAGTGCACCAGGATTTGACAAAAGCAAAAATGAACATCTGAACTTTTGTAAGGACATCTTGACATTCTTGGACCGATTAGTGACTGGTAATGAAAAATTAATATTTTACAAGAATATGATGATGCAGACACTGGCATAATGGAAGTGAGCAGGCTAAAGCACAACCCAAAAAATGGACCTATATATAATACCACCAATCACAATTGACAATAAAAATATTGCCCATTTTATGATGTTATATGTTGGAAATTAAATTTAAAAGTAATAAAAATAAATTTTTGTCATTATGTATGTGCATTTATTTTACTGGTGAACTGTATTTTATTTTTATATTAAAAAATAATGTAAAAGTGTTAAATTTGGCAGAAGTTTTTTATCATCTGCTTATTTTTTTTTTTTAAAAAAAAGAAGATCTGTAGAAATTTAAAGAAGGGGTGTCTTATTTTGTTTACTTCGCCCATATATGGTCTTTTTGTGACTCGTCTGGGATTAGCCATGCTTTAGACATGCATAAAAGCATGAATTTGTATGTTTTTGAGAGGAGAGAGGCTACAGAGAAGCAAAGAAACACAAATTTCTGACAGAGATTGGAAGAGAGTTTGAGCATTTTTGGCAGGAGGCATGAGAAGCTTGCCAAATATGCTGAATGGAAGCATCTTCAAGACAACTGATTGCAGCAAAAGATGAAATGGTGTGTCATTCATCAAAAAGAAAGTGTATTTGTTGTAAGCCTGTAACTTTTTTTTAAAAGATTAAATCAAATTTTATAATGTTTTTAAGAACTCTAAACTTGAAGTTGTTTGAATCTGTTATGATTTTAATTAATAACAAATAATAATAATAATAATAATATGAAAATAATCAGAGTAATTCCTCTTCTTTTCCGCTGTTTGTAATGCAAATGTTTGTAATTGTAAAGTAAGTATGGTGATCGCCTTTTTTATTTAGACATTTTGAGTTAAATGGCTGGGAAAATTCACATAGCACTATAATAAAAAACATTATTAATGCACTTTATTTCATGTAATTTTTTCCTTTGGGATTTTTATTGTAAAATAAAGTTTGTCTTTCTGATTTCCATAAACTTTCATTCAAGCATTGTTATTGTTGTCTGTTTCCTTCACACCATTGTTTACATTGATTGAACTCTCATATCAGACGACTTTCTTTTTCAACCTCATTTTTCCAATATATACAATAGAAGGAATCAGAGATATGACATAATCTGAAAATAAAATATATAAGGTTTGGAGAAAAAAAGAGAAAAATGTATAAATTCTAGGGAAAAAGAGAAGAAAAAAGAAAATGTATAAGGAAAAATAGAAAGAAAGAAAATGCTGAAGGTCTGGAAAAAAAAAAAGAAAAATAGAAAGAAAGAAAATGTAGAAGGACTAGAAAAAAAAAAAGAAGAAAAATACAAAGAAAGAAAATGTAGAAGGTCTGGAAAAAAAAAAGATAAAGAAAATATAGAAGGTGTGGAAAAAAATGAACAAATAGAAATAAAGAAAATGTAGAAGGTCTGGAAAAAAATGAAAAATAGAAATAAAGAAAATGTAGATGGTCTGGAAAAAAAAAAGAAAAAGATAAAGAAAATATAGAAGGTCTGGAAAAAAATGAAAAATAGAAATAAAGAAAATGTAGAAGGTCTGGAAAAAAAAGAAAAAGAAAGAAAATGTAGAAGGTCTGGAAAAAAAAAAGAAAAATAGAAATAAAGAAAATGTAGAAGGTCTGGAAAAAAAAGAAAAAAGAAAGAAAATGTAGAAGGTCTGGAAAAAAAATGAAAAAAGAAAGAAAATGTAGAAGGTCTGGAAAAAAAATGAAAAATAGAAATAAAGAAAATGTAGAAGGTCTGGAAAAAAAATGAAAAATAGAAATAAAGAAAATGTAGAAGGTCTGGAAAAAAAAGAAAAAAGAAAGAAAATGTAGAAGGTCTGGAAAAAAAAGAAAAAAGAAAGAAAATGTAGAAGGTCTGGAAAAAAAAAAAAAAAAGAAAGAAAATGTAGAAGGTCTGGAAAAAAAAAAAAAAAAAGAAAGAAAATGTAGAAGGTCTGGAAAAAAAAAAGAAAAAAGAAAGAAAATGTAGAAGGTCTGGAAAAAAAAAGAAAAAAGAAAGAAAATGTAGAAGGTCTGGAAAAAAAAAGAAAAAAGAAAGAAAATGTAGAAGGTCTGGAAAAAAAAAGAAAAAAGAAAGAAAATGTAGAAGGTCTGGAAAAAAAGCAAGCATATTTTCAAAATTTATAATTACAGTTACTCATTGTTATATGTTTATTTAAATTTTCTTATTCTCAGGCATTTTTATAAATTTATGTGTTTATAATTATTTCTTTATAATACAGTAAATAATATTGCATTGGTGTTGGTTTACATATTTTTATAATCTTGTAAATATAAGATTATTCTTGTAAATAAACAATTTAATGAAATTGTGTTTGTTAATTCTTGATAAAAAATGTTTCATTTGAGTTTCATATCTTTGGGATTTATTAAAATTCTAAAAATAGCTTTTTAAAACAATACAAATTGCCAATGAAATATACAGTAATTGCAGTGTGAAGAGAAAAAAAAACATCTTTTTGGTACACTGTTTTTTGGGTCTGAAATTGCACAAAATTGATACAAACAAATACAAATGCAAAAAATTAAAGATGGAAAGAAAAACACCACCAACTTCAGAGAACGGAAACAAAAGAAATTATGGATAAAATGACCTGAACATAGCAGAAAATATCTGCCAATAAATAAGGACAGAGAAGAAAAAATGATACAAAGAGAATTCAGGACATAAAAGTAATTGCAGACAAAGTGACCTGATAAGATTATATGGAGGATACTTGAAAATAGAAGACAAAGCTTATTGATAACAGCAGCCAATTACATCAATGACAAGTATCAACAAAATATCAAATGCTGCCTGTGTGAAGAAACTACAATACAGTATATTGTAAGTGAATGCAGCAAGCTGCTTAATATCAATACAAAAACAAATCTGACAGGGTAGGAACACCATATCAGTAAGAAATGTGCAAATTATATTTGGGATAATCTGTACTAGCAAATGACATAAGCACAAACTAAAAGCTATGGAAGAATCAGAAATAATATTTGGATTTTTAAGGCTAACATAATTCAAGTGGTGTTTTTCATACTTTTCATCACACCGAGAATGGAAATTCTTACTTAAAGAGGAAAATAAAAATTTGCACATGAGGGCCATTTATTTGTATTTGAGAAGTTTAGTAAAACAGACAGCAACATTAACTTTTAGCGTTGTGACCAAGGCTCTAGTTGCAATGCAAGAATTCATACACAGTTTGGAGCAGTTATCAAGAAAGTAAACAAGCATTACCACAATGCGTCAGCGGCCAATGTAGAAGTGGTTAAATGCACACAGCCTTGAAATGTTGGGCTGAAGACAATGTTGAAAAGCCAAGTCTCGTAATAAGTGAAATGTTAGCAAATTTATCTCAGGTTACACTGGGATTATTGCCAGATGCTTCAGCCATGAGGAAAACGAATAAATGCAGAAGGAAAGTTGTAAGCAGTCCGGTGAGGAGTTGTCCTGGAGTCGAGTTGTCATGAAGAGGAGTCAGCGGTGTTGAGTCGTCCTGCAACTGAAAGATCAATGATTGGCTGCAGGAGAGTAACTGCCTTTATAGACCCAACTGAAGATTTAAATAGGGTCAGCAGCAGGTCTCTTTCCTCTGATTTCCTGCTGATTGGATTCCAGCTGTCACCTGGCAGAATTGTGGCCCCCACCCAGCAAACAAGAACATTCTGGTGTGAGCAGAAATGCAGGGCTTCTTTGCCTCACTCACCCAAAATTACTTGCACTGACTTAGTCATGTCAGACACATGACCAAAAACTGAATGTTGTATGGTGGGCTTTCCACAGTCTCCAGACTTGCAAAAAGATAGTTTCCTTTGAAGCTGTAATCTCTGGACCATAGTAGATTAAAACTTGCTGTCAAAAATACAAGGTGGTGGTGACATCACCCACAGATCACAATTGCAGAACAATTTGAGAATTAGACTGTACAGTCAGAGCAACTCTATTACAGATACATATCCTTAGTGCAACATGCATCATTTTCTGAGACATATAAAGAAGTCTCTAATTCTTGCTGTCTTTTTATCACTCAACACACCGGGTTAATATAGAAAAAACAACACATCATCAAAAATGAACAAGCTTCTGATAGAAGACCCTTTATCAACAAAGCTCAAAAAGACGTAGTAATACAGCAAGCAATTTTAAAATACTGTATTTGACGGCATATAAGGTGCACTTTTTTTCTTTAAATAAAAATATCTTTTAAAATTCCCCTGTGTCTTATATGCCATATCTAGGTTTACTAATTTTATCAATTACTATTTTTTTCTTGATTTGCCCTGCTGAAATTGGGGTGCAGCTTATACACCTGTGCATCTTATATACCGTCAAATATGGTACTTACAATTTTAGAGTTATTCAGGATAGAATTAATCTTTCAAAAAATATTTTTTAACAATTTTTATTTTTTACCTATTATTTATATATTTCTTGAAACTTCAAAATGAACCCTCTGCCTCCAGAATTCTTATTTACCCCTGGCTTCACTAGAAGAAAAACTAAATTGTGCTCTTTGGTTGGCTGAGATAAAATCAGTTGCTGCTGTCCAAAGAAGGTTTAGAACTCATTACAATAAAGAAGCATACCATAGGAATACCATTTTCAAATGGATGGAAAAATTTCAGGAAACAGGTTCTTTCAATGATAAACCATGGTCTGGCAGACCAAATATAAGTGAGGAAAATGTGGTATCTATAGAACAGTAAATTAAAGAAAATCCTTATCTTTCTTGTAGATTAATTCTATCAAAGGTATAAGTATTTAAAATTGTACATGAACTTTATAAAAAGAAAAACAACATTAACTACTTCAGTTACAGTCTATGCTTTGGATAATTGAACTCCTGCATTACAACCATGTTTCAGCTGACCTGTTCTACATACAGACAGCTTTTCATAAAGAAATAACAAAAAAGCAAACAGATAAGTCATTTATATACTAATTAGAACAATTAATTCCCACAATGATTCCATTAACACTTTCATTGCTGAGCAAAGAAATAGAGTGGCTCTTTGAGTGTGTCTCACTGGTGATGGTGAGAGGTAATGCTTTCTCTAACATAGCAAAAAAAACAAAAAAAACATTTTGTATAAACAAAATGTTTTTTTTTTTTTTTTTTTTTTTTTTTACTAGTTACTTTGTTCAAGCTTTTTTTCAATAAATTTTGTTTTTTATTTTTCAGTCGCAAAGAAACTTTATCTGAAACCTATTCATTAGCCCAGGGTTTCATTGGGTTGTAAGATAAATAAAATTTACACCCCAATAATATATTGGGTTTATATTAACTTTGACCTTTGAATTTGCATATAATTTAGCATTCCTACCATGAGACCCAGTATTTTAAAAAGAAAAACCAACTGTAATAAATGGCTCTTAAGTGCCTGATGACTTGGAAAACCAAGAAACTTTAAGTTGCACTACAAACATAGATATGTGTATTTACTAATATATATTTCATAACTCTATTTAACTTCATTAAGCACTGTTTTGTTTGCACCATAAATTAAATTAAATAAGTATTTATTTGCTTATCTGTGTATGCACGCTAATATCTCGTTATTTAGCTTATATTTACTTATACTAAAAATAAACTTTTTACATTTTGTCTTACAATTTTCTCAAATTTTCATATATGTAAAATAAAAATGGTAATCCGTATGGAATTTCCAAGAGGATAAAGATCCAAGGAGAGTTCTATGTTGGAGACAGAGCAAAATTATTAATTAATGACTATCAAACACAATACCATAGGTAATAATATCTATTTCATGAAAGCTATAAAAATAACCTTGAATCTTTCCTTCTCTTTCTCCCTCAATACATTATCTGTCTCTTGAATTTAACCTGGAGTAAGTTTTTCTGTTTATATTTGGTTTGCAGGTCTGAAAGATTGAAGGCTATTTTTATGGCTTTCATGAAATTAAGATTATTATCTACGGTATTTTAAGTGTTTGATAGTCATTAATTAATATATATATGTCCAAAAATAACATCATGGAAAGAGCATGCAAGCATACTAAAAAGGCTTTAGATATCAATACCTAAAAGCTTTAGGTATCAATCAGTGGTGAAATACAGCTGAAACTATTGAATGGTTCAATAATATAAAAAAGAAAGAGGAATGCACATTTTTGCAGTTTGATATCTGTGACTTCTATCTATCACAGAAGATCAACATATCTTTGACCAAGAAGTAAAAATAGGACAAGCACAGAAACCGATACTATTCCATAACGGATGTCTATGGACTAAGAGAAATAAGCCAGATTTTTTCATATTTATGGTAGCACATGATTTTATGGAAGCATGTGAACTTATAGGGATACTGTTGCTATGGAAACTCAGATTTATCTCTGACATAAAAAACAGGATAATTCCCCTACATAAATTGAGACCAAGACAAGCAGACTGGATGAGAAAAGACCATAAAATGAATATTACCACCAATACTAACACTAAAGTGATCAATTTCCTAGTTGTTACATTTGACATAAGGTCCTGTATAAACCAAACACTAAGGATTCTTACAACTACAGGTACATCGACAGGAAATTCAACCACCATAAAAGGATCCTTGACAACTTACTCAAATCAGAACAATTTAGGTTATCAACCAGCTCCAGTTACAAAGAATTATTTGACAATAATAAAGCTAAATATACTACAACACTAGAAAAAAAAAAACCAAACAACAACCATAAAGTGAAATTAGAGTATGTAGAAAGAAACAACAATAAAAAATAAAAGTAAGCTAAAATAACGCAATTGTAACATCATATGGTTCAACCCACCTTACAATAGTAAAGTCCAAACTCATGTAGGTAGAATTTTTCTAAATTTAAATCACAAGCTCTTTAGTCATTCTCCAATATTAAAAAAGATTTTTAACAAAAATAATATTAAGGTAAGCTATACCTGTACTAAAAACATTGATAATTATATATTGCAACATAACAATAATATATTAAGCAAGTAAACAAAATACCGAATAATAATCCTACTAAAAGTCAATGCAACTGCTATAAAAACATAACCTGCCACTAAATGACCAGTGCATGACCGAAGGCATAATCTACAGAGCTAGGATCAATTCAGATGACGATGTTAAATATTACTTTGGTTCCATAGAGAACTGGAAATTGCGTTTTTACCATCACCAAATGATGCTAAACAATATTAAATACAAAAATTGTACAACACTCTCAAAGTATTTTGATGATTAAAAAAAAAAAAAAAATAACAACCACCAATTCATTAGGAAATAATCACAAAAGCTAAACCATAGTATGGTAAGGAAGACAGATGTACTTATGTTTGTTGGGAAAACTTATCTTATAACACAAGTAACCCTAACTTGCTGAACAAGAGAAGTGAATTCATGGCTACATGGAAACTTAAAAGTAAGCACCTACTCAATCACATTAACCCTGATTAAAAGAGATTTTAAAATAATCTACAAATATTAATATATGTAACACCTATTAATATTCATAGCATTTTTTATATATAAACATATAATTTCATATTATAGATTGTACTTAATTATTTTATTATGCATAAATATGTAATTACACCTTTGTAAAAGGTGTAATTACATATTTGGCTAGGTTCCAAATACATTATATATACCATCTTAACCTATAGTTAACATTGTGAGAACTAAGTTTATTCCATAAGACATTATTTTAATTGGCACCAATTATTTGTATTGCTTTTTATGCAAAAAAAAAAAGGGGGGTTATCCCCCTTGATACATAGCATGCATATATTATGTCTGTGTGTGTGTTTTCTCATTGAGTTTATGTGTCTTGTTTGTCAAACTCATTGCAGACTGAGTGATGTCAGGTCTCTCTCACAAAGAGACCTTGCACTAAAACTTAGCTATGAAGGTATCGCCTTTTACAACTACTTACTTGTGAAGTGGGATTTCCCCATTAACTCAATTTAAGATGAAGGATAGAAATAGGCTCAACCTTGCACCTCATATTGTCTCCTTATGTCTGAATCACCTGCTTATGAACAAACAAGCACATCTCATTAAGAGACATTTTTTCCATTATTTACTTTACCTTTGTGTAGGAATTTTCTTTAAATTTTTTTTCTTCTAAAAGTAATAATTTCATATTCATACAAATAGATACAATTCCAATTTGTGCAAACCCTAAGAAATATGCATATAAATTGCCAGTGCTAAATAAATGAATATAGTGAACAGAGTTTGCCTTTGATTTACTACACATAATTATAATGGGTCATAATGCAAAATGTGATTCTTTCTGTGGGTTGCAGTTAAAAAAAAAAAAAAAGTTTGAAAAATGCTGTATTAACCTAACTGACATAACTAATAAAAACAAATATATGTGCTTAATTTATTTTTCACTCCATCAGTGTCAACTATCTGTACTTCATTCCAGATAAGTATGTCCTAGGACAAATAAAGTTTGCCATGTTAAATTTTACTTCTCTTTTGAATTGAATATTTCTTTTAGGCTTCTGACAGCAGGAGAGATCATTGCATCTTATTAGGCAGCTACTACCTGCTCTAAGCTCAGCAAACCCCGGCCAGTAGTGTTACCTCACTATGGACTGTTAACCTCATTGGATGTGTGAGGTTTGGGACCAATGACAACAGATTGCACACCATGCAACAGAAACAAAACACCTAAAGTTAGGTACTTGGAATGTCAGGATAATGGTACCTGGTTCCAGTGATACTGGCAAAATGGCCATCATAGAGACAAAATCTGACAGAAAGATAGCATTAGACTTTGTGCAAAGTAGGAGAGACTGCCAGTTTCAGATAGTCCTACCAAAGCAAATGGATGCTATATCGGTAATGTTGGGTTGCTGTGGAAAAATGTTCTTACCAAATATTGTACTATTACCTTCTGTGAAAAAAGAAAAATCCCTGTATGTAATATTTCAAATTTTACTTGCATAAGAAAGGGGTGTGATTTAGTGCACATGTAAATGCAAAAATTTATTGCTTTCTTGCATCATTGTCCGAGGGGAAAATATAAGAAATTTAAGTTATATGAACATACATATTTGGTACATTTCAATTTGCGTGAAAATAGCTGCATTTATTTTTTTCTTCCAAAAACCAATAAAAGGGTTTCCCCCTAAATTCCAAGAATTGTATTTGGGGCCTACCTGTATATTTAAATATTAGTAAAAAAAAAAAAAAAAAGAAAAAAAAAGAAAAAAGGTGTGAATTTAGCTCCTAGAGTCAAATTAAATCTAAAATTCAAAACTTTTTGGACGGCTTAAATTTAAATATTGTGCAGAATCTTAGTAAAGATTTTTTTTTTTTTTAAGTTTTAACAACAGAAAACAAACAATCAAATAGAAAGCCTGTATAATGATAAAAAAAAAAAAAATAAAAAAAAAAAAAAAAAAAAAAAATAGATAAAAGTCTATACAGCAAAGATTTTCTAATGGAAGCAGAATTTGAAAGGGTGTATTCATGGACCTCACTGAGATTAAATGTTGAGTGAAAAAGAAAAGTGATGAAGTTGATCTTGATAAAAAAAGTTGGTCCTGTAGCCTTTCCTGGTGCATTGGGCCCCAATATCAAATGTCCCTTTTTTTAGGGGAAAGGACTACGAAAAAGATAAATTCACATTTAAAATTTTATGACCCAATTATAGAACTACGTAATTGACAGACCTGAATTGAATAAAATGACAACTCTCAAAAGCATATTTAATGGGCCATACTGCACAAATAATTCAGCATCTTACAATTGATGAGAATTATGATGTGGCTATTGATTTGTTAAATGATAAATTTTTAGACTGACAATTTATTATTAATGAAATATTTAAGCAGATCAAATAGCAAACCTATGGGAATGATGCCAATTTAGTATCTTGTAAACATTACATCACCAAGGTAAAGGCAGGCATACATGAATTAAAGAATGTCTTTAACCTTGATTTTTAGAGGAAGATTCACTGGACAACAGATATTTAAGTTTTATCATATTTACTAAATTGCCAGGTGTTTTAAAAGAAATCAACCATGTAACTGGCATAAATTATCCTTCACTACAGGAAATTTTTGATAAATTGAATGAGATGATTATAGTTAACAAAAGGAAAAGTTAGCAGCTATAGAAAAAAAACAAAAGGGGTTTAATATCCCCCCCACCAAATCTTACTACTTCATGTTAGAAAATGTTAATACTACTAATACTAAAAAATGTTATGACAAGTTTAATTTTGTAGAACAGATGAGTACTATGCTAGTTATTATAAAAATTAGCTTTCTTTAATTGCAAAGGTAAAAAGAATTAAATTTATGTAAACACCCTAATCGTAAGGCTCTTCAATGTGCAGCTCATAAAAATAGTTTACAACATTCTTGTAAAATTTGTTCCTCTCACATGTGTTGCAAAGGTGGGAAAAACCAATTAAATACAAATGTATGCATTGAGCCTGGGACTAGAAAAAAGAATATTCTACTATTTGTTATAGTAATTTGCCCACACATGCATGAACTCTCCCATCTATAAATAGGAGCAGGTACTGCCTTTTGGGAAAGGGAAGTTTCAAGCAGTCAGCTCCGAGTCAGACTGAACATTCTTGCTGTAACACTCTTGTTTGTATTACTGTTTCTGTGAATATAATTGTTTAACACAATTCCTCTCTCTGCCTTTATTTCTGGCCCTAACACAGCCACAACACCATTGTAAAAGTATCTGTCACCAAGGAAGACAGAGTGTTTTCCTTTAAATGTCAGTGTCATCAAAAAATTGAATTATGAAATAAATACTTCTACTAGAGAATATGATGTAAAGATATTTCTCAGTTCCAGTAGGAAGTTTTTGCAACAAACAAACAAACAAACCTTAATGTAAAATTAACTAATTATTATAAAATATTACCAATTTTAATCAGTAAGGAATTCAATATAAAATTTAATTTTTCACAGCCTGGAAAAAGCGATAAATAATTTGAAGGGTCTCAAATATAGACTAGCTGGTGACTTTTCTAATATGGACAATAGTGATATTACTGTCTGATGATTATTAGGGGTGGATATTATTCAGTTCATGAGGCCAATGCAGTTAGTAAAATGCATAAAGTGATTGGCCTGGGAAATTCTTACATGCGTAATTCCTTTCAGAAACATGTCTTATTTCTTGCTTCCCTGAGAAATGCTGCAAGATGGAAGTAAGAAAGAATGACTGCAATAACTATTATACCATCATATAACGGTATTATTCCTGTCCAATTACTCATGTGAATTTTGTTCGTTCCCAAAAGCGGATTATTTTGACAGGTTTGAAAACAGTACAGTTGAAAGAAATCTGGATAAAATGTTTAGTCTAGAGTCTTTGGTATTAGAAGATGAAAATGTCTTATGTGATTTTGATAAAGAATAGATCAATTCAAAACTATTAGTTTTAAAAATCATACCATATAGAGCTTCCATGCAATAAGGATAAATAAAAATTAGTTCCTTCTAATTGTGCTGTTGCTTTGAAGATTTTATAGGGTAGTCAAAAGTTTAGAAAAGAGACTTCACGATTATTTCACGATTTTTCCTGAGCAGGAGAAAAAGGGAATCATGGAACGTATATCTGTTTACCCTTAAAGGTCATGGGAAATATATTTGTATACCTAAGAGGCTGGTGATTAAAAGTGATGACAGACCACTACTAGAATTAAACCAGTATTTAATTGTTCACTTAAAACTGGCAGTGAAACATCATTAAATGAAGCCATTTTCCCATTGTGTCAATTTGATGAACGTGTTAGATTTGATAATGTCATTTCAAAGTAATAAATATACTTTCTAGGATGATATTTGAAATGCCTTATAATCAAGTTAAAAAATGAAAATAATAGAAATAAGTTTTGTTTTTTCTTGAAAGAGAAAATTTAGTTTGCTATTGATATACAATTTTGATCTTTGGGTTTATAGCAATTCCCTTTATATTGAATTTTGTTATGCAACACCTGTTAACCTGAGGATTTGTGTACTGTTATGTTAAGAGATAATTTTTTATGTTGATAATTTGATTAATGCAAGTGATTATCCTGAAGAGCAGTTATACTTATATAAAGAATCTGTGAAAAGAATGGCAGATGGAAGTTTTGAGTTGCGTTTGTGTAACTCAAATTGCAAGAAATTAAAGAAGTACTTAGAAGATAATAAAAAACATTGTAGAGCATAGTAGTGACTTTTAGTACATAACTATAATACCGTCAAAGGTACTTCAGAAATTTCAATGGAAGTTTTAGATTTCTTTGTTAACACCACAAAAAAAAAATTAAAAAAAATATACTGTTGCAAAATTCAAGTGTGTTTGACACTGACAATTAAAGGGAGAATACCTTTAAGTGACTTGTGGGAATTAAAATTATCATGGGATGAAATTATACCAATACCAAAAAACCTGGAATAATTTGTCTAAGTAGCTTGTACAATTAAGTTCATATAATTTCCCAGATGTGCAATTGTCAATTCAATTCCTGTGGAATTGTATTTGTGATACCTCCAAAAGGGCATATAATTTTGCCTCCTATGAGAGACTGGATTCTATAGCGGCTTTAATTTTTCCTAAGGTTAAGATAGCACCCATAAAAGCAAAGTCTTTACCTTCACTTGAGTTATTATCAGTGTCTTTAGCCATGAAATGCATTAAGAACATCTTGAAACCTTTATCAAATATTTGTATCAAAGATGTAAGTATTGCTGTTGATAGTGTTATCTTGATTATTGTCTGATAACATAAAAACCAAAAACCAGTTTGTTAATAGATCAAGACATTAAAGTAGCCCTAAGATTGTTATATTCTAAACATGGGTTATCAGTAAAATTTAAATATGTACCTTTCTCAAAAAACCTTGCTGATATAATTATTCGGGGATTGCCTCTTGAAAGGTTTAGACAAAACTTTAAATTTTGGACTTCTGGCCATTCTTGGTTAAATAAGGATCCAGTAGCCTGGTCTAAAAGTGGCCTACTCTACTTGAGTAATTGCAATAAGGAGGTTATTCAAAACCAAGTATATGACGTTAGCTATGCTAGTCCTTTAGAACCAATAATATTGTTAGAGAAATATTGGAAGTTATATAGATTATTAAGACTATTAATATTAGTGTTCAAATTCACTAATAAATTAAAACATTCCGATGCAGATCCTAAGGCGCATTTGCTCAAATTAAAGCAGAATCAATCATTTGATAACAAAATTCAATATTTACAAAATTCCCAAACTGAACAGATCCCTAAATTAGTAACAGATTTAAACCTGTTTTTAGATGAAAATGTCATTAATGATTTCAAACATTGTAAAAAAAAAAAAAAAAATTCTAAATTTTTCAAAGGTTCATCAGGATTTTTCTTGCATAAGAATTAATATAAATTTACATGCACAAAACTTAATTTTTTGCATGAGGGGGAAAAATAAGAAATTTAAGCTGCTAGAGCATGTAGTGTCTGCCTTTCAGATACAAAGCAAACACTGCATTGGGTTCTTAATTTTTGAATTTTGAAAATATTTTTGGTACATTTTGATTTGTAGGAAAACAGCATTTCGTTTTTTTTTTTTTTAAATCAAAACCATATAAAAAGGTTTCCCTCCAAATTCTGAGAATTGTATTTAGAGCCTACCTGTACGTTATTTAAAGGAACCACTTAAGTTAATTTTCAGAATTGATGGACAGCTGCTGCAGGAACCCTGGTTACTCCAGTCCAGAAAGAAAAAACAATGCATAAAAAAATTTGACAACCACCAAACAAGAATTGAAAGGAACATCAAAGTTGCTCCCACATCAAGGAAAAGTCTTTGGCTGCTATTCTTCACCGTTACCATGAACTTTGCTTTGAAAATTGTACCAATTCTTTGAAAACTATTCAGAAGTATTTTCTCCTTTTCTACAGTTTATATGGAGTTTTCTTTTCTGAGGACCTGCAGGATTATAATTTTTATTGTAAAAAGGCATATTTCATTTTCATTGATAATCTACATATATGTTATTGGCCATCATTTGGCACACAATGCACCTAATTTGCAAGGTGTGTGGTCAGAGCCTACCTGCCTGGTGTATAAGGGGTACCTTGGAATTGCTAATTGGAGTTGACAACAAGCTACTCAATGAATACTGGTCATCCTGGTCCAGAAAGAAAATGATGCAGAATAATCTGCCAACACATCAGAAGACAACAATTGAAATGAAAAACCTGATTGCTCCCATCACAGAAAAAAAATTCTTCGGCTTGTGTGCTTAATCTAAATCTTTGATGTTACAAGAAAAAGAAACAAATTTTCTTCATACAAAAATGTACCAAATTCCTCATTGAAAAATATACATAAAAGTATTTCTCTTTTTCTTTATGCATTACATTAACAACAGTTTGCTAAATTAGTACAAGGTGTTGAATTTAAATATTGTATGCCATAATATAATTTTATTTGTAAAAAGGCAAATTCATTTTTGTTGTTTAATTTACATGTTATTGGTCATCCTTAGGCTCACTAAGTACTAAATTTGTGTAAATCTTTTGTGTGTTGCTATGAATAAATTTTATTGTAGCTTTTAAACTCAGTTCATGTCATCTGTTATTTTGTTGTTACCTCAAACATTTTTTTTTAAATATTTTTAGTAGGAATTTTTATCCCACCTCCAAAATCCCCAAAATCTTGTAACATGAACCAGAGAGAGAAAGAAAGAAAAAGAAAAGAAACAACTTATAGATGATACATGTGATTAAGACTGCAGAATCTATCAACAAAAATATAACAAGATAAGCAACAAAAAAGAAATCATCAGTGTTGAACTTGGAATGTTAATGGCTTCAAGAGTGAACACCAGTGATGATCAAACTCATACATTAGTAAATGCTTTGTTAACTGTCACTTTCTTTGAGTAAAAAATACTGTGCAAGTCTATTTGAAATACAAATGACAAGCTGAATATTTATTTGGAATGTAAAAGAAAAAATTAAAAAGAATAACTTAATATAAATTGTATATACAAGAGGTATTATAAAAGGTTTGGAACCTGAATATGATCCTTTTTAGTATTTTAAAATATTTTATCAGATTGTACTATCATATGTATTTCTTTCACAAAACTGCAACTTACAATTAATTCAGAAGCAATAAACAAATTGAAGACTGACTAAAATCAAAAATTGAAATATTGTTATTAAATTTTGGGCATTGGAACACACTGCATTATTTATATTATTCAGACTGTTATCCTCATCTTCACTGGCATATTCACGTTTCCGCCATTGTACACTTCGGCCTTCTTCAGGTGATTGGAATTTTAAACCCTTTATTTCATCCGCCAGGAATATATTGTTCTAGTTCCACGTGCCATGCCTCTTCTGGATTTCTCAGTTATTTCCCTTTAACTCAACTCTCCAAGTTTTGGTTCACCACTGCTTTGGCTTGGTACTGAACTCACAACTCTTTGGATATAGTCACTGGATCTAACATAGCCAAGTGGACTGGTTAGATCCAGTGACTAGACGCAGAGAGTTGTGAGTTCCGTACCAGGCCACAGCAGTGGTGAAACAAAACTTGGAGAGTTGAGTTAAAGGGAAATAACTGAGAAATCCAGAAAAGGCATGGCACGTGAAACTAAAACAGTCTGCCTTGGTGAATGAAATAAAGTGTTCGGTTCAAAATTCCAATCACATGAAGAAGTCCAGAACATACAACGGTCAAAACATTGTGAATATGGCAATGACGATGAGGATAATAGTCCAAATAATGTAAATAATGCAAGTAATCATAATACCTCATCTCAGATATGGAACAAACTTATCTGCAGGAAATCTGATTGCATAAAATATGACTACAATGAAGGATGCCTATCATATATAATAGTTAAATATGGGACTGCTGAGAGAGGAAAGGAGAGATCCCCTGAAAATAATTGCAGTTAGGATGTTCTGTAGAAACCATCTTCATTCAAAGATATGTTTAAAAAAAGAAAAAGAAAGTGCAATGCCATTAAGAACACCGGGCTGAAAACATTTGGAACACCACTGTGTCTTTCTTATGATATATATATATATATATATATATATATATATATATATATATATATATAATTACAGGTTTCATTGAATATGTCTAAAAAAAAGGCACTGCTATTAAGCATTTTATTATATTTTTCTTGCATATGTACAAGAGATTTCTTTTTGGGACATAAAGTGTGGTAAGAACTGTAAAAATGGTCTTAGATGAAAATCATTTGGACAGTTTTTACACACTAGCTCCCAAAAAGAAATCTATATTATGCAAGCAAAAAAAAAATAATAATAATAATAATAATGATAAGGTCGAATTTTTCTTAAAAAAGAAAACTTAATTACAGTGCCTTGTCAGTCATCTTTTAAATGAAACACACACACACATATATATATATATATATATATATATAAAAATGAAAAGAATTCTATTTTGAACTAAAATTTTAGTTCAAAATAGAATTCTTTTCATTTTTCATTCAAAATACTCAAAATTTTAGGAATACGTTTTCACAGCGTCTCCCACGTGACCATGTTTTAAACGGAGCGCTGATCTTATAAAGCTTTCAGTTATTTGTTTGGATAAGTCTTGTTTCTTATGTACATCGTCTTTGTCATGTTGCATTGATAATGTTATATTTATGAATATGTCCTGAAGATGGTTTATTAGACCGAAACGTCCGACGTTGACATATTAACATTAAAACTGCATAATTGTATATAAGGACTTTTGTTTTGTTTTTTCCGTATATATTTTTCTTCATATATATATGTGTGTGTGTGTGTGTGTGTGTGTGTGTGTGTGTGTGTGTGTGTGTAATTGTGTTTTTATGGGTACCAATCACTTTTATACAGGTAATATTGAAGATGACAAAGAAGGCACTGCAATTAATCATTTTATTATATTTTTTCTTGCATGCATACATGAGACTTCTTTTTGGGACATAGAGTGTATAAGAACAGCCCAAATGATCTTAAGCAAAAATTATTTGAACAGTTCTTACACTAACTCCCAAAAAAAAAAAAAAAAAAATCTTTAGTATGCATGCAAGAAAAAATATAATAAAAGTTTAATTGCAGTGACTTGACAGTCATATTCTGTGTGTGTGTGTGTGTGTGTGTGTGTGTTTCATTTATAATGACTGACAAGGCACTGCAAGTAAGCTTTTCATTATAATCTTTTTTGTATGTGTAAAAGAAGTTTCTTTTTGGATAGTGTGTCCAAAGAAATCTCTTGTATGCATGCAAAACAAAAAAAAAGGAAAGAAAAAAAAAAGAAAAGAAAATTTAACAAAGCTTAATCGCAATGCCTTGTCAGTCATCTTTCAGTGAAACTTCTATAAAAGAAGGACTGATACCCAAGTACACAACTATAAATAATCTATCCCCACTAATAAATATAAATGAAAATTAATTATAACTCTTAGAAAATTTGTATAATTTGAAATAAGATTATTTGGGACCCAAAATACAGCTACTTTTTAAGAAATAAATTAAAATCATAAGCAATAACATATTCTAGGCACTCAGGTATATAACTTCTCATCTTGGTCATAGCAATTTCTTGGCTTCTGTAAAAATACATCATTTACAGAATTCATTTTAAAAAAAATTTAATATTCTACATTTATTTTTAATATTAAAAGTATTTTTTTTTTCTTTGTGGCTTATCCAAGGTGTATTGGAAAGTTCCTGGACTGTACATGCTCTGATTGTATTGTTCAATTGATATGTCACATGACTAACATTTATTGTTACCATCCTACTAAATCATGTTTGATGCTATCTACTCATGTTCAATTATTATTATTATAAAAGGTTTTGTTACATTGTGTTGCAATGGCTATGCAATCTTTACAATAGCTTTTAAATTGTGCTTGCAGCTTTGCATGAAAATGCTTCAGGCTTTAAAACAAACATTCTTGAACACAAGTTTTTGAGTGGCATATATGTTTCAAGGCTGGGTGAATGTTAATTCAAGGCATCTAGTCGTCAGCAAAACACCAGTAAACAATAGGGTGGGAGGAATTTGTAAATTTGCCCATGTGGACAGTCACCTAACCATTTATATTGTCTACTGGAATATGGTGTACATTTTTATGGGCAGAGACACAGACATGGAACTTTCTAATATTACCTCCTACATGGTGAATTTTAAAATATTTAGCAATAACTTTTTTTTTTCCTTTACAAAAGCCATTAGCATTTAACAAAATATTGCTTATAACACCAAGAAGATTTTGACATCACATTGCAATAAGCAACTGATCATTCAATACTGATTAAACAATTTGTACTAATATCCCCATCTTTGTTTTTATCACAATCTTTGGTTTTCTTCAGGTATTGGTTCTCATTGAGGTAGTGAAAAAGTAATAGGCAACACTAGTGATCATGGCACTATTTAACTGGTCTGTTTGTGAAAAAAGTAGGAAATTTTTTTGGCGGCCGGGGGGGTCGTACAATATATTCTTAGATTAGCATTTGTTTGATCTTTTTCTAGCTACGACATTTGTCAGAATTGAAAAATACCAATTTTTTTTAAAAATCAGTCTTGATCATAATGTAAGTACAATTGCAACTCAATCCTTGACTTCTAAAATAGTTATTTGTAGTTAGTTTTTATTTGCAAGCACCAAGTTTGAAATTGTGCTTACGTCATTTATAGCTGCGTACTACTAATGAAGCCCCCTCCCTCAATTCGTAATAGTACAACAATGTTTGTTTAGCAGCATATCAACCCCTTATGGGTCATTTAATGCTGAAATTTAATTTTCTTGGGAGCATTAGCTATTTCTTTTCCAAAAATATATTTCTGGTAATATCATACCCATGACAGTAACAATGACGTAATCGGTTTCAAATAAAAACAAAGTACAGATAACATTTATGAAATAAGGGATTGATATTTAGCACTGGCTTTATATTATGAACAGAACCTGCTCTACTTTTATAAAAAATAAAAAAAAAAAAAAAAAATCAATATTTTTTTTTTATTCTCACATATGTTTTGGCTTGAGGAAGGTTTAACGAGTGCTAACCTACAAAAATTATTGCCCCACCCAACCAATTTTTTTTTTTTCTCACAAGTTGACTAGTGCTATGATCAGCAAATCTGACATACACTTGAAGAATAGCCAAAACTGTAGCAGTTGAAAGATTGCAATAAAACAAAGATGAGAATATTAATTTGAATAATGCATGGAATAATCAAACCATAATGAAGACTTGGGGGTGGGGCGGTCAAGCAAAGTAATTTTTGCAGTCAACTGCGTCTTTGACATCTTGTAGGCAATTTCTAATGTGGCTTTGAAAAAGACTTTTTTGTTTTATCGGTGGTCGATGGATTTGTATTTGTGGTGCTATCTGGCTTTCTTCTGTTGTTTGCAATTGCTTGTTCATGTTGGAATATCATGGCTTTACCAGTCTCTTTCACAGCTTTCTTAGCCACAGCTTTTGGGCCAAAGTTACCTACATTATTAGCTGCCATTGCCACATTTCCAACTGAATATAGAGTGTTCTCAGTTGCTTTGGCTGCTTGACAACCATACCTGAAGAGAAAGAAAAAATATACAAATCTGACATGTGAACAAAATAAAAATATTTAAAGTAATTAACAAAAGATTATGAATAAAAATAGCAAAAGAATATTTTATATAACTAATTAAACTATTGGGGATAACCAAACTTCTCCATTTAAGAGCAAAATTGTAGGGAATAAAATCCCAAAATAAAAACAAAACATTTAAAATACTTTTATAGGAACAAGTTAAAATGTATCTGTATATTTCTGAGATGAGGTATTATAACTATTTACATAATACAAACTGTTGTCCTCATTGTTACTGCCATATTCACAACATATACAACAGCCATTGTATGCTACAACCTACTTCAGGTGATTTATGTTGGAATTTCAAACTGAACCCTTTATTTACTCCAAAGGAGTAGATTGTTCTAATTCCATGCCTTTTTTTGGATATCTCAGTTTCAGTTAATTCTCTTTAAAAGGTTCCCACAGATGTGTGTAAAAAAAAAAATCCAGGACTTTTCAAGGACTATGTTAAGTTTTAAGGACTGAAACTGGTACACATAAAGTGAATGGTCATTAATTCCCAAAATCTGAACTTTGTGAATTCTTTTAATAATTTGACAGACAAGATGTTCATAGAAAAGCTATGGTTGGTTCCAATAATTCACGTCACATGGATCAGTTAAAAGCAGTGAAGAAATCAAAGTGTTGAAGGCTAAAATACAACTGAATGCAGACCTGGTTATATTACACATTTTGTGTAGCATTCTACAGTTTGGAGTTTTGTATTACACACTTTAATTCTTACTGCTACATATTTCAGCTATCTAGACTACTCATGATTTGGAATGTCACAAAAATTCTTGACTGCTGAACATTTCCTGTGAAGTCTAAGTATAATGGTTTTAATGAACAGAACTACAAATAGAAATCTTCACAAAAAGTCTAGACATTTTAGCTACGTCTACTATTCATGGCTTTTGTTGCACATTACACAGAGCACATTGATGATGTTAACATTTTTTCAGTTTATCTAGTTTAGCATTCAGCTCCTTTTCCAATTTTGATATCTCTATGGATTTGTCCTTTGCAGATATTCACATGGCATTAGACTTTGCTATAAGTGTGAAGTTCTGAATCTGCTCAGCTTTCTCTGCATAGCTGATTTGAGCAAATCTTGTATACAGCTTTCAAGTTTGTGTTTTAGGTCTTCAATTATTCTTTTTCCATAAGCATGGATTTCCATTTTTGTCCAACTGCTTCTTCCTGCCTTTTTTTCTTCACAGCCTCAAGGTTGCATGCCGTTCTGGCATTGGAAGCACTGCAGAGAAGAGCCTTAGACATGGAAACATTCGCAGCACCTCCAACTGTGATCAAATAGTCCATGCTAATGCACTGTGTGACCAAAGTTTGTTGTTTCATATTGTCAGTGGAAATTTCCTTATTGACTGAGAAAACTCTCTCCACTGAGGCCTGTCTATGAGAGAGTACTAGTAATCTGCAAACAACTTTCTATTTTTTGATATTTTTTGTTGCTAGACAAAGAAGAGTAGAACAAAGTGTCCAGACAGTCTTCATGTTTGATGAAATTCTTGAAAGCAATATTTCCAGTAGCCTCCTCAAACTCTTTGTACTGACAGATGATGTAATCACAAACTGGCTGATTTGTTTGTTTTCTGTTCATCATGTGGGAAAGACATCTTTTTAGACTGTCTTCTGTGGCAATTTTTTTTTCACAAATGGATCCAGGGTTCAACCATGCAAGTGACCTTACAAGAGGGTATCTAATAGTAGACTGTCAGAAGTTTCTCAATAATGGTGATAAATATTATCTTTATTACAATTCTGAATGCAAACAGATCTATTTTGACATTTCTTTTTTGGGATAAATTTTGGATAGTCCTGTCTGCCAGAAATCCCCACTCGATCTTTGCAGCATCTTTATACATATTTGGTTTAGCAAAATGCTTACAAATTTGGAAATTGTAATTATCTTTTTGGTGTACTCTTCCTTTACAAATCTTCAAGGAAAGGAAGTGATCGTTTATTGCTCTGATATTTTATCAGAAACTGTTTTAAAACAAACACAAAAATCTGCAGTTTCACTGGATATAAGACATCATTTACGTTTGGCAGCACTGCAGAGGATTTGGTCTGGGGACATTTTTGTTTTAAATTTGATAACATCTTGCCAAATGTCTACATTTTCTAGCCATCTATAGCAGAAATACAGTACAAAAATAAAGGGACAGTGTTGCCAGATTGAACTTTTAATATAAAGCCAAGCAATAAAAACGTTTTAAACTATTTCATCATTAAAAGTTTTAAACTATTTCATCATTTTTTCAGACTTACAAAACCTAGAGATATAAATATTTTTATTTTTTCCTCTCCTAAGACACATCAAAGGCACATTTTCTATTTTATCATCTTTATCCTTCCAGTCTACATTTTGAGTTAAATTTGATTCTCAAACTTGTTACTCTTGGCAACAGTGTTTACTCATTGACATGAAATGTGTAAAGTATCTATTGCAGCATGAACTCAACCACTGCTGGCTAGAGATCAAAAGAACTTATTTTTGAAATTGACATGTGAATAAAATTTCTTTAATTGTTCAAATTTTAAAAAACACTGATAAATTTTTACTACTTCTACTAAAATGTATTTTATTAATGTAAAATAATTTAATTTCCTTTCAACTAAAAATCCAATGAGTGTCAATTAATTTATCTTTGATGGAGATGTTTTACTTGTCTTTAACGCTTTTGTATCTTTGCTTTTCCTCTTTTCTTGTTGAGTGAGGGTAGCAGCTAGAAGACACACCATCATATTCTTTCTCTCTTTCTTTCTTGTCATCCAGACAAGAAAATACAGAAGTACTATGAGGTCATGAACTCATTCTAATCAAGGAAACAAATGTTCACAATAACTGCCAAATATTACTGACGACTAAAAAAAAAAAATTTTTAAAGGACAATTTTAGCTTATAAAAGCAGCCAGATTTCTGGATTTTGGCATTATGACATTCATGAATTGAGAAAAGGGATGTGTGGGCAGTCCAATTTAGAAAATTCCAGGACTTTTCAAGGTTTCCAGGACCTGTATGAACTCTGCCTTTAGTAACTCAACTCTCCAATTTTTTGTTCCTTCTGCTGTGCATCAGACACATTGCCCAGTGGATAAGAGTTGATTGAGTAATCCAAAAAGTGACTTGACCCAAAGAGTTCAATACCTGGCCACAGCAGAGGGAACAAAAACTTGCAGAGTTATTCAAGATATCCAAAAAGAGGTATGTCATGTGGAATTAGAACAATCTGTAGATTAAATAAAGGGTTTAGTTTGAAATTCCAACATATATCACCTGAAGAAGGTTGGAATGTACAATGGGCAAAACATTGTGAATATGGCAATAAAGATGAGGACAACAGCCTGAACGATTTAAAAAGTTAAAATGTCTTTAAAATTATCTTTACCATAGACAAACATTTAACTCTAAATGCATATTTGTTGATGAGGGTTGACTGTCAAACCCAAGACATTCCCACCCTTGCAACAGAGAGGAAAATTTATCTGTTGGCTCTGTAATAAAAGAATTACAGATTCACAAAGCAATGATTATATAATCTTTTTTCTCCAATAACGAGAAATGATTATCTAGTGAATTTACAATCTTGATTAGGTGTGGAAGTAAACTTAAATTTTCAAGGATATCAAAAACAAATATTCTTTGTAAGATATTATCTGTTCAGCTGTTACATTTAATTATTATATATTTAGATACTAAGGCTTTAAGAACAAGACACTGGTCCATGGCTAAATACTGGCTTGAGTGAACAGATGATAAACCCATCAAGAAGTTGGTGGTTGCCTATTATTATTACTTTTGAATGGCAAAGACTATTCTCTGATTTTAATAAAACAAATTAATTTATGAAAAAAAAAAAAAAAAAAAAATGATTTAAGTCATTATTTTAAATTTTTGACAAGTTTTGTTACAATTTATCTATGTTACCTCACCTTCACTGAAAGACCGAAATTATTCTGCTCTGAGTGTTAAATAAGTAGTTACTTTCAAAGATTTGCTAAAATATGAGCATACAGAAAGTAAAAAATGCTCCAAACTAAAAAAAAAAAAAAAAAAAAAAAAAAAATTGTCAAAATCTTTGTTATTATTAAAAGAAAAGACGAAATGGTTTTTTGATTAATAAATCCTTTTTAGAATATTTGAAATTTTGGTTTAAAATTTTTTTTTTTTCGCATCAGTGGTGGGGACTAAAGATTAGTATAGGAAATTTTAGTGTCTTTGTGATGAAAAACACACAGATTTGGAAATTCTTGCAAAAATTCAAGTATCAAATTTTAAGGGAAACTTTGCAGGACTTATTCACAAATGAATAAAATTACTTTAAAAATGTACCCCCCCCCAAAAAAAAATCTTGGTAAAATTCAACTATATCCTTGACAACTGCTCCTTTGTCATCTTCATCTACTGTTGGTCCCTTATATATTTGGATCGGTGTCAGTTTAACAATACAAGTATACACCAATTACAAGGGGAAATTCTGAGTTACCAATCTGGGCATGAACATGTCTTATCAGACATGCTCCATCAAGGACATGGCTTAAGAAAAAAAGCCAAACTACAATCCCTGATGTGTAGTGAATAGCCAATATTCCTAAAAAGAGCTTAGATTTTGCATTTAACCTATTTAGACTTCTTTTTTGGGGGGGGGGCAGGTAGTGCCAAAAACTGATTCAGCACCAAAAAAACTTTCTCTCTCCAAGGTTCCAACCTAGGTATTTATTTTTTTTTTTTTAATCATTTTCTTTTTTCAAATTATTTCATTCCAAGGTGATAAAGCCATAAGGAATTACTGTAAGTGAAGAAAAAGTTTCTGAGAAGAAAGGATAATAAAAAGACCAGGATTCAAGAAGACAGATGATGATTGACATTCTTAAAAAGTATTTTTTTTTTTTTAAGATATTAGTAATATATATATATATATATATATATATATATATATATATATATATATATATACACACACACATACTTGTAGTTTACAATATGTACAGTTTCTTCAGTAAGTCCTCTGGCCAAATTTTTTGCTGCTGCTTCTAAACCAAGATACACAGTCCCAAATCCTGTGATAAAAGAAAACAAACATTAAAACAATGTTATTGAAGCACTTCAATGACTACAGTTCATAATGTAAAAATATATTTCATAATTAGATGCTAAATGAGTAAAAGCTGATGGCATGACAAAGTGACTATACTAATTAAACATTTCACCGAATCAACACTAGTATGAACCAATTATAACAGGCATAAGTCATTTCACCTTAAGGCAAAGGTCAGCAAATTCATAACATGTTCAATCATTACTTAGTAATAGGTATGATGATAAACTACATCTGGCAACAAAATCTGATCAGGAGATTTTGAGGAGCATGGAACCACTTCATAATTACTGTTGTTCCTAAGTCCACCCTGACCTTGGGTGGTAGCACCTGCTAGGGTCCCAGCCATGAGAAAATAGTGAACTCCCAAACAAACAAAACCCAATGAAAATATAAAAATACATTTTTATAGTAAAATTACCAGCAATACATATTTATAGCAAAATGACCAGCAATGCATTTTATCTTTAGTTGAAGGCATGCAATTATATCCAAAATATCTAGATTTTGGCATTAAATACCTCAGAGGTTGATATGCTGCTAAACAAAATAGACCAACATGAAAGAACTCTTTCATGACATTAATCAACATAATATCCTAGAATTTCTTAAAAAAAAAAAAAAAAAAAAAAAAAATCAAACTGTATTTCAAAATATAACTTCAACAAAACTACAACATAAAAACACACATATCATCACCTCCACTAATTATGTCCACACAAACATGCATATCCACAAAAGCTGAGCATTATTTACCAGGTATTCAATTGTGAAAGTAGAATAACATTTTTATTACTTCAAAGCCACCAAGAAAATTAAATTTTGGTATTAAATGACCCATAAGGAGTTGATATGCTATTAAACAAACAATCTTCACTAGGCCAATATTTTAATATCTCTAACAGCTAAAAGGGTCATGACAGACACATCCCAAGACAATGAGAAACATTAGAGCATAAAAAACAATGTTCATTTGTATTAAAACCAAAATTAAATTTTTTTTTTTTTACAGTTTATCAACCCATATTTTGGGGATTGTAAGAATAATTATTTTTTTTTGTGAGTGATTTTTCCTTAATACAAGTCCTACTATTTAACCCACAGATTGGGGTGGAGATGAATTAATATCTTTTCCAAGTGTATTTGGGTGTAAGTAAATGCAATGAACCCAACTGGAATTCAAACTCAGCTCTCCAATTTATCATTCTGAGCAGTTTTCCATTACAGCACCTGCACATCCAAGATTCTGTTTGATGAAGTCCATAAAAATTACCCATATCTCTTTACTTCTTAGTTTCAGCTGCTTTTTTGTTGCAGCTGTCAGATATTATTTTGTAGTGATTAATAAACAGCACTGAGCAGAAATGAAGAATATGTCTCTGGTGAGACATATTTTTTATATTCTTTGTTTCTTTTTAGGAGAGCCTCACTTGGCACCAATTATTTTCAATCTGCACTGTCTATTAACAATTGTCAAATGACAATTTGCTAGTCGAGATAAAAAAAAAAAAAGAAAAAAAAATCAACAACAGAAATAATAATGAAAAAAATAATAATTGAATGTTTTCATGGTCAAATCTATTCTTTGTTTATTTACTACTGTTAACAAGGTTGCAAACAAGCCACTTTCCAGCCCTCATCAGGTGTAATACATAGAGAGAAAAAAAAAGAAACCTCTAATTTTCAATGACAGAAATTGTGGGTATATAAATCGCTGTTGTCAGCTTTATCTTGTATTCAAGAATTTAATTTCTTCTTGGCTGATTGCTACCTTTATGATGATGGCATTGATGACTAAATTCGCTGCCAATGTGCAAGTTCAGGATGAGAAGCTTCCAGTTTCACAAAAACCTGCTATCATCATTTCCTATCGCTGTTTGTTTTGCAAGAACTTGGAGATGAAACAAAATCAGAGAAGAAAGTGCTGATGGTGTGAATTTTTTTAAGGTGAACTTCAACTTACCAAGAAGTGACTCACATACTTGATTTTATTACCTTCTTCTGAGGCACATAAGGAATGAGATGTAGAATTCAGTTATGAAACTACAACAGAGTGCCAATAACTTATAATTTCATCCACTGGTTCAACTGTTGAGACATGTTGTAATTGCCATCTACTTCCACTGTTGGGGGTCTTTGTGGTTGGTCGTGCTTAGTCTGGGTCCACGTTTTCAACTGTGCCATTAATGACAGAGCAATGCTGTTGGGAGTTCTAAACTCCTGATAGTGTACATGAATGAATAATTTCTGTCGTTGGTAGGTTTCTGTAGATAATGCGTTAACGACAATAAATGTACAAAGAAGAGATCTGAATGTTCAATATGTTATTGACTAGTAACAGAAAATAATTGGTAATGCTCTAAGAAATTCAAATAATATCACAACTAATATTATCAGTGTGAAGAAGGTGTATGTGATTGAGAATTCTATAACAACCACAGTAAAGACTTCACTTTGTAATTATTCTTGAAGACATTAAATGATAAATAAAAAACAGGTCTTCCCTTTTAGTAATTAACTAGCAGCATGGATCGGCGTTGCCCATGCTTGATTCAAAAATTGTACGACTCATACAGCAATCGCTATCACTTGACTTAAAATATTTTTGCCCTTCCTTGCCTTTAAAGGAGTGCCCTTTGCCGTGCTGATGTTGCTACATGCCTTACTTCTTGCCTATCTCACACTGTGAATTTTTTCTAAGCTCTATACTAAAGCATTAAATCTGTTACGAAAAAAGAACTAAACAAAATGAACACAAAATGATCAGCTAAAAAAAAAAAGGACTCGTAACTGGAAGGACCGAATAAAAAAGAATGTTAACAACAAATACTTTTCACACAACCAAGTTTTAGTTTTGCGGAATCAGAATCAACATTGAGTTTAAGCTGTTTAATGAGCCAATTGGTAAAATTTTTCCCACTTGTGATGAATGCAGCTATCGATTTTTTTTGCATGCTAGCATGCTAGTTAACATTTGTGTCAGTCAGCTGTTGGCTCTCACGCTGGCCAATAGAATCTTCCTGCCTATTCATGGCAGCCAGCTATAGGCTCTCACTCTGGCCAGTACAAAATGGCCGCAAACTACATGAAAACTGCCATAGAAGCATGAAAAAAAAAATCAATTATTTCCACTGTCGATGGGAGTTGGGAAATGCAAAGTCAGTCTTGGCCTTCCCGCTAACTTGGAGCATGTACATGTAAATTTTGGTGCAAATTCGTTAAAAATTGCGGCCGTGCATTCGTTACACACACATCCTGCCTTTTATGGATAGAGATAAAGATTACCACAGCAGGTAAATTGCTTCACCATTAATCTTCCAGACTATTACTTCTGTGGTCAGTTTGATTTTCACTAAATTACACTTATACCTTAAATATTTAATAATTTTAGTTAGGTACCTCCAATACTTCGCAAGATGTCAGTATAGCATAATGATAACAGGCCCAAAACTTAATGTTTTTTTTTTTATGGATACTCCTTCCAACTGGCCTTCTACCAGAACAAAGCTACACTTAGTAAATAATATAAACATAGCAGATATTCTCCTGTTGTGATTTCATTTGCATTCTATCAGACATTAAATACGAGATTTGCAATTTGTTGTCAGCACCCACTTGCATCTGAATCGTAATTCTCTCTCACTATTCCCTCTCTCCCCTGGTGGCAGAGATGGTTGTGAATCAAAAAAGAATTTGAGGAGACCCTTTGTATGAATTTGATTTTGGTGGACAACTATGTGCAATGAAAAAGCCCACACACTTGGCCAGAAGTGCCTCCCTTGTAACTCACAGGGGACTGAGACAGGCAAGATCTGGAAACCCTGGTTGCATCAGGCTGTTGGATGTTTGGACTGTCAAAGCCCGCTTTTGTTATGCCAGCTTGACTAGCACTGCCCTCTTCTGTTGGTTTAGCTGTTGAGATCGTGTAGATCTTTGCCTATTCTGCCATTGGTCATGTTCATTCTGGTCTTTCCTCTATGACCTTACCGCCTTGGGTGGCTCTTCAGGAGGCTTCACACTTGGGATCACTGGGTTAAGTAAGCCTTCTTCCATAACAAGGTATAACCATATATATTTTCACACTGAATGTCAGAGTGAACAGTTCCTTATAAAAAGGTACCACTTTGACTTATTACTTTAATGGCAATAATAGAAACTAATAAAATTATCATTAAATATATGAGAAGATTTTTATTATCTGTCTATATTTCTGACATGAGGTATTATGTACACTATTTACATTATTTGGACTATTGTCCTCATCTTTGTTGCCATATTTATCACAATGTTTCTTCAGGTGGTTGGAATGTTGAACTGAACCCTTTATTTCGCTCACTGGGATAGACTGTTCTAGTACCACGTGCCATGTTTAATGGATGTCAGTTATCAGTTATCTCCTGTTAATTCCTCTTTCCAAGTTCTCCACTGCCTTAACCAGGTATTGAACTTACATTCTTTTGGTCCTGTCACTGGATCTAATTAACGCCTTTATCCACTGTGCCATTTTTATTATTGTTGTTGCTAAAAATAAATATTTGAGAGATAAATAATAAAGGAATTAAATTTCAGATTTGTTGGAGTCATAATGTTATTTTTTTTTTTTCAGTAGTGAATTTCTTCCTTTATTATTTATCTTTAGACTTTGTAATTAATACAGGATTATCACTGACATTTCATGCATGTAGTAGCTACTGAAAAGGATGTGAAAATCTACATAGCTAAAGTCTGGGCTGCCTTGAATAAAATGGATATAATCTGGAAATCTGATTTTCCAGACAACCTCTAGCAGAGATTCTTTCCAGCCACTGTAAAGGTGATCTTAATGTAAACTGCTACTACCTGGACATTATTAACTAAAACCCTAGCATCTAAGCAAGATGGAACCTACACTTGGATGCTGAGAACTATATTGGTTTGGTTTGTTTAACAGCATATCAACTCCTCATGGGTCATTTAATGCCAAAATTTTCTTTTCTTTTAAGATTTGATCATTTTTTTTTTCACCCCACCAAAAATTATATTGCTGGTAATTTTTTCTAATATATTTTTATATTTTCATGTTTTGAACCCAGGTTGGGGGTTCACTCTTTACCCATATCTTAGACCCTAACAAGTGCTTGGTCAGAGTGGGCCTGGGAACAACAGCAATTAAGAGATGGTTCCATGTTTCTTGAAACCTCCTGATCAGAGAGAGAGAGAGAGAGAGAGAGCAAGAGGCCTTGCTGCTGGATGTAGTTTATTGTCATACCATGGATGTGGCTCACATTGGTAATATAGCTCTCAAGAAATTTTGTTACCTTTAAAGAGTTAAAATATATAACAGTTGCAAATTTTAAAATTTTCCCCTTAATTTACATTTATAATTAATTAATATTAACCTGTTGAATCCTGACCACTTGCTGGACACAATCTCTGAATATTTGAATAAATTTCATATTTTTAGATCTGTCTGTGTCACAGAACAAATCATCAGTAAAGAGCATCAAATGTCTAGTACAAAGTTGCTCATAGGAACAGCCTTTTTCTACTTACATTAAACTGGGTATTTCTTTTCAATAATTAGACACGAGAGAATTATCAGCTGGCAATATGGGTTCCTAAATTGTAGTGGGGAAGAATAGTATAAAATAATATTATATTTCAAAGCTTAGTGAAATGCCATTTGAAATTCACTCACCTTTAATTCCACTGGCAGCCACTTCAACTGCAGCATCAATATTGGAAGCAGTTTCTGGATTGTTCTTTACAGATTTTGGTAATAATTTGCTTCCATGTTCCTTAATGTGTGGAGCTAACAATCGACCCGCAGCCATGGTAGCATCACCAAGTTTACTCACTAGAATACAAAAGCAGAAATATAAGACTTGAGGTTGACAATGGGTGTAAAAGGTGTTTCTGGTTGGATGATGAAAGCAGTTATGAAAGAGTGGTTTATATAGGGAAGGTGCTACTGCGACACAGAGAAAGAAAAAAAAGTAAGAGAGAAAGAAAAAAAAGAAAGGAAATAAAGAAAAAAAAGGAAATAAAGAAAAAAAGAGGGAAAAAAAAGAAGAGGTATCTTTGGATACAGGTGATAAAGAAAAATTCATTACTAGCCCTGGAGTGACCATAGGCTGCTGGCTATGTGGCCTGGTCAATCAAGACATCACCTAAAAACAACCAGCATTCTGAAAGTTTGGATTTGTCACAGGGACAATGTGCTGGCTTGTGGAATTGGCTAAGGTTGGATACTGAGAAAGTGGGAGAAGGAAGAGAGAGATTAACACCACCTATATGGAGTGATGGTGTTAGATGAGATGTGAAAGGAGTTGGAG
Source organism: Acanthosepion pharaonis (assembly GCA_903632075.3). Lineage (NCBI taxonomy): Eukaryota > Metazoa > Mollusca > Cephalopoda > Sepiida > Sepiidae > Acanthosepion > Acanthosepion pharaonis. The sequence continues at coordinate 183,561 of CAHIKZ030002136.1, forward strand.
TTAAGAGGCAGCTTGATTCCTCTGACCAGACCACTCTCAAAAGGGGACTGGACAACTCCTAAATTTGGAAAATTACTCAAATAAACATATTTTGAAAATATGGAATTTTAGAAAAGGTTGATGCTAAGGGTAGAAGATAACTAAATGCAAACCTTGGTCAACCCCACCCCTGCTGGATGCAGGACTCCATATAAGCTGGAGGTTTGGACAACTTGGAGAGACCCCACATTACTGCTACTGGAATCTACATCGTTCACCAAAACCTCCAGACCAAGACCTTGTGCTTGCCCTGAAGACCAGAACTTAAAAATTTAAATTACTACTAACACAGCATATAACCTCCAGAAGGGGATCCTAGTGTCATCTGATTATAACAGTAAATGGGTACAGTTAAAACCATTTACTGCAAATCATATATAAACCAAATAGTTGTTACATTTTTAACCAAAGTTAATTCTTTATTCCAAAGAGTTTGTTTTTTAGGTAGCTCCTTGCTGTTGACCTGTTCTTCACTCCAGTTTACTTCACCAGCAATTTTCTCATCATCTGAGATCAAAAATACAATGTGGCAGGAGTGAAGGGTCATGAAACAGATAAACACCATCTCGGTCAAGTGGAACCGTGCTCTTAACACAATACCAGCGACACACCAGCAATGTGTTAATGATTGAGGAGTCAGCTAGAAGGTAACCACAGTGGTCTGAAGGAACCTGAAGTCCAACATGGGGAATGCAGGGTTACATTATTGGTTGCTGTTGACCAGAATCAACTCAGGGCTACACTGCCAAACATTTAAACAGCTTACAAGCAACTTATTTAATACAGACTTTTGTCAAAAGCCTCTGTGAGCCAGTGTATAAAGAGACAAGCAGAAGGACCATATTTTGGGGCTTTGAAAGTATGGCTGTGTTTTACTGGTTTAGAGTGTCTCCTTACCATCTGAAATGGTAGATTTTTAAGTAGAAAATCTGTATCAAATTTTGCTGCAGAAACTAGTAAAATACTTAGGAAGGGTTTGGTGATGTGTTAAGAGATGGACCAAAATAGTTTTGGTGAATACACTTCAAGGATGTAAGAATATCTTGATAACTAAGCTAATTTCTTTCCCCTATAAAGGATGATAATTCAAAATACAACCGAGTTACTTCCCATGGTGACAAGCTGACACATATAGGAATTCATAATTTCAATCTAACCAAATCCTTGTTGTTCTCAGACTACTGTCTGAGATGTGTTAAAATACACTTGTCTTTTATTTTCATTTGTTTTTGTTCATCCCAACAAGCGAGAATATAACAATAAGTGTTCTGGACAACAGTTGACAGGTATGGCATTAAATGATAAATATTACAAATGTGTGTTATAATCTGATTGCAGACAAGCTCTCCATGATGCTTGTGGAACCATAGTATTGTTGTACAATACTGTTCAATCTGAACATGTTTTAAACAGAAGACTTAAGGTTGCCACATTCATGCAAAGACTGATTAACAATCATAGACATTGCATTGTAGGGAATGCCAAGCTCAAGCTAGAAATGACACTGGAACCCAATTCCATCAAAATCGTAACTGATGTTGGCCTATGATCAGGACCCAGAGCCAAAACAGTCTTGACACCAAAAATTAAAAAACAAAAGCATAGCCAATAAGAAAGGAGTATATAAGTGACATTGTAACATCAAGTCAATATTGGTGTTAGCTTATTTTTAAGTTCCAAAACATCCATTAGGAATTCATTCTATTGAGTCAAACTGTAAATTACTCTTTTTTTAAATTCAAGATTTTGAAGAAAGTGAAGGAGAGCATTGAATGCAAATATCAGCCATAACTTCAAGACACCTTAACCCACACAGAAATCTGTTAACAGTTCCTAGCTTGCATAACCCTGAGAGTCATTCTCCATGACCATCCACATAATTCCCTCCTCTGCAGCTTTTTTTCTGTTTCACAAAATTAAATTATAGCTCAAAGAAGTGGTGTTGTTCCATGGTGAGGAACAAGGACTGAGAAAATGTGACACTGATGGGACATATTGAAGGCAAGTGGGACAGAGGAAATCATTGCATAGCCTAACTAATGAGTTTGTGAAAATGGTAGGCATAACAGGGTTTAGAAGAGATATCAAAAAGATAAATTTTACTAAAAGTAACAACAGGGTAGGAAATTGTGGAGAGCCATGATCAACCATGACCTGAAAGGAAATACTACATAGAAGATTAATAACAGAAGAACTATATATGCAACAAAGTGCAGCAACAACAACACATACACAAAAAAAGGAAGAAGGGGGCAAGTTGGGCCAAGAACTTCATTTTCCAATTTTTTTTTTTGTTTGCTTCCAAGACACACCTAAAACTGATAGAAAAATTTATTTGAAGTACTTACAGGCATAACCACTGACGCGAACGGCTGTGTGGGTGGCAACTCGAAGATACTCCACACTTTTCTGGGTAGCAGGATCAACACGTTTCCTTTCTCCTGGTGATATACGAGAGATTATCTGTTTTGATCCTTTCTTCAACAACACAGTTCCATGTTCAGCACCCTTACCAAGGCCCCATGCAAGAAAACCAGCAACTATAAGAAAATATATTTGCAACGGTACATATTACTAAAACAACTTATTTTCTCGTTTTGTCAGCATAATTCTGTGAATGAATAATATCACCCTTTTATTAAAATCCACTCCAACCTGCATATCAAATTCATACTCTTTCCTACAAACTAATCAGTGCTTACAAATTATTTACTCCATGAAGATAATTTTGAAACAGTAAAGCAAGTTATTACTCATTAAAAGCAAAATAACTTCTCCCCATACACACACAACTTTTATTACAACTTTAAATGTTAAAATAGATTGAATGATTAATTTTTTATGGTTTATCAACCTTTTGTGAATTATTTAAAACCAAAACATTTTGGTTGTAAGAATAAATCATTAATGTAAGAATAGGCATTCGGATGTCTAGGTGCACTTGAGGAGCCATGATACAGCAAAACAGTAGTGTCTGCGAATGACATAATTTAGCTCTTGAAAAGACATTTCAATTGAGCACTTTTGAAAGATAGGCTAATTCTATAAACAACAGCCACCTGGGTTAATGAGGCGAATGAAGAAAACAGTAACCAGCGAGTAAATTCAAGCTCTCCCAACTGGTATTTCAAACTTGAGTGGTTTCCTTCCTGAGTTCTGTCTCAAATCACACTAACTGCCCGTTCTAGCCGTCAACCGTGAACGTCCCTCGAAGAACTCCCCCGACTTGGAAAAAAGTAGTTGCTTTTTATAGTTGTTCATGTACCCATAATCCCTTGCGTCTTCCTGTGATCCCATAATTCATTGCGTCCATGTCCCATAATGCATTGCATCGTTATTGGATAAAAATGCGATGCCAGTCCCCCTCATTCTTTTATGTTATCTGGCCGAGGATGGATTACGTCAGAGCGGTAAGTGCTTTTTTTTTCTCTCCCTCATTTCAACTGCAGTAGCTTTACATGCTAAGCAAATACGGGCTTTTTTTGGCGGGGACAAGGCAAGTCGCGACCAGTTGTGCTCGTCCCAGGTTCTGTCTCATGTCCGCCACACTCCCCCTGATCTCCGGATCACACAGATGACAGTGAGGATAACGGTCTTTTGTTCGGTGCTCCTCCGAAGGGGGATTGGTTGAACTTCTTCATCAGAGGAGCTCTCATTAGACCGTCCCGATCTATTGGCAAACTACCGCTATCGGAGTGATTGGTTGTTGAATCCAACTCTATGTATATTGGCTGTTCACTATCCTCCGTGTCTTCTTCGTCAGTTGTGGGATTCGAGCCCAAAAAAGGCGCGAGGTCTCTAACATGACGAGGCGTTCCATCGACCCGACTGACTGCTGACTCACCACCTCGGTCACACGTCCGGTTCCAAATTTGGTCGTGCATTTACCACGTGGAGTCTTAACCCAGACAATGTCCCCTTCCTTGTATTCCCCTTGGTTATTTGTGATTCAGGCGGGGCGTCGGCGTCGATGCCTCTCACCCGGACGTGGTATGTGTGCAGTACATCAGCCGGTGCCGTGGAAGGTGAAAGGTTGTCCTTAGGGGTGACGTTATGCCAGTAAACCGCTTCCAAGACTGAACAATTTTTCCTGGCCGCTATGGTTTGGCATTCTTGTGGTTTGCGTTCCACAATGCAGTCCACGTTTTTTGTGCTCGGGTTAAACGTCACTCTAAAAGTCAGGCTTGTTGATAACAATGGCGGCACATGTGTTCAAGTTTCAGCTTGAGCTTCGCCTGATTCGGTCAAGTAAACACCTCCGAGCACTTTGATTGCATCAATCCCGAGAAGAAGATCGAATCCCAGCAACTGCCCTTCCACGACCAGAACCTCAACAGTCACGGGCTGAATATGCTCGGACGCCCAACTTAATTTTACCGTATCCACGGCACTTCAGGGTCTTCTCCGTCGGCAGTCAACACTCCCACCTCTTCCTGCTTCCAGCAGCGACACACAGTCTTGCTCACCAGAGTCTGTGAGCATCCGAATCCACTAGAGCTGTGCACTCGACTCCATCTACAAATACTTGTACGGTGGGAAGCTTCCGGTTTTTACTTGTTCGGGAGAAGGCTTATTGACGCCTTCTCCCCTTGGGGACAATTCCCTGGCATTCTGAAATGTGTCCGATGCCGTTGCATCGAAAACACCGCTTGTCGCGACCAGACCTCTGCGTTCTGTTTGACCTCTCCTGACGTCCTTGTGTACAATTCTTCGCCATATGGTTGGGTCCAGAGCACTTGTAGCAGGTAATCGTTCTGCTAACAGGTTTGGCAGGGGAACCTCAGCTTCTGAGGCGTTGGCTCTACGGATGTGGCGGCCAATACCTGGCACCCTTCGTCATCCGTCATAATAGCCCTTGCCGGGTCAGAATCTGTTCTAGATTCATGTCGTCCATCCTGGAAGAAGCTTTGAAGCTGCCTAACATGATGTGGCAGTCCTGACACAAATGCACATGCCATCCACCGATCAGGTAGCGGTTCTCCTACTAGCCCGCGTAAGCGATGCATTTCAGCCAGAATTCATCCACAGTTTCCCCTGGAAGACGCCGTCCCATAAATTGGTCGAGCGCATTAAATTTGTCAGTCGCGTATGCAGTCATAAGGGCCCGTTTAATTTGTTCGCGTCTGCCCTCTGCTCTCCACTGAGTTGTCTATATACAGCGGGGCACCGCCTCCAAAAGTCGTAAAAGGCAAGATGCGCCGATCTTGTCCATGGCACAAAGTTCGCAGACCAATTCCACATTTTCTATCCATTCAACAATGGGCATATCCGTTGGGGCGCCGCTGAATTCTGGAATCAAGCGGACGTCAAAGACTTTGCCTTCCATTTTGAAGAATCAATATGCCGAAATAGCTTGAGGCGAATGAAGAAAACAGTAACCAGCGAGTAAATTCAAGCTCTCCCAACTGGTATTTCAAACTTGAGTCGTTCCTTCCTGAGTTCTGTCTCCAAATCACACTAACTGCCCGTTCTAGCCGTCAACCGTGAACGTCCCTCGAAGAACTTCGCCGACTTGGAAAAAAGTAGTTGTTTTATAGTTGTTCATGTACCCATAATCCCTTGCGTCTTCCTGTGATCCCATAATTCATTGCGTCCATGTCCCATAATGCATTGCATCGTTATTGGATAAAAATGCGATGCCAGTCCCCCCTCATTCTTTTATGTTATCTGGCCGAGGATGGATTACGTCAGAGCGGTAAGTGCTTTTTTTCTCTCCCTCATTTCAACTGCAGTAGCTTTACATGCTAAGCAAATATGGGCTCTTTTTTGGCGGGAACAAGGCAAGTCGCGACCAGTTGTGCTCGTCCCAGGTTCTGTCTCATGTCCGCCACAAAAGCTCTTCAGTAAAATGAATTGGAGCACTTCGGCTGATTGGCATTTGTTTACATTTGTAAAAACAATACGCTAGATTTAGCTGTTTCTCTCTGTTGAATGAAGATAGCTCAGTGGTAGAAACTCTGACTGACACCAAATCGGTTGGGTTCCAGTCTGGGCTTGAGGCATTCAGATGCCTAGTACTGTCTGCAAATGACACACACACTTATATATAACTTAAAAAGCTTTCATTCCACAGGATCTCTCATATTGCTTAATGCTCCCATGTTAAATTTAAATCTGAAATACGATTACTTGAGGAAAAACAAATGTGCCTATCTTATCTGGTGTTGATATATTTTATTTGTGATAATGCCACTTGACACTTATTTAAAAGAAATCTACAAATCATAAGGTAGGTAGGTTGATTTATTTGGGGAAATGTATACAAGAAATTGCTGAAAAGTTCTTTGCCATACCAAGAAGACTTAAAAGCAAAATGTTTGGCAATTTGGCTATACTGAGAACATTCTAGCAATCCTTCACCCACACAGAAATGTGTACACATAGTTGGTACTCAGAGACTAATTGAACTTGTGCGCACGTGAGAGAGAGATTGCGGAATGTAGGCAAATTAATCCGTCCATAAACCCAGCATTTGTTATAACAGAACTTCAACAGCAGGCTCAGTAGGCCAGTCTAGTAAGCTTAGTCCTCAGATGTGATACTGTGCCAAACTTATTAAATACCTATTATGCTTACCTTTTTCAATGCCCTTAGCAACTTTTGTACTTGTTTTTTCCTCTTCCAATTCTAAGCCTTCATCTACAGACACTGGTATTTTGTATGTTGGTACTTCAATGTATTCTGGAGGCCCTTCTTGTCTCTGGTAATGAGTCATAGAGGCAAGTAAGTCTTCAAATAGATCCTTTTCATCTTGTGTCACTGTGTCTGGTAGTATCAAACCAACTGCACAACCTACATAAATACAAAAATCATTAAAATGGTTAAAATTAATTTTTATTCAAGAGCAAAATGTTTCAGATACTGAAAAGTACAAGTGAAAACAATTCAGGACATCAAAGATGTTATCTCTGAATAAAAGAGAGAAAAAAAGAAAAGAAAAAAGAATCAAGTTCAAATTATTCCAAAAATATAAATAAAATATAATTAAAAGAAATAAATAAGCAAGTAAGCTAAAACAGAATTAGGCTATTCATGTGGAACAACTTTAGTAATTCTATAATTTAATATTAAAAAAAAAAAAAAGAAAAAATTTCAAAGTACATTTTTGCCAGCTTATTTTCCTAATATTTTGAATATAAATATTTCTTAATTTAGTAATTATTTATTAGACCCAAACTAACGCACTAATCCTGCATAGAATTTATAGCGGTAAAAAGGTAACCTTATTTGTCACATTTATAGTAGTTTTTTTTTTGTTTTTTTTTTTTATAAGTAATCAGTACTCACTTTTTGGAATAGATTTATAAGAATTCTAATAATCAAAAATTAATACAATGTTCCAAGAGTAAAGGGTTAAAATCTAGAACTGGGGACATAATTTGCATGTGCAAAAATGAAAAACAATTTGTTAGAATTTTTTTTTTTTTTAAACTTTTTGAAAGAAAAGTGCAAAGCAAAGAACTTGTGATAATTGTTGCTTCAATATAACCATGTTATCCAAAAGTAGTTCTGATGGTTGTTTTTGGAGATGTCCTAAAACCAGTTATAGAAAAAAAAAATATCTTTCAGAAAAGGGTCATTTTTTATTTTCATACTCAAACAATAATGAATAGACAGTTTCATTTAAAGAATTTTCACAGAGGAAATGGAACCAACAAGCATCTGCACAAATGGGAATATATATCAAAATATGTATTTCAAGAAATTAATGAAAAAACGTTTTTGAAAATATATTAAACATAATAAACAATATATATAAATTTTAACTTGCCATTTTGCACATATGAATTATAGGCCTGATTCTAGACTTTTACCAAGTAAATAAGTAATTCTAAAACAATTTCTATCAGGAGAGAGAGAGAGAGAGGAGAGAAATTATGCAAACAAAAAACAGGCATTGTTGGAAGAGTTAAAAAATTTTGTCTCCAGCAAATAAAGCAGTAATATTATTTTGTGATAGTGAAATTACATATTCTGTTTGTGCATTGAAGTAAAATTTAGGGTTAAAGAGGGGAAATTTACACCAATAACCTAATATAATGGATAAAAGATTTCTTACAAGGATTTCCATCCATGGAGATGCGTATTGAAGTCTTACGTGCAGGGGTCACATTTACTGTTTAAAACAAGAAACCACAGCAGAAAAAGTTTTAAAATTAAATAATAAGCATTAAATCAAGTATAAATAAAAAAAAAAAGGATGAAAACAAGCCAACCAGTAAATGAATTATAAAAGTCAAGTAAAGAAAGTAATTTTCTATTATTTAAGTCTTTAAATGCCAAAGAAAGAAAAATATAATGTAAACAAATTTAAATTTTCCATCACTCCTGATATAATTATTACTTTACTAGCAAAACCCAAGTAAATTACGAAGACTTACAAATAAAATTTTTAATGCTGCACTCTGTACTTTTCAAGCCATAACCATTCCCAGATTGTCATAAGAAAAATGATGCAGTCTCTCTTAAAAATACTGAAATGTCTTCAACATTGTTGCTTGAAAGTAACAGGAAAGTTATGAAACATGATTTAACCCTTCAATACAAACAACTACCTTTATCTGTGTTTAACTGTTAGGATGATATTTTGGAGGTTTGATGAAATGTCACTTTCTTCAGGCACGTCCTATGAAGTATCACAATCTGTTCCTAAAGACAAACATTTTGATCTTGTCAGATTATACCGTTTTGTCCCCAGAACAAAGCAGGCTTTTTGAAATGATAGGCAAACTGTTGATAAGTGTTCATGCAGCTGGACTACAGCAGACAGTCCTATCCAAAGGATTAGACAATTAATTATATTCTTGATTATTTCTGGGCCAGTTCTTTGCATATCCTTCTCAAAAAGTTCTCAAGTTATGACTTGTGCATTATTGTAGTGAATGTGCATCAGTACAGATGCCCTGGATTGTGTGCAGACATGTATGTCAAAACCAGTTACATCCAAGTTATCCCCATTAGCAGTCGGTCCCATGGACATTTTGTTTTTAAGGTTGCTGTGCCAGATTGCCAATGATTATTCAAAGTACACATTGGTGTTATAAATTCTTAGGCTTGGTTCATCGAATGTTTTGATTGCTTGGTAGAAATTTGTAAATTAATCATTTCAATCTGAAACAGCAATTTTTATCGAGTTTACCATCATTTTTAGAATGTATCTAAATCTTATGTGCTACTTTCTGTTGTTCTTATTAAATAAATCGATATGCAAGTAAAATTTTCTTCTACAAAATATATCCTACGTATTTAGTATATTCAGATAAGTTTTAGCTGAGTAATAAAAGAAATTATTTTCTTAAAAATTACTGTGTTTAATACTTTAGTGTCACAGTATATAAAGTTGGTGCAAAAATTAATTGCAATTTTTATTTTTTGTTAAAATCTCAGATGTTTATTTTTAAATAAATCATGTTCACATAACATTAGATCAATGCAAAAGTTTGTGCCTGATTGGAAAATTAAAAACAAAATTTAAAATACAAAAAAAATTATTAGTCAAGTACATGGACTCTGTAGTTTTAACAACTGTGTTCCATCGTTCTACAAATTTGTTGATGCCATTTTTGTAAAAACATTGTTTTTGTTTGAAGAAGGTCGTGAAGTAGTTTTCGATGGACTGTACAGAGTCAAATTTTTGGTCATCTGTAGAAAGTGGAACAAATGAAAATCTGAAGGAACCAAGTCATTTTGCTAAAATTGGTCATTTTTCTTGAAGCCAAATCTTTTCAAATGGCAGTCAAGATTAATTTTCAAACTCTTAGCAATCTCTTCCCTTGAAATTTTTGGTTTTGTAAGTATAGCATCTTCATCAAGGTTGGAAGGTCATCCAGAGTGTAGTTGATCGTGACAAAATTTACCAAACCTTCTGAGTATTTAAAAAACAGTTCTGACACTTACTCCTTTCTGAAATTCAGAGTAGTATCAAATGGTGAAAGTACAACATTTTATCCCCGACCTTTAAGGCATTTATTTATGGACAAAACATCAGTATTCAACAAAGTTTGACTCACAACTGAACTGAAACGTTTCAATCTAAAGCACACCAGAAATCTACACAAAAACAAACACCAGTGTAAAGTTGTGGCCATTTTATATTAACAATGGAAATCAGGCATAAAATTTTGCAATGATTGTTAAATGTTGAAGAGGGAGGTGGCATACATCCTTCAGCAAAGGATGATAAAAAAACAAAAAACAAACAATAAAACATGCAAAACAAATTCATATCCAGAAAAGAAAAGGCTTGACATATGAGTGGTGCAGGAGTTGAACAAAAACTATTGTTACCAAATCTTGTCTGTCCCTTCTTTTTTACACCAAAATTGATTCAATTCTTGCTTATTTGACAAAAAAAAAGAATTTTACATAACTAGACCAAAATATGTCTACATTAACAGCTGTATCTAAAAGGTTCTGGTCACTATTTGGTGGTTTGCCAGTGGAATCAAACAAAGGCACTGCTTTGAATCCTGGCTAAACAATTATAGCAGGAAAGCATTGTCAAAAAAAATCAACAAAAAGCACCAAGAATTGAAATATCTACATCCAACATTGGTCATTTGAAAAGAACCAATAACACCTGACAGCATTATCTTGTGCAAATGACTATAGAAATGGATGAAACTATGTTATGAAATTACCTCATACAGCTTAGTCATGAGATTACTATGAGTGAATACCATTTTTTTCAATCAAATCAATTTTCTGCATGAGATATTTTATAATAACTGAGCAACAGGTATGCTTTCAACTTTCAATTCATCAATACCAGGAGACTTGTCTATTGTTGGTAACAATGTATAAATTTTAATTTTTATTAATAAAATAATTTAACCATTAACTTTAATGCAGCACACAGCTTAGAATCAAATATTCGATGTTTTAAGGTTGATAATTAAAATCTGCAACTCTCTTCACATCTACTTATGATTTATGCCACATGTAAATGAAAAATGGAATGAAAAGAGAAAGAAAAGAGAAAAAAAAAAGAAAAAAAAGAGTATGCGAATGAAAAGAGGAGAAAAAAAAGAGTACGCGAATGAAAAGAGGAGAAAAAAAAGAGTACGAGAATGAAAAGAGGAGAAAAAAAGAGTACGAGAATGAAAAGAAGAGAAAAAGAGTACGAGAATGAAAAGAAGAGAAAAAGAGTACGAGAATGAAAAGAAGAGAAAAAGAGTACAAGAATGAAAAAAAAAAAGAGTACGAGAATGAAAAAAAAAAGAGTACGAGAATGAAAAAAAAAAATACGAAATGAAAAAAAAAAAATATGAAAAAAAAAAAAAAAAAAAATGAAAAAAAAAAAAAAGAGTATGAGAATGAAAAAAAAAAAAAAAGTATGAAAAAAAAAAAAAAAAAGAGTATGAGAATGAAAAAAAAAAAAGAGTATGAGAATGAAAAAAAAAGAAAAAAGAGTATGAGAATGAAAAATAAAGAAAAAAGAGTATGAATGAAAAAAAAAAAAAAAAGAGTATATATGAAAAAAAAAAAAAGTTTATAATATACAAATAAATTTAAAGATTAAAACAAAAAAAACATTAGACAGAAGAAAAATATACAAACTAAAAAAAACAAAGTTTCAGACAATTGTTAAATAAAGTAGAAAATACTTGCTTCTCACCTTCTTGAGGTGCCAACATATCTGGGAAAATATAGGCACCATAAGTGGCATGTAGCACTGGAGACATTCCAGGTAACATGGGATACACCCACTCACCAACTTGTAAGAACGCAGGTGGGGTATCCGAAGAAGATTCTTCAGATGGCGTTATACGATTAATGGTCAAGGCATTAGGGTAAGACGGTGCCGTGATGTGACCATCAGCAGTTATGTAGAAAATCTGTACTCCATCAGGGATACAAAAGATTTGTGTAGCATCCCGTGACACCCGTCGGTTACCGTTTACCACATTTGAATAGTTTGAGGCAGAGCTAAATCCACTGGAAGGTGATGACATCACCTCTTCATAAGATGGAGGACTGTCCATATTTGGACCATCGGAAGCCAGAGTTGGGGTGTTGGATAGCCGGAGCATGTCAAGACGCGATTCAATTTGCATTTTCGTTTTGGCTAACTTATGCATCATTCTTCGATAGGATTCTCGGTCTTCGTTGTCTAGCTGTTGGTCATCAAGTGTGATGTTCATCCCTTTTTGAATTTCTTCCATTGACATTGAGTACATGTTGATGGCATCGTTTGATTTACCATTTTCATCTAGGCAGAGCCCGTCATTGACTAACTGCATAGCTGTATCATAGTGTTTCTGAAGTCTTTTAAGCAGCAGTGGAGAGGGGAGTGATGGACGTGGTGGTACAGATGCACGAGAACTCTGGGCAGACTGTTGGCTGGCCATGGTGATGTATTCTGTAAAAATAAAAAGTAAACAGTTTAGCAATATTTATATCAAACTTTTATAAATGAAAAGTTACCCTCACCAATTCTCTTAACTATTACATATTAATGAATTAAGTTAGCTGAATTCTTAGATCAACAATTTCCTTTAGTTAAAAGACAAAATTCTTGGTTGAATAAATTAATTTTTCTCAGTGTTTAAAAAACAACACAATGAAGAAAACTAGCTAAAAATTAGGTTTCTTAATTCTCTGTCAACTTTGATCTTCAAAAATTTAAATGCAATATCAATTGATAGCTTGTCATTATTGTCCCTCCTTAATAGTATATTTTTCTCATATTCTCTTACTCAGTGACCCCTTGTGGCTTTTGTGCATTGCTTGGGGGTGAAATGATTTAAGAAACAAAAAGTAAAAAAACAAAAACAAAACTTTCATCCATCTTGAAAGATAGTAAGCCCTTCCCTCTGTGTGTGTGTGTGTGTGTGTGTGTGTGTGTGTGTGTGTGTGTGTGTGTGTGTGTATATATATATATATATATATATATATATATATATATATAGCCAAGTGGTTAGAACATTTGCATTCTGACCATGAGACCTGGGTTCGAATCTCACTATGGTCGATTTGTCAGGACGGAGACTTCCTGATGTTATCGGTCTGGAGGGGTCGATCCCAGTGTGCAGCACATTTAGAAAGTGTCTGAAACCATACCATGACCCAAGCCTTGTGAGTGAAATTGGGTAGACAAAATTCTTGGGGGGGGGGCGTCAATAGTTGTGCTAGCACAAAGCCACAAGTCATTGTGGCTGAGGGCTTGAGCATGCTGGCCTTGTTTAAATTGTTGATCACGCTAGAAAACACACTCTTTCCCAGAAACTCTAAGTAAGGTCTACTCAGTATAGTTGTAGTATAAACCACAGGTGGGCCCTGTGGGTGTTGGATAAACACAAATGAGCCTGAGCAAGCATCTGCAACAGGGATTAGCTACCCGTCCTAGTAGATGGGTATCCTCAAATATGAGTGGCCAGCTATATATATATATATATATACACACACACACACAGGGGGTGCTGAAAAGTCAACTGTTAAACTCCAATTTGATGCTTGCTAATAGGTTAAGAGGAGAAATTTTTCTGCACCCTTTCATCTAATAGTGTTTCATCCTGTAGTGTTAAAATGACAGCAGTATATTTTTATTGTCAGTACAGTAAACTGTGTGTGACAAGGTGATCATTTTTGTACTAATGAACACTTATTTTAAAACAAACTGAATAGTTTTTTTTTTCTGAACTCAAAAATCATCTAAAAAATTTATATAACAAACCTGTGAATACAAACTGTAAGAAAAATAAATTAAAAAAACCATTACATGCTGTCCAGAAAAAAACAAAACCAGTCTAGGAATGTCTAATATCTCACAGAATCTTTTTACCCTTTCTAATATACTATCACTGTCCTAGGGAAATCCACAAGTATAGTCCTGGGTATAATGACAAACTACATATGGTAGCAAGTCCTCTGACTGTTGTTGTTCAAGTCTGTCCTGACCCAGGGTGGTATCACCTGTTAGGGTTCAAGCTATGGGCAAATAACGAACCACACAACAAAAAACTATGAAAATATAAAAATCTTTATAGTAAAAATGCCAGCAATATACTTTATATAAAGAATTACCAAAAATACATATTTATAGAAAAATGACCATCAATATATTTCATCTGTAGTTGAAGGCATACAATTATATTCAAATTATATTTAATTGAAGCCATTAAATTGTGTTCAAAATATTTAGATTTCAGCATTAAATAACCCATAGAGGTTGATATGCTGCTAAACAAAATCCACCAACCAAACAAGAACTTTCATTACATAAATGATAATCCATATAATATTCTATAATTTCTTAAATCAAACTGTATTCCAAAATAACTTCAACCACAAGATAAAACACATATATGACCACCTCAAGTAATCATATCCACACATGCATGAATGCACAAAAGCTGAGTAATATCTACCATGTATTCAATTGTGAAAGCAGAATCACTTATAGAGGGGGCTTATTTTCTGTGAAACGGAAATTGTGATTTTGAAGTAGAATTTTTTTTTGCCTTTTGTAACTCACTTACCCGTCAGATACCAAAGGGTAAAGTCGGTAATGTTTTAGCACCCCACCTCTTACCTACTGTCCCTCTACAGTTCACAGTATTTCAGAACCAAGTTTTATGAAGTTGACTTGATTTAATTAGAAAAAAGTGGTAGTAGTAGGAGGGGTTTTTTTTGGAGGGCGGGGTACACAAATTTTCTCTTTTTTTGTTTTATCCTTTCTTTTTCCTATCACATAAGGTGATAGAAGTGGGGACAGTTTGGCATTTCAGAATGCCAAATTTTATGAATTTTTTTTTTTCCAAAAATGTTATTTAATAATTTCAATAAAGCAACCAAACAATAATGTAGCTTTTTGTCTCTAGATGACTTTATGACTTTGTAGTGTTACTTTTCTGTAGGTTTTGCCACTTTCACTTAATTCTTATTTAGGATTGTACAACTCTTTGCCAGGGTTGTCTCAAAAACTCATCAAGAAGGGCTTGAAGAGTATGAAACACAAGTAAAAATATTTCATTTTTCTTTTATTGTTTTAATAACATTTATTTTTACACTTTCTCACTAAGTATTATAAAATGAAGCAAAAACAGAAATCTCTACTGAAAATAGGGGACACACACACACACAAAAAAAAAAAAAAAAAAAAAAAAAAACAAATTCCCTAAAACATGAAACAGAAAATTGGTCCCAGTAAACATGTTTTTATTACTTCAAAGCACCCAAGAAAATTAATTTTTTTTCGCATTAAATGATCCATAAAGAGTTTATATGCCATTTAGACCAACAAATCAAATCACAAGTAGGAAGTATATTGCAAAGACATGCATTAATATTTCCTCAATGTTGCAATGCCCTCACCAGGTCAGTTGGGAAAGAGTTTATATATGCCTGCAGCTTATCTTTTTTTTTTTTTTTTTTTGTACCAATCCTAAAAAATATGATTAGTGAATGATTGTCAGTTTAAGACAGAAGAGTGCTAGTAAAAGACAAAAAACTATTATATCAAATTTCAACACAAGAGCATATTAGAAGATACATTATTTACTCATTACTCCCTCTACATTTGTACATATAAAAATGTACCATTAGTTTTTTTAGTTGGCCATAAATGTTATAAGTGCCAGGAAAAGTCATTAAAACCTACCCTTTCCACCTTGACAGAAAACAGTATTTTTTTGTCTATCAAACAGCTACAAGGGGAAAAAATATTTTTAGAGAAAGAATTACGATGTTTAGAAAGGGCACTTATACTTATGAAAAAGAGACTGTTGAAATATTTAGGGAATATAATGAGGAAAGAGGGCTTGGAAAATTTGACACTGACAGGACATATTGAAGGCAAGCAGGACAGAGGAAAACTGATCATAAACTACCTAACGAGCCTGTGTAAATGGATGTCAGAACAGAGTTTAGGAGAGATTATAAAAAACAAAATTTATTAAGAGCTACAAAGGACAGGAAACTGTGGAGAGACATGATTACTAACATCCAGAAAGGACATGGCACATAGAAGAAGCAGCAGCAGTAGTCAATAACAAAAACAAACCCACATTCCTGCCATTAAAAAAAAAAATATATATATAAATATATATATATATATATATATATATATATATATATATATATATATATATATATATATATATATATATATATATATATATATATATATATATATATATATAAAAAAACCTTGAGGTGGTGTAATGGTTAGCAAGCTTGTCTCTCTAGAAGAATTATGACTGAGTAGTGAGTTCAATCCTCACTGGGTGCCCCTACTTTCGACCTTGTGCCACATCTAAGCTACCCTTGAAAAATCACTATATATATATATATATATAAACGAATAAATAAAGAATTTCCATTTTGGATCCTGGAATGTTTGCACTCTCCAGGACAATGATTCTGCACCAGAGTGTAAAACAGCTCTTGTTTCTCTCGAGTTGAAGAAATATAACATTGACATAGCAGCCATTAGTGAAACATGTCTAGCTGGTAATTCTCACCTTAAGGAAGAAAAAGGTGGATCTGTATTTTTATGGGCTGGCAAGACTGAGAAAGAGCCACACCAGTCTGGTGTTGGCCTTGCCATCAAGTCAGACCTTGCTAGCTCACTGCCTTCCTTGCCTAAACGTGGATCTGATCACATAATGGCATTAACCCTTAATTATGGAGTGCAACATCCATGTGACGATGGTTAGCTGCTACGTGGCAACCTTAGGTAATTCAGATAAAGAAAAAGATGATTTTTACAATCTCCTTCGGGATATCATCTCCAAAGTCCAACATAAGGATAAATTAATCCTGACAGGTGACTTCAATGCTCGTGTTGGCAATGATTATCATTCTTGGAAGGGCGTTTTAGGTCAAAAAAAAAAAAGAAAAAAAAAAAGGGATTTATACATGTTATTAAATATGATAGACAATGAATATTTAGTTATCTGTCTTTGCTCTTTTCTTGTTTTTATACAAGGGTTGTGTCAGGATGACATAGAAATTTTCTATATCTTTTATGATTGGTTCTATAACTTTTGACCATTTTCTGGTTATCCTCATGAATGTAACATTATTTGTCATCTGAGATGAACTCAAACAAAAAAAAATTTAAATATTCCTTGTTTATTATATTTAATAGCACAGATACATAATTCGTACACATGTGAAGGAGTGCTGAAAAGTACTTAGCCCAACCAAGAAGCACATCCAATAAATCTGATGTTTGGTTGGATTTTGAGAAGCAAGTTGGAGGTGCATGTGCCTGTGTGTGAAGCTGCAGCAGCCAGAAAACACAGACAGGCTTTAGCATCAATTGACTTCAGTGTTAACTGTTTGAGATTTTCCTTAAGTGAACATTCACAAGAGTATACAAGAAATGTGTGAATTCTAAACAAACTTTAGTAGTACATTTAAAACTGTAGGTACCCAAAGGTAATGCAAAAACACTAATTGGTATCTCACAAGAATGTGTGAGTGAAATATAAAGGTAAATAAAAAAAAAAAAAAGTTCACTTTTGTTAAAATTCCTTCCATCATGATCCATTATCCTCTTCTGCACCGAAGACACAAACCGCTACTTGAATAACGTGCTAGATTGACTATAAGGACAATAATATCAATAAATCTTAATCCATATTTAGCAACAATTGTTTATACCAATAATAGTTCAAATAACCGAGAGTGGTAAAGTTTTATTCCTGACAAAATTCCAAGAAACTTAAATTCTATGACTATCAAAAAGTCACCTCCTTGAAAACATGACCACAATAAAATTTGAACCAGAGTGTCATGGTTACAATGACAATGTTCTAACCAGGCATCAAATTATGTAGAATAGCACATTCTACATTCTCATGCTCTTCTTGAACAAGCTGAGAAATTTTCACCATATGTTGTAAAATAAAAATGACAACCAAATGTTGAAATATGTTGTTGATAATAACAACATAATAACCAGAATAACTCATAAATTTGTCAAAATAGAAATCTGTAGTTTAAATGAGTCTATTACTCGGACATCATTCATACAATTCAAGATACCACTGATTTAATCCACCATTCTTGCCTTCCGTACACTTCAAAATGTAAACTTGTTCTCCTCTTCTCACTGCTTCAGCCCTCTTTTATCAGGCCAACACTGTGGCCGACTACACAATCAGTGTTCTTCACTTTTATTCTTAGTTACCCAGGCAAATAGCCTCCTCCAGTCTGATTAATCAGCACATGACTTGATATTAGTTGAAGCATGCCAAACTGTACAAAAAAAAAAAAAAAAAAAAAAAAAAACCCTGTTACTGCACATACTACTGGAATATTTAGATGGGTGCGTAATACCATTTTCAAGGAGCAAAAATGCCAATGACACATGCTGCATGTTGAGGTAAGACCCTTATTTCCCTTTGCACCAGATACAAGCCACTCTGGCTCACTTGTTTCTACGTGACTGTTCACCACAAAATCATAATGAAGTGATGTAAATGAGGTGAGAGAGTGGGAGGGTAGATTATTATTGACTTAACTTGGTTGATCCAACAAAGACATTGAAGCTATCAAAGTTAAGATATTGGTGTTGAATTTGTATTTGCCAGATAGAAAGAAACTTATACTTAAGCTGCAGAATTAGGCTTTTTGAGATGGCTGGAGCAGTGATTGGTCAGCTTCTGTCGCCACCCATTTGCACTGTCATACAATTCCCATGTGTCAGTGTGAACAAGAACTGGCAAAGGCCTGGTGTACATTTAAAGAAAAAGAAGGTGAAATCTGGTTTTCAATATATTGGGTCTTTTATTTATGGATTCACATTGTTTGTAGACGTAGGTAAGTGACACTTGAGACATCTTCATTGCTACTTTTCTCTCATGGCTAATAGACCAGAGATTCCCTTCAAGCCAGCAGGAACTGACTACTCCTCTCTATATCTCAAGAGATGGCTTGTGACTGGTTGCCATTCTGGCTGTGTCTCACTTCTATCTAGTCAGACTATATGAGCCCAGGACTGAAATTTCCTACGTTCCAGCCAAGTGGCACTTGATCCAATGATTTTATTTCCTTTTTCTTTACTTGTAGACAGTTTCTTTGAAGCTCTCACATCTCTATTTTACTGTCAGCTGAGTGGAGACCCATTGTGTCAAAATTAAAGAAAAGAAAATTGCAACCAATAACACCTCTTCCACCTACCAAATTAAAATTTAAAATCTCCCATTTTTGCTTTAACAGATGAAAGGCAATGATTACCAACATCTTTAAAATCTATAGGATAGTCCACAGAATTCTTATATTAAAGGACACTCAAAAGAAAGATAACTGATTTTGGAGATGAGATGAAATGAAATCTATTTGTCCCATCCCCAAAAATTGGTTATCTTTTTATTTTATTTTTAATGGAGAAAAAAAAAAAAAAAAAAATAGTAGGTCTTATATAAATTATCAAACATGGTAGTTTTAAATCAGTCAATATTGTAACCATTTTGACTTTTCAGAAAAGCCGATTGTGTGTACACAAGTGAAAGTGAGCAAGATCTGCATTTTGAGAAAGCAATTCAGATAACACATTTACTTATCTAACTGATAACTGATTTGTTCATTTTAAAACCTATAAAAAAAGATAAAGGGATATATTTAGACAACACTGATCAGCCTTGTTCTACTGGGTGAATTTGTAATAATTGAATGGCATAACATCTGGCTGGTAATAAATGTGAACAGATGCACAAATACAGGGCTTTGTTTCCTCTTATTATATGTATCCCACACTGCAAAAACATATCAAAATAGTAAAATTTATGTTAATTTTACCTACTGATGACTTGTTTATTTTTTTTTTTTTTTAAGACTATTTTGATGAAATTAGTATATAAACAATATTTAATCCTTTCTCTTTATAAAGATACAATTCTTTCTCATATTTGGTGGTTAGTTTTTATTTCACATTTCTTTAAATTATGGGACTATTTCAATGACAGTTGATGTTTTTTCTCCATTTTCAAAGCTGACAAATTTCATAGTGGTGTTTTTCAAACTTGTTGCACTTCAAGTTGTATACATATCAAAATAGTCTTATCTTAAAGAAAAAAGGCACTTGTCAATTTGGTGGACTTATGGTTTGAATTTGTCTTTCACAAAATATTACTAATTTGAAGATTTTAATGATTTAAATACCAGAAAAATTCAACTATTTAAAAAAATGAAAATGGCACCATTTTGTAGAGCAATGTCTCATCTTTAATAATCGCAGTGTGCGGTGCATGTGAACCAATGAATCAAAATGTGTATTGCCAACCAAGAATAAATATCATTATCTGAACCTCAATTTAAATTGGGCCATTTTCATTGATAGATATTATATAGTGTAAAAATTTTTCTTATATTTTCTTTAATGATATATTTTAAAACTGTATAAAGTACTTATTTGTTTTATTGCCACGCTCAACTTACTTTCACCTTGGCTGCATTTTTATGCATTTTCTTAAAAAGAATAAATAAAAAAAAAAAAAATCATTAAACCGAATTCATATTATAAAAATATAAATATATAAACTGGATATATTTTAGTTCTTTAAATTTTGCACTCACTGTTTGTTCATTAATTAAAATCAATTTTTTAAAAAAGTGTCCAGTTTTCTTTTTAATGTTAATTGATTTAATCTACATATGGATTAAATTGAAAATTTATTTACATTTTCTTGTTCAAAAATAGTCTTTAAAAGGTTTATTTAGACTGACATTGAGAGGCTGAAGCAGACTTTAATACTACTGGAATTACTGCAGTTCCAGTACTGTTTCGTTGCAGATGTTTCTTGACATTTTGTTAAGTGAGATCTGAACATGTCTCATGCTATCAAACTCCTTTTCTTTTGTAAACCACCTGGATGCCAATTCTATACATTGTTAATCCATAAATGTACTCCAGCTTCATTCATTTTCATGTACACACAAAAACATCTGGAGGTGAATTTATTGTTGGTATTGTTTTTCATTTAAATATAACCATTGGTTTTAATTTAGTTCTGTCTGTAAGTAAAACTGGTCTTTTCATGACCTGTATGTTTTATAAATTGTCTTTTTAGCTTTGGAGTTAACAGTTTTGTTATTAAGCATATAAAAAAAAATAAGGGGTTTCACCCACGCTACTGGTTTGAAACTGTGGGTAGTAGTAATGCTTTCTCTGTCAAATGACATATATGGAAATTTGTAATTTTGTTTTTGAGATCTGCAAGGGGTTTCAGTCCACTTTTAGTTTTCTGGCTCAACACCAAATTTTTTCTTTTCATAAAGCGAGAATACCAGTTTACTGTTGCCTTGAAATTTTTGCTTTCACTGTATACCAGTTCTGGTAAGTGCATAGCTGTTTTTCATGGTTTTCATTAACCAGTAATAATTTTCCAATTCAGACTAGTGACAGGTGACTGATCTTGTAGTACATTTCTTCTTAGGCATCTTCTTCAGAGACATTTCAATTTTCTTCCAGTCATACACCATTTATTCCATACTTTCTTGCTGCAAAACTCGTTTGAAAAAAATAGCAAACCTTGAGCTTAAAACTAGTGTCATTCTTTTTGCCGATGGAGCCATGGGTATAAAATATTTTCGGTTACAGTAAGAACAAAATATGATAGTCTGACCCAAGCGTTTTGCATTTCACTGCATAAGGTTGGCGACATCGTTGTTTATTTGTTTACATCACTGATACAAATGGCAGATGAGTGATACTGTTTTACAACAATATACAATATGTAGCAGTACTATAAAAAACTAACTAGTATGATGTATAATCTACAGTATTAATATTTTATAGTTTATGTTGACTTTAATTTGTTTATCAGCTGACAAATTTTAAAGGTTTGCTAAGTTATACCGATACAATATACATTACCTACCAGTGTGTGTTGTAGGTTGTTTTCTATACAATACATATAGAAAGATATTACAGTTAGTGTCTCAAGATACAGGTAAGTGATGTGACCATATGTTGTTTTGGTATAGGTTATTGTATACTGTAGACTCACTTCATTTAGCAGAAGGCCTAAGTTTTAGGTAGCCGAGAGGCCTAACTCAGAATTTTGAGCTAAAAATCTTTGTTGACGTGTAAGCTGCAATTTATATGTTAATAATATTATCACTTGAATTTTAAGATTTAAAACTTTATAAATTAAGAAAATAATTCAGAGCAGATCTTCTGTAATTGGGGGTTCCATTTTAGCAAAAAAGAAATTTGATGATTTAAAAGAATTTCTCAAAAGTGGTAGGTAAGGGGAGAGAAAGAGAGAGGGGGGATTTTATTGTATTAGGCATTTCTTTCATCAGGTTTCCTCTTTTTCAACAATTTTTGTAAGAAGGAAGAAAAGGAACTCAGTGAATTTGAGTATTCAAACTAGTAGGCCAATTGGTTGCTGGATACTATTATATCTCCATCTAGTGTTGTAATGAAAATTTTAGTTCCACCCAAAAGCAGAAATGATTATTTTTTTATGGCCCTTTTTTTTTTTTTTGAATGATATTGCACAAGTGGCATCAAAATTTGTCTTTGGATGGGACTTTGGTATACTACCATTTTCAAGTGATGATAGAATATGGAGTGCTCCAGAAATAACATTTGGGTTACTTCTCAATGTAACATTTGATTTTCTTGTTACCATGCAATAGCGCTTTCACAGTTTTCAGTGCATACTGACGAGATTAAGAATCAAAATGCACTGTGGTGTAATCTTTGGCCAGAGTCACATTGTACATTTACAAATACAGGAAAGAATTAAAAGTTATTAAGGCAATGCAAACAAATCTTGATTTTTTTTTTCCAATGAAAATAATCAAAACACAAATAACAGAACCAATAGTACCATATTTATTTTTGCTTTACATATATTTTTTTTTTATTTGTTGTATAAAGAAATTTTTTATTGCATGTAAATTTCCTTTACAATTATTACTTCTATACAATTAAGTCTACCAATTTTAGATGTATATTTCCTGTGATAATTAAAAAAAACTTATCTACATTACTCTGATAATGAAGCTCTTGATAACAAAATTTTTTTTTATTTCATTGATCAAAGTACTGGTGTATATTGTCATCTGCTGATTTGCATTCTATTACTTATCGACATTTCTCTTATTGTTTCAGATGACAAAAAGAATTAAATACCAATGTGAAAGATTATCCAAGCTGAAATAAATAGACTTCAACTTCCTGAATAGTTAATTCATTATCATTTCTAAATAGAAAAAAAAAAAAAAGAAGAAAGATCAATAATGTCAACAATGTACTGTTGCTAAAAATAATACTAGTAAAGCATACTGATTTAATCAATACTCCAAGTCAAGTTTTACTACACAAGTCAATGTTTTCATAGTTGGTATTAAACCAATCAATATTGGTAAAATTTTAGGGATATAGATATATGATAACTAATACCATGTGATATTCAGAGTACAATATTTGTTTTTATTAGAAATATTTCAAATAACTTGTTTGATTGCTTGCTTCCTTCCATTCCTTTATAGATATCTTAATATAAAATATATAAAAGATGATCATAATTTGCAAGAGACAACCTCAGATGAACAAGATATTATAAAGTTTATCACAATGTTGAAAATTGTGAAAAAGTTGAATAGTGACTGATAAATGTTATAGAATATCACAGAGACCATATTAAATTTATTTAAGGTCTATGAGACAATATGTTAATAGAACATATTTCTATAGCCTATAACCTTTTAAATTGACTTATAAATAAAAGAAAATATGCTACTTTACTTACACAATAAAACTTGACATATCCAAAACAAGTTTTCAATACTTTTAATGAGGATAGCTATTATAAGCTGGATCTCACACACACACACACACACACACACACACACACACATACATATATATATATATATATATATATATATATATATATCTCAGTCATTATGCAATGTATTACATCATTAAATTTTTTTTTAAAGAAATTTATTGAAAAACAAATAGGATTGGTTTCTTGATGGAACCATCTAAGAGGCTTTGACAACTCTACTCAAGGAGCCATTGCTATTTGAAGCCTACACATGCAATTTCCACAATGACAGCAGAAGAATTGCCAGCTGGTGGAAACTTCAGATTTATTAAGCTACTTTTATTCTGTGATATACTTCAGGATCATGGAGGTTGTCTGACAGATTTTGTTACCCACTTTTATTTCCTCACTGAATCCATAGGAAGTCAGAGTCCTTTTCAAATGACCCATGTATCAATTCAGTGAAACTACTTATTTACTAGGGACCAATTCTTCCAATAAGAGTTCTAAAAGGCGACATTCTTAGGTCTTCAACATGTGGTCAGCCCACTATAGTTGAAACTTTTGCACTAGAGACTTAACACTTGTAGCTGTGGTAGTGTCTAGAAGCTTGGTGTTAGAAATGAAATTGTTCCAATGCACTAAGAATGATGATGACCGACAGTGATGGAAAGGCTAGTAGGCTCAGGTGGCATCAGTATAGAACTCATGTGACAGCAACATGACGACTTTGGAGACTATGGTTTTTGTATATTTTGTGAAGCCCAGATAAATCTGTGTATTCCACCAAAAGCCTTGACCATTCTTGTCTATTTCTTTTGCCATTGTGATGCTGTCTAGATAGGATTTCACAGATCATTTTTAAGTTTGTTTGATCACTCACACACACAAAACATCTAAATTGTACACAGCAGAATAAAAAAAAAATTAGGTACAAGATTGCATTAGCTCTTTGAACCTAATTACGTGAAAAGGATTTTACAAGTACAAATTCCTTCTCTTAGATTTGATGTAGACAAAAGCTTTCCCAGATCAATGATTAAAAATAGCTTCCAGCAAATGAACCTTAGGATGACCATTCTTCTTCAAAACTGGCAAACTGATGCTACAGAATTATAAACAAAGAACAATAGCAAATAATAGAAACCCCATCACTTGAAGACTTTCTACAACAGAAACTAAAATGGATAGACCGTGAAACTTGAAGAGAAAATAATGACACAAGATATTTATGTTCCACACTATGTGAACAAAAGTTTAAGAAGGAATCCAACATCAATACTAGAAAAAGCAGTAACAATAGACTTGAGAAAACTATTTTCCTGAAAAATTGTTTTAATATAAAGATTTTATAAATTTCAACCAGTCACTGAATGCCAAATGTTTCCATATAAGGAAATGATTAATATTACCATTACTAGCACTGCATTCTATAAAATTTTGGTGGAACGAATCTCACCAATCTAGTATTTCAAAAGTATGAACTACCAGTCTGTCTTTTTTATTGCATTTATAGAGAAAAAAAAACATGGGGAAAATGTAATAGCAGAAAAGTTATTGATTTGTTTTTTTTTATGGCTTATCAAATCTTTGCAGGTTTTGTAAAGCCAGGAAATATTTTTAGACTGGAAGAATTTTTATTTTTTGAGATAATAATGGTTTAGTGATACAAGTCTTACTAATTAACCCATAGCATGGGAAAGAAGTGGTGGATCCATACCTTTCCTAAGGGTATTTGCATGTAAGTGAATATAATGAAACCAACTGGAATTGAAACTGCTATCTGATTAACAATTCCAAGCCATTATCCATTACACAACCTGCACATCCAAACTTTCAAAAATTCATATTCCCAACCAGTCACCCATCTGGGTACTGACTAGGCTCAATATTGCTTAACTTCAGTGATTGTACAGGAACTGGTGTTTCAATATGATGTGTTTGTCAGCCCATAAAAACTGTTTACAAATGTAATGGATGCTTAACATTGAAATTGATATTTAATGAATAAATTTTATTTGTTTTGAAGGGAAAAAAATTGTGTCCAGTATTATTTACTGAACACTTGCAGCCTTTAAACAAGGTCATTCCCAATTAGCTGATTTACTTTTTATGTTCCTAATATTTTTTTTTAAATGAAGGAAATTATAATGAAAAAGATTACAAAAACATTAAAGCTGAAATAATGCCTTTTCTTTTGGTTATTTTCACACATTATTCATTTACTCTTCATACTATTCATTTGTGATGCCTTCAGTGCATCTTTGTCATCCTCTTTGACTATATTATTACTTCTCTCTGAATTAATGGCCCTAAGACACTTGTATTGCTAGTAGAATGAATAATTTTCAAATAGGTGTTTCTCAACAACCAACAAAGCAGATATATTTTGAATATGTTCATAAGCTATTCTAGAGGAACCTGTATCCTCATCACCATTTTTTATTTTATTTTGCTGCTAAAATAATCCTAACAAGTAGGAATGTTAAAAAAAATCTTTTGTTATCTTGTTACATTTGAGAGCAAGAACAAGTCTATCTTTAACTTAACCAATATTGTAAGATCACTGGCAATAACTACGTTCGAGCTATTTTAGTGTTATAAAACAGAATATTCTCCATTTGCTATCAAGGGTTTGAGAGAGTGAGTGAGTGGTCAAACAATCTCTCTCATTGACTAACTGATATCTTCCATGTTGTTCTTTACAAAAGATCTGTTGAAACTGCAAACTAGACAGGCTCAACCAAATGAAAAAGAAATAAGAAAATCAGCAAGAATAACACAAAACAGCTGTCTCTTCAGCTTATGGTTTTCAGAAAGTGTACGACTCCTTAGTTATCACTAACTTAAATGGTTTAACCAATCTCGACTAAACTATCTACTGATGTTAGCTAATTGGACCTTACTGGGAATCCCCTTAGAGTGCGACTGCCACATCCCAAAAACTGAACTGAATATATAAGACCAGAACCTCCCACTGTTTTCTTATTCCTTTCTGAACAGGCCATGCATTTGTAAGCTTTTATAAATAGGCTTTCAATCTTAGCAACCACTTCCCATTAGCTAAACCTGAAAAAAATTAAAGTGCTGTGATAAAAACAAAAAAAATGAGGATATTGGTAGTGAAAAAAAAAAAAAAATCATTGTACAATCCTAACATCATCTTGTTACAAAAGTTTGAACAGAAATAAAGCCAGAGGGTACATTTGACAGAATCAGAAAATCAAAATGTCTAAAAGATGGCAAATAGAAAAATTATAAAGATTGAAAGATCATAAAGCATTTAACCAAGATAAGCATCTTTGTACCATCAATAATTTCAATGTCAAATTGGAAACAAGAACCTATTGTTTTTCTTCCCACATCTTCCCACCGGTGCGTGTGTGTGAAGTCTATCAATGAGGCACAACACAAAATTTTCTGGCACAGGTGAGCCAGTGGCTATTTCCTAAAAACTTTTATTACCTATCTTCTATTCTACTTAATGATGTTATTACACACACACACGTATATATATATGCGCATATCCCTATATATACAGACATGCTTTATTTTAATCTAATTTCATATATTTACATGGTTGTGTGTAAAAAGATGAAAAAGTCAGATATGTTTTATACAACAGCATTCTAGATTGAGGGATGGAATCTGACAAATTATAGATGCTTGCTTGGCATATTTAAAGATCTTTCTTTTATATTTAGGCATAAGTAAAGTGGCTTATGGCCATATCACATTGAAACACTGGTTCTTGTCTGATCACCTAAGTTAAGCAACATTGAATGTGGTCAGTACCGACATGGGTGACCACTTGGGAATACCAGGTGCTGTAAGCTTGGATGTGTGAATGGTGTGATGGCTAACAGCTTAATATTCCAGTAGAGTTTGTTACATTTGCTTCTGCACGAATACACTTGGGAAAGATATGAAAACGTCTCTTCTTTACACCCCAGCTATAGGTTAATTAGCAGGACTGACTGGGTCCTATAGCCATGGTTTCCAACTAGTCTATCACAGAAAGTAATGGCAGCCTACTGCAGGAAATCTACTAAGTCAATCATGATTCGAAAAGAGACATGATCCCCCAAGTCTCTATCACATATAGCACCTAGTGGAATAAGTTTGCCTTATTTATTCTGGAAATGTGAAATGTGTTGATAGAAAAAGCAAATCAAGTTTCTTATTGTGAAATTTATCATAAAAAAAAAATGAACAAAATAAACTTGCCTTTTATTAAAGATTCATGATCAAGTTATTGTTATTTTGTGTCTATGGAGAGAAAAAGATAGTAAAATAAGAGGAGAAAGAAAAAAAAAAGCCTAATATTTTTTATGATTTCTTTATTATACACCATTAGTGCATAAAACAAAAATATGCTCTACAATACTGGGTAGTAATAACTGATCTAGTTAGGAGTTAAAGTAAGCAACAAGTTACTGCATGCATTTTGAGTGCAGAGTCAAAGATTTTTAAGATAAATAACTTGTATGAATTAACTAAACAAACAGGTCACTGAAAAGTTCTAAGGTCAACTATGAAAGTAATGACCATGAAACAAACATCGTTATTTCAATATTGCAGTTCAAGACACTTGATAGATTATTTCTTCAACTTAAAATTCCTATGCTTCACCTTCTATTATCACCTCTAAAATTTCCTTCCATTTAAGATTTAGAAACAAGCAACATTCAGAGAAAACAAGAGCTGGTAAGTAAGGTGGATAGTCTATATACTTAAACCTTAAATTCTTCAAAATATCCATTGTCTTGCCAGTCTTGTAAGCAGGTGCATTGTCCTGCAAAAAATTGAAGACATTTCCACTGCTTCCCTTGCTGCTTTTCTTTCAGCACCTCCTTTAACTGGAATAGCAAGTTAGAAGTGTATTGTTTGACTCCTCTGAAGAGGGTGGTGTCAATCATCAAAATTCCTTATTAAAAAAAGGAAAATTGCAGCCACACCTTTTTCTGATGACTTTTGGGTATTTCATTTCTTCTTACCTGGAGAACTAGAGTGCTGTCACTGAATTAACTTTTGTTTGAGTTGTGTATCACTTTCATCAACAGTGACAGTCAATTTGGAAAACATTGCTGAAAATGTTGTAAAAATCAAACTTGGAAATCTTCCTTGATATTGTTTCTAGTTGGCATTCAAATATACTTGCACCCATTTGGTCGACAGTATCTTCCTATCCAACTGCTAATAAATTACAAATGCATTGCCCTGATATCTGTAATATGCCTAAGCAACTCTTTTGACTAAGATTTTTCAATTGGCCAAAATTAGGCTACGAACAAGAACAATAATTTCAGAAAATTACACTAAAAGCTTCCCAAATCCTGTTGCATCATGGATCACAAATTCTGCACACTAGAAATTGACAGTAAAGTATCAGGTTAACTTGTCATCCAAAGTTTGTATCAAATTTCCTTTGGATTCCTTTTGCAGTTTTTTTTGTTTTTTTCTGCAGGAACAGTAACTTGATAATGGAACAGTGTTCAACACTTTGAAAATTCCATTCTTTTCACTGAAATGATTGAGTCAATGATCTGAAACAAATTTAAAAACAACTAAGTGCAAACGTCATGCAAATTGGCTTTTTATGACATAAAAAGGATACACTTTCCAGCTCCAGTGACAAAAATACATTATGTGAAGTGGGTCAAGCTAAGAATTTTTTTAGAACCCTCTTGCAGGTATTTTGAATCCATATAAAAAATAACATTCATATCATTGCTCAGTTGATTTGAATGCAGAATTATCTGACAGATTATAACAAAGTCAATTATAACAAATCTAAATTGGCACCATTAATTTTGAATAATAATGAGTTTGAATTTTGAGATTGTATTGTTTTACCGTGGCAAAAACTAAAACAGCTTTGAATGAAATCTTACTACAGTTAAAAGGCCACCACGTACAACAGAAGGAGAAGTAATGTATGTAAATAGTGCAGAATGTAAAAGGTCAACATTTGTATAGAAATATGTAGTCTATAATTTCACAAAATTTCAAGTCTTTATGCAAAATATATATATTTTTTTCAATTAAGCCACTTTTCTATCAGAAAGATAAGAAATGTTTACAAGGTACTTTTGGTGGAGGTGTACAGTTGGAACTATAACAAGAAATAATAATTTTGTTCATATTACTATAGATTAAGTACTCTAGTTTAGAGAGAGAGGGAGGAGAAAGGAGGGGGAGAGAGAAAGGAGAGAGAAAGAAAGCATAGGAGAACCCACTAACTTGTCCAGTGGTCATTCATCTGAAGACGAAACTTATGTTACTCTCTCTTGGAGGTGTACATAGCAGAAGAGGCCTCCCACTGGTTGCATGCATTTTTTGCAATGCTAAAATAAAAAATTTATCTCCAATGCAAACAAAGATACATAAAACTGGGGAGAATGAGATAACAGGCTACACATGTCATGAACAGTAGTGTGTCTGAGAGGAAAACTGATTGTAAGGAAAGAAACAAATAAAAGTTAAGTTTTTTTTGCTACAAGTAATATAGAAAAGTAACATTTTTACTGATAATAATAGAACTCATTCCAATCAATTTAAAATACAAAGTATTTTGCTTATCAGAAATATTAAAGTTAATCTATTAGCTTGAAATTAAAACTAAAATGAAAGCTTCAAAAAGTCTTTTTTGAAGCTTTCATTTTTATATTTATTTTCTTTGGAAGTATCCCATGCCACAACTTTTACATTTATTAGTATTATTATAGAGTTAGGCTAAGTACATATTAGTAGTCTATAGAATCAAAGTAAACTTTCAATTTGGCAGGGATGAGATTTTTCTGTAACTTTTGCAGGGAGCGGGGACATGAAAAGGATTTCATAAGCTAAGTATAGTAATTTTAAATTTGTAAAAAGCTAGTGTTAATGATTACCTAAATAATTTCAGAAAGGAAAGGGTTTATATTTTACCATGAACCGAATATAAAACAAAGGTTTAAATATTATGGTCTAATACTTTTGTCTTTTTTATTTCTATTTTTTCAAACTTCAAAATAGGGACATACCTATAACCAGTCTTAACATAAGTTACATTTCAGACGGGGGACAAATGCCTCCAAAATTTAAGCGGAGTGTAAGGGAGATAAATCAGTTTATTTGGTATATAGCAATTGTTTGAAATGATAACTTCTATCTATATCTCAAATCTTTTCAATGCTTACTTTTTAAAGATACTACGCAAAAATTAGATTATTTGAATGGGAAAAAACAACAACAAAAAAAGCATAAAAACTTCGATTTATAATTAAAAATCTAAATTAGAAATTAAATTTGAGGAGTGCTGAAAAGATTTATGAAGGACATTTTGATTTGGCTGAAAATTTTTAAGCAACTCTACGTAAAGTAGGGAAAATTATGATCAAGTCTTCGGTCACTGGGAGTTCACACCATATCAAAGCCCATGGTGAGAGGAGGATAAGAAAATTGGGGGTGGGGGTGAATGAAACAATTTTGTTTTTTTAAATTTTTCAATTATTATTGCTACTTTTTGAGACGAAATGAACGCTTCATAAATAAATATAGAAATTAAAATATAAAAAAACATCTACGTAAACCTAAGAGTTAAGTAAATTTGATACTGTGAAAAAAAAGATGACATATCGATTAGGCTGTTAGTGTTGTTAATCAATTCTCTTCTTTCTTAGCTTATCTGATTTTATTTAATTGATCCCTTTAGTAGTTCAATAAACTTTTTTTAGAACGTAAGTTAGAGAAAACATGTATCAAAGGCCACGTTGACATTTAAGCCTCGATTACCGGATTTGGAATGGATTATTCGAAAAAGTAAGAAAGAAAAAAAAAAAAAAACGCCACCGAACTTTACATATCAATACTTGTATCCAATCAAAAAATACTTTTTTTTTGTTCACCCAGTACAGTGTGTCCATCATACAAAGTAGAGGGTTAATGAACAGGATATTTTTACGGATGTAAGAATTGCGAATTATGATGAGAATAGGCGTGATATCAGCTGACCCAGACTTGAAGAAGTAAGATTGCAGAAGCATCCTCCTGGGAGTCAGTCAACGGCTCTTTGGGAAACTGTCCGAAAGAAACTTCCTTCTTACCAAGGGAATGAGGATGAATTTA
Source organism: Acanthosepion pharaonis (assembly GCA_903632075.3). Classification (NCBI taxonomy): domain Eukaryota; kingdom Metazoa; phylum Mollusca; class Cephalopoda; order Sepiida; family Sepiidae; genus Acanthosepion; species Acanthosepion pharaonis. The sequence continues at coordinate 215,444 of CAHIKZ030002136.1, forward strand.
ACCCTATAAACGTGGAATGGAGGGTTTTCTTAGCTATAAGGTCTGCTGAACTGGTGAAAAAAAACTAAGGAATGCAGCTCGTCAGAATATTTTTCCATGGAAATAGCGATAGAATAGAGAGAGGTTTGCGAAGTTGTGTCTGTGGGGAAGGAGCTATAGAAATAAAATAATTCTTTTTGTCGACGGAATAAAAAGGTATTCGATGATCCGTCTTCTAGGTAACGCGTCCCTCAATGCTGCGGCAACAGCGTTGAACCGGACAATTTCCTAGATTACGCATACAACACGTTCAAATAAAAAACAAATTCTCTGAGGTGGGAGTGTATATAATTGCCACTAGGTACTAAAATAAAGTAACCAAATTGATTATTTTTAATTTAAATTTTAGTTTATGATTTCTGGCTTTGGAGTACTGGCTCATTTTCTTTTTACTTCCCCATCCTCTCCATTTGTGATGAGAAACCAGACTGAGATCAGGTAACCGGGGATTCGTCCCACAGGTAGCATTATTTTCCCATAACGAGTTATGTCTTGATGTCTGCGGTATCAGCCGATTCCTGGCTGACTCAGCATCCATAAAATTAAAATGCGACCTTAGTTCGTAAAACCAATTGAGTGGTTATGGATTCGCCTTCCTTACAACATCATGAAAAATTCGTGTTTTAAATGTGGTACATAATGCATCGGTCAAGACAAAACATTCAAGAAGAAGTGACCTTTTAATTTAGAGCAATATAAAAATAGTTAACATTAAACATCTAAATGTCAACTTTTACGTATAATAAACTAGTTATTTTTTTTATAATAAAAAAATAACTAGTTTATTATACGTAAAAGTTGACATTTAGAAATTTTATTTATTTTAATGAAATTCATTGAATAAGAAGATTATTAAAAGCTCTGCCATTTCTGGCGATCAACAGCGTAGATTTTAATTTATTTAAAAAATGTATCAAAGTTTTAACTTTTAGTTTTTACATGTTTTAAGAAAAGTTTATTACTCTTTCTTTTAAAAGGATAATTTTTAGTTTTTACAGAATGATTTTTCTTGTTGTTTTAAAAAAGTAAATACCGTATTAAGCAAAAAACTATTTTAAAAATAATGAAGTGCTGCGGTAATCAAGCACACAAAAAATATAGTTTAAAAAAAGTGAAATTAAGTATTTTTTAAGAAAAAAATTAAAATAAAACAGTCACGGAACAAACAGAAAAAGACAATGTTTTGGGGTTTTTTTTTTAAATGACAATGAATTCCGATAAAAAAAATACTTTTCTCCTGTTTTTCTAGAGAAATTAAAGCAAATTTAACAAATAGATTAATGTTAAAAAAACATCGGAATTATTAAGACTGATGAAAACAAACACTTTTTTTTCAAGGAAGGTTTAATCTTTTTTTTTGCAGTGAACTTTTCATTTTCATTATCATCGCGTAGTACAGATTCGGAGCAATTTATTTTCGAATAAATAAATTTACTTACCTTTAAAACAGATTTCACCGTTGTACACGGTGGGATTTTAATCCAGACCCGATCGTGAATTTAAAAGAGGGTAAAGTTGTTATTAAATTAATAAAAAAAAGAAAGTCTTTCCCCGAACAACAACAAAACAAAAATGATTCCGTCTTCCACCAACAAATATCACGTGTCTTAATAAACTTACGCCAAAGGCCGCTTGCGTCATTTTACGCAACGAATATTTTAAAAAAATTATTTGTTGTTTACAAATGGAAAAATATTTAAAATTTGAGAAATATTTACATTTCCTGATAAAAAAAAAAATCATTCTCTTTTTGAGTGAGGAATTGCCAACATTTTTTTTTAATTCTTGTTTTGGAGAGTAAAGAGAAAAGAAAAGCTATTTTTATTTAACGTCGTTAATTTGTACGGAAGTCAATAAGCGATAAAAAAATTTCACGTTTATTATTTTTTTTTTTTTTATATCGCTTTCAGATATTTTTTTACATTCTACCGCCATTATTACCATGGATCGAAAACACGGAGAAAGAAGTTACCTCTGACAAGACTCGAACCCTATCGACCTTAATGTCGTAATTAATTTAATTCGTAGTAGTAAGCGATTTTTTCTTAAATGACACATTTTCATTATTTTTTTAGAATTTTATTAAAGTCTATTTTATCTTATTTTAATGAATGTTTTTAAAAACTAGTAATGACTTAAAGTGTAGAAAAAAATTATAGATATAAAAATGCTTTTACCTACTAAGAAATTTATACAAACTACACAAAGTACTACTACTACTGCTGCATAAACAAATAGTCTGAATCTGTCTAGGTTTAAGTTCGTTGAGCTGTGACTAAATTGGTTAGAGCTTCATACATGTCAGATGGGCTCCCAAGGATATGACAGGAGAATTCAGGTCTTGTCAAAGGTCACTTGTTTGTTTCTGATCCATGCTGTTTTTGCTTAATGATTGTAAAATATTTTAAAATAAACCAGAGTGTGGCTATTTTTTTTAAGGCAACAGTATGATAATCCCTTCCCAAAAGGGCCAAAAAAACTAATGAAAATATTCAAGTTCGGGCAATTAGTGTTAAATCAGAATTTGTACGGTGGAGTAATGGATAGCGGCTCAGATTAAGGAATTGGAGAGCCGAGTTCGAATTCCATTCGGAGTCATTACTTACTTGCTAATACCCTTGAGAAAGGTATGAATCCTCTTCTTCTATCCCCACCCACCCCAGCTATGGGTAAATAGATCTTGGATGGCAACTGATCTATCGCAGAAAGAAATAGCAACCGACTCGATAAATGACTGACTGCCTCGTCAGTCATGTGTTGGAAGATACATGTTCGCCTAGGCATGTATCACGCATGGCACATTACTGTGTCCACTGACTCATATTTGAAATTTTAACATTAAAAATTTGAAAAGATTTCAGAGGCAAATTAATGACAAACAAGAAAAAATAGAGCACACACACAATATATATAAACAGTAGGCTTCAGGGAAGAGTTACAAAAAATTAAAAATTCTAAAGTAAGATTAAAATTTACAGATGCAGTAAAAAACAGATTACAAGATATAAAAAGCAAAATTTGAGCCAATCAAGTTTTGAAAACATTTCACATTTCACTTCATATTTCTACCTTCTGAAAACATAAATGATACTTTGCAACAGGTCATGGTCAGTCAACATAAAAGTGCTAGCTCATTTCTATAAGTCGGATTTCCTTCGCGAGTGTCGATATATCTCGACGATTATTCCTCGGTCTAGTGACCTTTCTCGGCCTAGGAAGGTCTTCTATTGTGAACTAGTGGAGTGGGTCGCGAAGGATCCTTTAGTTTCGCTCTTTCTTGTTTTGGGCCCCAGCAGCGAATTTCCTCAGTAACCCTGAGTTTTCGCTTACCTGGCGACTGGTTCTTAATAGGCTATCTCTCAATGACAAGGCCTTTATATGGGGCTTGACGGATTTGCCAGACTGAACGATGTGACCTTGGCCTAGAATAAACGGCTTCGCACGCCTTCTACCATTGTCATCTGGTTCGCCCCCTATGGCACCATGTCGGCGAGTTGATAGCTCGTATCGCTCTCGAAAAGCTCGTTCTCATTGATCGCGCATACGCGTGTGACAATGTGTCGCCCCCGTATTCTGGGGGTGAAACGAATGGTGTTTCTAACGCTGCTGGCCACGGCCCGAATGGTGATTTGGACGACGCGACAGGAGGAAGTTTTGCGAGACAACTGTCTTTCTCCTCAGTATCTGATCCGATTCTTTGAGCATCAACTCAAGATGAAGATTAGAAATGATAGAAAACGCTTGCATTCGACAGGCTTCAGCGGAACGTGGGTGACTGAGGTGGGCTTTGTTCGTCTGAACGGGGGCTAGCCTTGATTTTCTTTTTTAGGTCTGCGTATTTCGCATCGAGGTGGTTTCCTGTGGAGCCCTCCCCTGGTTAGGCTAGACAAGCTTTGTGTACCTAGTTAATGTGAGTACGTATTGTCCCCGTCATGCTCCCGGCTATATCTTTTGTTATGATCGAAGCTGAGATTCCCAACCTCCCTAGTTTGTTTTTGACCCCCTTTCATTTCGAATGGGTCAGATTCATTTATTTCCCATGTCCATATATATTTTCTTCTTTCCCTTTCCCTTAGCGAGAGAGCCTTTTGATTAACAAAAAACAGCGGCCTCTCTTTTTGAGGGTTGAACCTACTAACATCAGTTATCTTTGTTTTGGGGTTCATCCCTCTTCCCTCTCAGTGTGAATCATCTATATATTTTTATGTATAAGTTATTATAATCACCAGATTTTTATGTCATGGGGTGCGTTCCCTGAGAGTATGAGGTATTTTGGTATATGAAGGATTGATTGGTGACGGACGATTTTTTGTGGTGAATGCACAAATTGTAACGAGTGAATGGGTCGTGAATTGGATTAGCTAGGTATAAGATAGTTAGTGAAGACCAGCCTCAACCTCTTTTCTCTTTTCGGCCTTGTGCCACAATTGTGTATATTTGACACAATAAATCAAAACAAAGTGAAGGCTCTCAAGGATGATCTTGGGCGGAATCTGGGAGGTGGGGGTTCTCTAGTGATCGACCTAGCTACGAACGCCCTGGAGCGTCCTTCTAGCAAACGCTACCGGGATCAGGTAATTAGACATAAGTTAAGCAAGATGTTATCCGAAGCTGTGAACATGGGCGCAGAATTGCACAAGGAAAAGATCCGTCAATGTTGCAGTCGCTACATTCGAGAGAGGTCAAGACCCCGAAGGTTTTTATGGTGGATGTGTAAATTGTAAGGAATGAATGGTTCGTGAATCGGATTAGCTAGGTATAAGATAGTTAGTGACGACCAGCCTCAACCCATTCCTCTTATTTGGCCTTGCTGTATTTTTGAGCAATAAATCTCAGGTTATGCACGATCCTCGTATCATGACAATACTGATCGCCTCCCTGACTGGAAGGATTGTTTGAAGGAAGTAGATGCGATTTCTGCCATTCAGTGATGAGGTCCTCCTCCCTGTTTTTTGTTCATACTTGCTTTCTTTTCCTCTTTTCACCTCTTCCTTCTTGGAAAGTTGAAGACATTGCCTTTCCTTTTCTTTTCTCTGCTTACTCTCTCTCTCTCTCTCTCTGGAAGATGCAGTGAATTTGCTTTTCTTTTCCTTTCTTTACCATCGCTCCGGATTTGACGGTCGAGTATATCCCGTTCATTTCTGTTGAGCAACCCAGTGCTCTGCTTAATTAATTTATTCACTGTTTTTTGTATGTTAATTTTCTTAACATTTTGTTTGCAGAAATACCATCATGATGGCCTATGCTATAATCTTTGTTTATTTAGCAACCAAACCATGTTTTGGTGCCTTTTTCATCGGCATATGCCATATTGAATTCAACTTAGCAACACGGCATCTTGATTTAGTTTCCCACCAACTTTCTGGATTTACGTAATGGTATACCACGTGTGGTATCTTTTTCATTCTGCATGCCACCATTTTGGAATTTTACTTACCAGTCCCAAATCACTTCATTTAAGTGATTTCTTTTGAGTTTAACTTATCCTTTCATCAAGGATCATAACACACATTTCCAAAGACTTACCACTTGCATGTGGTTACCATGCTCCTTTTTCTGGACTACTAATTTAACCACATCGGCATATCAACGCATTCACACTTTGGAACATTTTTACGAGTTTTTAATATTTCACCCCTTACCAGGTGGTGACTCCTTTCAGTTCTTATAAATCAACAAATGTACATGATTGTAATTAAGTTGTTGGTTGTTTGCCAATAATAAAGCTTTGGCCTTTTTATTAAGAACTGTAGCGGATCGTGGGGGTTTACATGCTGTTGAATTAGGAACACGTGCTGTTTATTCCTGCTAGAAGGTCCGCTAACAGAACATAGCGAATTTAGAAATTTGAATCCACCATTAAGAAATGTAAAGAAAACAAACAAGACCTATATATATATATATATATATATATATATATATATCAACAAATATATGTATTAAACAACAATTTTACAAGTGACAAAGACATCAACATTTGTGAGTGAACGTGAAGAGTTAGTATTTTGGTGAATGTTCGTACGTACGTGTATGTGTGTATAATGTTCATGGCGTCTTCCACAAATGGGAAGACGGAGATCTTCTAAAAGAGCTTACATTATAGTCGCTGAAATGAAGAAGTGAAAAAGAGAACAAGGTGAGAAGTCGCCCAGTATTTATACTATAGGGAGAGTGAACTCTAGTGACAATTAGGGAATTAAGGAGGAGCTAACTCCGACAGAACTCTGCCTTTGTTGTAACTCAGTTTTTGGTGTCGATATTTTCCTGTAAATTCCTTACATTAAGATTCCTGATAATTAGCAACACTGTGGGTCGCTACACGTTTACAGGGACAGGTAATTAAAATGTGTGAAACGAAAATTTAATCTTCCTTTTTAAGGTTATAATAATAACATTTTAGCGCTCAAAAATTAGAGATAAGAAAACCCCAGACATTTCTTGTATTTTCTTATTAAATTATCTGAACACACATCTCTAAAAAAAAAAAAAAAAAAAAAACATATGAGAGAAAGTCTCTATACACTTTTCTTATTCGTTATCTTATCCTTCTTTCGGATTACAATCCATATTTGATCTATGTTTGACCCCAAACTCAACATTTTACTCAGTCTTACTGTCTCTCGTGTCTCCAACAGCACATAACCAGATAAATAATACTTGTTTTGTTGTTCCCATGTTTTGCTGTTTCTAATTTTTACGAGTATTTTTGTATATATAAATATTAGAGGGTTTATAATTATTTACTCCCCTACAAACCCTATAGTTGGGAGGGTGAGACAATGCCAAGTAAGGGATAAAGCGAACATGCAAATTAAAAAAAAACAAAACAAAAAACATTCACACTGTTGACCATGTTTGCCGTAGTCTTTGAATATAGAATCCAGTGAAGTACGTAATATGCTCAATATCAGAGGTTGGCAGCGAAGATTCGGAGAACTTAAGTAGCAGCTGTTAAGTAATTATTTAAGTTTTCGATATCAGAGGTTGGCAGTGAAGATATTTTGGGAGAAAAAACAAAATGGCTGCCTTTATACACGTCGCATTAAATATTTTGAGCTTTCTGATTGGTTAACCCTTCTATTGGTGAACTATAAAATGAGTCAGCTCATTTTGGTTGGCTCACTAGTACAGACATATATCTCGACTGGATCAGCTTTACATTTTCCTATGCCCGTATAATATTTTATCCTTTTTCCCACTCCCTTAGCGAGAGCGCTTCTTGATTTTGTCCCCTGGGCAGAATACAGCGGCCTCTCTGTTTTGAGGGTCGGACGGTCCCTACTAACATATGTTATGTTTAGTTTGTATTTTGTGTTTATTTTCAGTTATTATTGGGTTCATCTCCCTCCCCTTGCATTAGAATTTTATGTATATCATTTATGTATCATCAAATTTTTATGGATTGGGGCGCGTTTTGGTAGGTTCCCCTGGAGTGGATGTGGTATTATGGTGATTGGAGGATTGAACGGTGATGGATGAGTTCTTGTGGTAAATGAGTAAATTGTAATGTATGAATGGGTCGTGAATCAGATTAGCTAGGTATAAGATAGTTAGTGTTGACCAGCCTTTACCCCCCCATTTTCGGCCTTGTGCCACAATTCTGTAAAGTAACAGAATAAATCTTCTAGTACAGACATATATCCAAAAAACTGTAACACACACTTAGCATTTCCTGTTGCTACAGACTTCTGCTTAAAGTTTTAAAGAAAATGCATTTAATGCATTTTCCTTAAAACTTGAGAAGGGCTCAAAACAAATGTTTCTGGCGTTGGTAGAATTTGTCTGACATGGCACTAGCAGTAATTTTTAACAGAATTCAGAGGCTAGGGCCAGAATGGCCAGCAATTAACCAGGATGCCTCGCGGGCATGGTATTCTGACAATGATAGATTGTCTTTGTTCAAATGTTAAATATAAGTCCAAAAAGATGCAAATTAAATTAACGGTCTACAAATCTTCCACAACAAATCAGTAACAAATATATAACAAGCATTCATTGGTTAATCACCTTCAATCTAGCTTGCTGGTTGGTCAGTTCCGACCAATCAAACCGCCTGCTCGCGACAAATCTGTTTTCTCGCGTTCTCCATTTGAGCCTCCCACGTGGTACAACAAAATTATAAGAAGAGAACACGAGTAATTCTCTCTCTCGCGCGCGCGTCTCATTTGCCACGATGTAATCTTCATGAAATCCCGTCTTAACTAATGCAAGTCAGACGTTAAAGACCATTACCAACATTCACGCAAGTACGAACTCTGAAATCTCTTCTGAACTTTTACCAACTTGTACAATACACAATTCCAAACATGCTAAAGAAACTTTATTCTTCTAAACTACAGTTTAATAATTACTTTCACTTTATGAACTTAGGTACAAATATTACCTAATCTAAGAGACACAACTCTGTCTAACCTTTTCACTCAGTATTCATGCATGTATATCAAATATTAATAAATTCAATTGTTACGTTTTGAAACAAGATGTTTATGAATCTTTATTCTATGTCTTGTATTAATTGTTGTGGATGGAAGATTATTGAACACGCACAATTTTAAGCCTTCTGATAATTCAAACCTATTCCTCCCCAACACACACAACACACATCTGTAACAAATTTTGAAATGTTGATGCACCTCCCACATCTGGATTAAAGAACAGCTAAGACCACCCGTGGGGGCTACTGAGTCAATGTGTGTAATGCGTTCTCATGATATTATTTCTCTTGCTGCCTCTTAGAATTCAAGTTGCCACCACTATTTCCTAATAAAACAAATAAGGAAAAGAAAGTCCTTTTCGTTGATACCATATGTAATAATATGGGGACCCAGGGACAATGCAGAACGCAACAAAGTGTTGTAAATTGGTTGACTATTTGCAGATTTCCAAAAAGGAACACATTTTTGGCTGAAAATAAGGAATTGGGAAATATGTCCCTCTTAAATATACTCACTCGTGTTCTGCGGCGGTTTATCAGCACCAATAACAACACAATATAATTAAAAAAGATATTCTTGTTATAGTATTGTTGTTGCCATTACTGAAGCATTATTCACAGCCTAACTGTGCTCACATCCATTATTTGTTCTCTTTAACCATTCACTTATTGTTAATGAATGCCAATGGTTGGAATTTTTTCACATAGGGAAATTCAATGATACACCTTTGTTTTGCATGCACTGTAATTGTCAGACTATTTTACCAGATTGCTACATATGACAAGATCAAAAATATGTTATAAGTTATTGGCAGAAAGAAACCACGGTTTAAAAACTTGATGATGCATTTTGTTCTGAAAAGATCTACTTCAAGTAAGTTTGAGAAACCTATTTTTTTTAAAAATTATTTTAAGAGATTTTAATATTTTAACTGATAATACTGGCTTCTCAGTCAATGAATGCCGAATGTTTCCTTATAAGGAAACAGCTAATATCATTACCATTTACTGATTGAATTAGTGTATAATATATATTAGTTGTTTACTCGTGTCGGGGTTTTTTCTTTGGGATTTAAACCTGGTTCTGTGCGATTTCTTTCGACAGACTTTCATGTTTCTAGCTCTTTCTTTTTTTAAAACTTTTTCCTTCGAGATTGATTTGATTATTGGCAAATCAAAAATTCGAAGTTTTTTCGAAACGAGTATAGTTATATATATATATATATATATATATATATATATATATATCCAAGTGGTTAGAATGTTCGCTTTCTGATCACGAGACCCGTTCCCATGTTTGAATCTCACAATGGTCGATTTGTTAGGAAGGTGACTTCTTGCTGTTATCAGTTTGGAGGAGGTGATCCCAGCATGCAGCACTTTTGAAAAGTGCCTGTCACTTGTGAGGGAAATTGGATTGACGGACCCTTGGGAGCCATCGATGGTTGTACTAGCATGAAATCAGATCTCATTGTAACTGAGGGTTTGAGTGTGCTGGCCTTGTTCTGACTGTTGATCATGTTAGAAAATCTGCCCTCTCCTAGAAACTGTAACTAAAGTCCGCTCAACATAGTTTCAGTATAAACCACATGTGTGCTCTGTAAGTATTGAACAAACACAAATGTGCCTGAGCAGGCATTTTCATTCAAACATGTTTCATTGAATAATATAAATATATTGTCTACTTATTTTTATACTGATCCTTTTCCGTTGTCTAATCAGTTTTTTGGTGTTAAGATGAAATTTATGAAGGAAGGCGCCATAGTTTTTTTTTTAAACCCAACTACTTTCAATCTTTTCTAAGATTATCTTCAGGGGTAAATTTCAAAGAGAAACTTATTGTAAATGCGATGAAATCTGCATTCTGTTATGATTTTTAAAAGCATGCACAAACGTACTCTTTTATAGTTATTTTAAAATTCTAAATTTATCTCTTGTAGTTATGGAATTTTTTGCAAAACAAGTGTTTCAGTATAAGGGAGCTGACTGGAAATTGGTAGAAATATAAAATGGTGTTTGCACACGTTTTTAAAAATCACCACCAAAATGGATTGCAGATTTTATTCGCAGTTACATGTGTATGTATAATTCATCTAGAGAAAATCCAACAAATAAAAAATTTTATATCGGTAGTACAAAAAATTCCTTTAAAACTTGGTGGTATCAACACATATCATCTTTCAACAACAATGCGTATTGTAAGACAATATCCCTTTCCAAATATTTTTGGCATTTAAAAGAAGTTTACAAAACTCCTACGGAAAATATTAAAAAAACTACAACCTGGAAATCCTTACATGATCCATGTCCCCTATGTTTACAAGAAAAATTGCATATTACAAAGTTTCCAAACAATAAAAACCTGTTAAACCAAAGAAATGAATTAGCGGTGTTGTGCCGCCATTGTCTACATTTTACCTTAAAATATAGTTAACTTTTTTTTCATAACATTTATTTGATTTATTTAACTATAATATTCTGAGGTTTTACCGTTTATTTAGTATAATTAACAACATATATAGTTGTTTCCACATTTTTAATTTTACCCATAGGCCCTTTTAAGAAGCTTCCTGAGTATATTTAAAAAAAAAAATTAAATCCGTTTCTAATAAATTAATGTCTACTTTAACAAATCGGCAATTCATTCTTGGATACACTAATAATACATTTGTCGCTGAAATTCCTAGTATCTTTGAATGACATGTCTAAGCATCAGTTTTCTTGACATGTACAAAATAACCCACCACCTCCACTCTCTGACCTTATTTTTACATTTTAGCGTAGACCTGACATTCATTGGTTAATATAGACATACCCATATTTTAATTCTGACCTTATACTCCCACTCTTTAACTTACGAAAAGAGGTAAAGATTTGTTTCTAAATTTCCTTAATAAATCATTTTTATCAGACGTTATCGACCATCATCTGAAGACGTAACATCTTAGTTTTGAAACATGAAAGTTTTTGTGCAGTGATGTAAAATGTTTTTATTGTAACTTATAATAAAAATATTATAATATATATATATGTGTGTGTGTGTGTGTGTGTGTGTGAGAGAGAGAGAGAGAGAGAGAGAGAGAGAGAGAGAGAATATGGTAAATGTGGATTCCGGGATGAAATCCGGTATGAATAAATAACAAACGCCAAGAAGGAATATAGGAAAATAAATGTATTAATGTAATAATACAAACTGGTAAGGCAGGTTAGTAGTTCCAGGAATGCGGGTTAGTAGCAAAATATATATATATACAATCTTTGGTATCGACGTATCACTGTATGACTTCTTACTGAGTCTACGCGCATGCTCACTGTGACTCTTGCTAGTTACGTTCGTTCTGGTTCGTGCTCGTTCTTCTCCCGGGTATTCACTAGCAGTAAGTATATGTATACCCTGGGTGAGTCCATTTGTGTAAAAAGGGGTGAACCCCTCAACAGTAAATATCGTATATATAGAAAATGGGTGGATAAAGTTTAGAGCAAAATGCAAAAACTATTGGTGACAGTTTACACTGAAACTTTTATATTTTAAAATGTTTCTGATTTCTTATTTATCAAGATATTTTACTTTCTAATTCAGATATGGATGTAATCTGGAAATGTGATCTACCAGACAACCTCAAACGGAAATTTTTGCACCATTGTAGAGGAAGATTTCATGTATAGTGCCACCGCTTGGACATTAACTAAAACCCTCTAGTCTAAACTTGATGTTGTAGCGATAGGGGTACCATTATTGTTTATTCTCGACGGAATCGCCAATATATGTAATGGTTTGTATATTCCTTGAACGTCGGTGTCACCAAATATGTAGCGATATGGTCCTACGACGAACGTCGGGGTTGCCAATGTAGTGATAGGGTTACCAATATTTAACTTGGACTAGGAAAGATGAGATTAAGGACAATGCGTGAACGCAATGCAATTTATATTTGACGTAAATAGCACATAGAATAAAATACAAAACTGAACTGAATGATTCCAAAACATAATTAGATTTATTAATGTTTGATGTACATGCATATGAACTGAAAAGGTAGGACAGAGTCGTGTCCCTTTGATTAGGTATTAGTTGTACCTGAGTTCGTATTAAGAAAGTTTGGAATTGTGAGTTTGCAAAGTTGGTAAAAGTTCAGGAGTGATTTCAGAGTTCGTGAATATTGGTAATTGTCTTTAACGTCTGGCCGGCAATGACTAAGACGGAAGTTCCTGAAGGTTACATCTTGGCACTTGGCAGCAAGGAATGAGAAGTGCAAGAGAGATGAATGAAAAAACTACTCAAAGAGTTCACACGTGTTCGGTTTAATGGTCGTGTACCACGTGGGGGGCTCAAACGGGGAACGCGGGAAAAACAGATTGGTCGCGTGCAGGCGGTTTGATTGGTCGGAACTGACCAATCAGCAAGCTAGATTGGAGGTGATTGACCAATGAATACTTGTTATATTTGCATGAAAGTTGGATGTTACTTACCAGATAGGAAGAGTGCATTTCCTAAAAAGAGGTAAAGCTTGTTTGTTGTGGAAGGTCCCACACCGTAATGGACTGGTCCTCGTTGTAGTGGTAGGCAATAGTAGAAGACAATAGGCGTCCCCCTTTACCTCCAGATCAGTCTGTATTTATGGCTGACACCAGCCACTTATATTACTGTGAGGGAGAAGCCAGGTGTATGCATATTCATTACATCATGTACACATTCTGATACTTAACCGTTCACAGGGATCCGTCCCTGCGCTGGTAGTATCACAGCTATGACTAGTTTGGACTGGCTCTGACCAGCTATAACTAGCTTAGATCAGCTCTCACCAGCTTGGCCAAGCTATGACCAACGGCCCAAGTGAAGACAGTCGAGTCCCCGTGTTAAAAACTGACCTTGTATCACAACCTGGCTCAGTGGTGGTGGTGGTGGGGGTCAAGTAAATGCAAACCATTCACAGTGAAAGGCAGACAACTTTGTTCGTTTTATAAAAAAATATTCTTGCATGCGATTTACTGATTTGTTTTAAAAGTACACAGTATTTTGCAATTTAAAAACTAACTTACAAAAAGAAACAAATCAAAACATCCAATCTTACATTGACTGAAATATTCCAAACCGAATGATAGTTTCGTATAATATACTGTCAAAGAAATTATGAACAATACCTTTTTAAAAGAAAGTAGTGAAACTTTCCTGAGAGAAAACAAAAGAAAAACATTAAAAGTTCCAAAAGATACAATCTCTCTGAATTTTATTTCAGCAACAATAAATGTAAAATTCTGTATATAAATTCAAATATCTCTTTCACATATACAAAACTTAAAGAGTCGTTTTGTCATTTATTGAGAATGTTATTATTGAAATTTAAATGTTTGTAGAATTTTCTCCACGCAAACTAATCAGCTATAATTAACCAAAAAAGCCTTCTGATAATATATTTTTAAATCAACACTCTTAACTCTGCAACATATATGTGTATGTGTGTGTGTGTGTGTGTTTAAATTAGGTTATAGAAATCAAATCTATTTTCATGAAACATTTCCATTTGTCAAATTTAAAAATACATGGATTATCTGCAGGACATGCGTCTTTCAATGTAGCTAAAATTTTAGAATGCTTCAGTACACTATTATTGATTTAATACTTGAAATAGTAAAAAGTAACTAGTTTTTCTGGGATCTGATACAAAAATCACTTCAGGCCTGAAGATTGCGTTCAAGCATGAAACAGATTCTCGCCACTCGATGTTGACCTCAGGATCCTCTTTTATATTTACATATGATTTTTCAGTTATTGAGTACTTTTACTTATAATTGTAATAACATAACTTTTAAAAGTAAAAAAAAAAAAACAAAAAAAAACTATTCTATCATGGGGAAGAGGATTTTACTTTCCGCCGTTTATCAGTTACTACTGTAGAGATATTATTATTATAAATAAATAAATAAATAAAAATAAAATATAAAATAATAATAATAATGAAAATCATAAATAAGATAAAATAAAACAAAAACATAAAAACGTTGTAATAAAATAAACTAAATAAAAATTTAAAATAATAAAAATACTCCCAGCATGCAAGAAAAACTTTCTGAATCTTACGATAAAAGTTTGTTTAAAATATATTTTAAAATTTTGTTTATCTTATTGTATTTTTTCCTCGGTAAGTTCAATTTTTCTTCTTCATTACTATTTTAAATTACTATTTTTTAAAAAGTAGTATATTTTTTTAGTAATATATTGTAGATTGCTCTTTCGTCTTTACAAATTATTATCCTGACATTTTTTTCAAAAATGATTTTTGGAATGACAATGGTTGTTTCCCTTTGATCATAAATTGGAGAATTTGAAAATTTAACATTTTTTCTGACTAAGCGACTAGTCTTGATATTAGCTAACAATAAAACATCAATGCTTCGCTTTCTTTTATGTCATTTGCAAGATCAAAAATTGTACTTATCCTCTAACAATTCAGATGAATGGCCATGGTCTAACTGTTAGAAATTTATCTTACGACATCTTGTTAAAAGAAAAAGTATCTGAAAGAAACACTTGTATTTTACAAAAAAAAAAAAAAAAAAAAGCAAAAAATAACGAAATGTTTCATGAAAATAGATTTGATTTTCGTTAAATGTTTAAAAGCGAAAGGAAAACTGATGAAGAGCTAAAAAAGTTGTCACGGTTTAGAGTAGACTTTATTGCTACTAAAAATAAATCATCGGCAGCAGACAGTCAAAAAAAAGGCGCTAATTTACAATTCGATTAATTGATCAGTAATTAATTAATCAATCAATCGAAATATTACAAGCATTCTCCACTCGCAAACGATTCATTTGACCTCAAGAGCATATTTTTTTTAATTTAAATAGAATAGTGTCTAAATATTATTCACAAAGGGAAGCAATAAAGCAATTGTATTGAGCATTAACGTCAATCGATCTAAATTCGGTTTGCTAGTCTAGTCTGTATTTGGCATAGCTTTGGGTAAAAGCTGAAACGAAAACTTCAAGATAGATTTTTCATTTTTTTTTAATCCATTTTATTTTTAAACCTTAGGTATCGCTTTTGGGGGGCGCTATTGCTAAAAGTACAGCTAAGTGACGAACTTTATATTTGTATTAATATTCTCTCTCTCTCTCTCTCTCTCTCTCTCTCTCTCTCTCTCTCTCTCTCTACACACGCATATTGTGAAAATTAGTAAATAAAATTAATTTAGTTTGGGATTAATTTATGTGTTATATATTTTGAATAACATGAGATCATGACAACAAAAATGTTAAAAAATTAAAAAAAAAAAAAAAGAATAAAGAAAGAGAACAAAAAATTAAAAGAAACCAGTTCAACGGTTATGGCCACGTGTTATTCAAAATATAAATTAATCCTAAACTAAATTTATTTAAATACTAATTTGCATATATATATATATATATATATATATATATATATATATATATATATATATATATAAGAATAATTAATACAAATATAAGATTTGTCACTTAGCTGTTATATTCAGTACCCCGAATACAGTTTTTTGGGGGTTTTTTTTAGACGAACCTTTACTTATATTTCGAGAAATCGCTTCGAACGAGTTTGAGACTGGTCATACAAAACAATATTTAATATGTAATGACGTACAAGCATAGGGGTTACTTCGCTTTGACTGGAATTAAAGTCTTTACTAATGAGATATTTTTATCTGAACTCATAAGAAGTTGAATGAACTTACCGCTCAAAATGTTCACTGTGAGAATGTGTATGGTGGAACTTTGAATATTTACTTGAGGTTTCAAGAAATTTCTGTTTTGTACCAAATAAAATTTAGTTTTTGTATTTCTGAAAATAATTACAATAAATCTTGCCGCTAAAAGAAAATGTTCACCAAGAACAAATTTTGTTAAATAGAACTGAGTGAGAAAGTTTCTTCAATTATGTCCTGAAGGGCTGAAAATGTATTCTGTAAACTTGTAGCTTCAGGAAAAATCTTTTTCTTTAAGTAATTTCTTGCTGGTGAAGAATTGGAAAAATTTGTAATATCCAAGTTAAATTTCTTTAGCGTGGCAACGATGTACCCGGTTGACTTTTCTTTTGTCTCATTGTGAAAGTGTCGAAAGTTCGCATACTGTTGATTAGTTGAAAGTTCGTATATTGATGATTGTAATGTTGTGTAATGTTTGTAATTAAGCTTAGTACGTACGTGTATGAGTGCGAGTGTGAATATGTTTTATCTGCCCACAAAGTGTCGTAACGCGATTTCTTAAACAGCTACATTTTTCTTAAGTGAAAGAAATCACAAGAGAGTAGAGGAAGAACGAACTTGTGTCTGGTATTTATAATCAACGTAATCACGTGATCGGCTCCTGGAAGTATGTCTAATTTTTTGCGGGAAAATTTGATTTGATCACGCGCTGGGAAAAGACTTGTACGTGGGTGGATTGCATCTAGCACTTGTGTGTTTATTGATCAATTAGAAGTTGAGGTTTTCTGAAAATATGTATGAAGCTAGATATGCTCTGTGATCCGCTTTTTGCACAGCTTTACACAAAAATTGACATTGTTAAAAAAGTGGTAGCGAGATGCTAAAATACCACGAGATTGAAACTTAAAAGAATAGAAAGACACCAAGGAACCAACATATCAAGCAATAATCTGTATATCAGGGCTGATACGGACGTCGCCCCCGCAAGATTTTTGAAGAAAGGTGTGAACAGCCAAGACAATGAGGGGACAAAGGCAGAGGTTTAAAATTAACATACATCGATTTTTACTTTTTACTATATGTACATGTGTGTACTGTCAGGGGAAAATGCCTGGATCGGTATCGGGTCCGGGATGGCTGGTTCGGCCAGGAGAAAACTGATTGGTTGTATCGGCGGAGGCTGCTGGGTGTAGAGTTGTCGGCGGTAGCTGGTCGACTGTTGGGCTGAAGAGTTGTCGGAGGCAGTAGCTGGTTGATTGCCGGGCTGAAGAGTTGTCGACAGCAGCAGTTGGTTGATTGACAAGGTTTGACGGTTTGTTGAGTCGATTAGGGTGAGTCCCTAAACAGGGCCTAGTCAGTGAGATAATAATACGTTCTCAAAGCGGATCGGTTACGGAAGCGGAATCGCGCCGAAAGGGCATGACTTGATGAATCCGAAATCCCTAAACAGGGCCGAGTCAGTGACGTGATACGACTTCCAAGGCGGACCAACAGCGGAAACGGGATCACGCCGAAGAGTATCTCTCGACGAAGCGCTGCCTGTCCCCGAGCAGCTTGGGTTGTGTTAAAAAAAAGGGCTAACATTATATGGTATGGTTTGTTCAAGTACTCCCTGGCTAGAGGGAGTAGAAAACTGTAGATATAAAATTACTCCTCATGTTGTTCCATGTTTGGTTAGCACTGCCATATCCAGTGTCTCAAGATTCGGTTTTGGCTTCAACCATATTGGGTCAGCCGTCCAGTTACTCGCCCGCTGCTGACCATAACTCTGCAAGTAAAAAAAAAAAAAAGAAGGGTTTTGAAGGTCAAGATCGTTTTTCTAAGGAGCGGTCTCGACAGATCTGTGCAGAACATACCTTACTTTTTTCCAGGATGAATCATTTGTGTTATAAAATGAATTATTGATAATTTTAATTATCCTCATTGTATGCGCGATATTTTTGTATTTCCCATTTTTTTCTGTCTGAGGATAAATTCTAAATTATAAACAAGCGAAGTGTAAGTAGGGAAAGCTCCTGTTTGCTGAGTGAGAAAAGAAGAAAAAGCATTGCATTAAATGGTAGCGACTGCTATGCTTTTCCACGCCCACAATTTATTCGTCTGCGATTGGCTAGTAAATCAATACTGCTTTTCTATAAGACAATTTAGAAATCGCAGCCATCACTTTGAATTTTTCGGTCGTGAACTTGCTCGCATGTTTCTTTGATACAAAATCAGTAATTGGTCAAATTTTAACCAATCAAACATTTTAGTACTAAATCAATTTTTCCCGCGTTTTAGCTGGGAGCCTATCGGTAGCTTTAAAAGAAGCAATTTTTCCACAAGCCGCTAGTAGAGTCCAGCTATTTTCGCCTGTCCACACAAATCTACGACTTTACTCACAACCTTTCAAACACACACAGATTTTTGTAACACCTCTGTGACTCATCCAAGTTCATGAACCAACACTCTATTAATTTCTCAAAACAACACATTTCTTAATTAACTGTATTCTAATCTAACAGCAGACTCTATTCAACATAGAATCCTGAACATTCTTATTCAAGAGAAACTCTTCCGAACATTCAATCATAAATCAGAATACAGTTGAAGGGGAACAATTTTTTCCCTTAATCATTACATTTCATTGCATGATTGTTTTGTATATTATATTTCAGTATATATATATTTGTTGATCCACATATGGAGTTTCGTTGTTTTTTTCTTGAATCGTTAAATGTACAATAGATACATGCGCTAAGAACACGCATCACGAAATTGCTTTCCAGTTCTATTCCCGTTGAGTGGGAAGCATGAAAGAAAAAGAAAAAAAAACTAAACAAAAAACAAACAAAAGAGTGGGAGGTCAAAGAGAGAAAGGCAGAGAAAAGTAGAAATTTTTGTCTCATGTGGCTAAGATCAAACACGTACCTATTCAAACGATTTAAAAGCCTTCCTTTGAAGTCGGATAGAGACAAGCATTGGCTTTTTTTTTGTCAATTCGCAAACACCTCCAAATTAAAAAGTACACAAAAAATATAGAAAAAGGGGAGTGAAACTGATCCCCCAAATATTTCCACATAATTTTCTAATAAAACAACTTCTCCGGTATAAAATTAAAATAAAATAATAAATACTGAAACTTTTACAGTGTAACCCGGATATAAGAGAAACCTGGATATAAGAGATTTTCTCTGGTCCCGACAACTCTCTTATATCCGGGTTACACTGTATATTTAAATCACAGTTCCCTGATTTTTGGCAACGTTTTAAAAAGCAGCAGTAGCGCTTATTTGCTTTTATTTTGGAAAAAAAAAAACTAAAAAAAAAAAAACCGAATCTATATTTCTTTTTCTTTTATGGTACATTATTTAAGAAAAAGAAGTTGGCAAGATAAAAAAAATCTTATAAGGATTCTCTTCATACACATATTTTTTACTAATTGTCTTTTTTTTCAGGACAATATGTATGGTTGCTTCCCGTAAATAAACTGCTACTGAAAATAAATTGCAAAAAGTAAATAGTTAAAAAAAAAAACTTGAATGGCGCCAATTTTAAATGTACAAATCGGTAAATGGTCAACAATTAACCGAGTTGTTCGACATTCTCTACTCGCAAACAATTTACTTCACTTAAAGGGCTTTATTTAAAAATAAGTTTTACTTTTAATTTATTTTTTGTTATTTACTTATTTATTTTTCCAATGAATTTTTTCTATATTTTGGTTTAAAGATGCTTCAAAGAATTTTATTCTGTAGAAAAGCGTTCTGAGGATGAAAGTACAATAAAATATTTTTAATTTTTTCTATTCTGTTTTTCATTAAATAATTTCTACATTTTATATTTTCTTTACCTTCCCGGGTTTTTAAGTAAATATTTTACAATTTATGTCTAAAAAAACATCTTTATTTCAGCTTCTACACAGAAATCATATCCTACTCGTTGAGCCCCTTAAAGCATTAATATACCAGTAATTAACAAAAAAAAAAATGTCCTCAAAACACGCCTAAAACAAACTAAAATAAATATTTCATACTCTTATGGATAGATGCTTATCATTCTATTTAATAAGAAACATTTTAAAGAGTAAGAAAAATTTCAAAGGAAATGAATTAATTCAGAGTAATCTGCCCTTGGCGTCATTGCATTTGTTTTTACTTCGAAACAACGCGGGACGTTTGATCATTTAGTTAAAAATACATGCAACAAAATATTGTTTCGGATTATACACCGATATCTTTTAAAAAAAAGGTAAGGAATTACATTACACATATATATTTACGAATCAGTACTTAATTTCTATCTAATTTACTCCTAATTTGGATAATTTGCAACGGCTAAACTTTTGGTTATTTAAACATTGTGAGTTGATGTCTTCGCCTCAGGTAGCAAGTCCGGACTTGTTTATTATAAATAAATTAATACTAAATAGTATAGTTACTGTGGCGAAATCTTCTCAAATATTGAATTGCTGTTTCTTTTCCTGTTGTATGATTAAATTTATTAATATAGATTGCCATTAAATAGTAAACAGTGTATTTTATTTTAAAGAAATGATTTTTCTTTCATTGGTTCAGTAATAAACAACAGGTGTTTTTATGACGTTGATATTTTTTTTTTTAATTACAAATGAAAAGAAAACGAATTTTTTATTTTGAAATTAAATTTTTTCTCCTTATTCTATATTTTATTTTGCAATTAATTTGAAATGATAAAAAACTTTATTCCAAACTTAGATTTATTTGAGTTTATTTTATTTTAAAAGTTGGTATTCCTTTCTCTTTCAAAGTTGTACATTTCGTACCTTGTATTAACCCCCCCCCCCCAAAAAAAAAAAACTAAGGTGTTGTAAAGTTCTGTTAAACCATTTTATTTTTAAATTACTATTATTAACATAAGTTATTGTAAAAGAAAAATTGGATCTCTTTTTTTTCTTTTTCGATTGAAATTATTCCCAGATGAAATTTATTGTCAAATTATAAAAAGCAGTTGAGTTGTAGTAAAAAAAAAAAAAACCCCAAAAACTCATACAATTATTTAAGGTTTTTATTTTAAAACGTGTTTTTAACATGTGGTATGCGCAAGAAAGATATTAATTTTTATTCTTTTTCATGTCTTTTCAAGGTGACGATAGCCTGTTGCTGTCAAGTGCTGTAAAAAAGTGTTTTGTGTTGGTCCACAAAAAATAAACAAGACAAGCAAGAGTCAAGAAGACGTAATAATAATAATCAAAAGAAGTCGTACCAAGTAAAGTACACCCCAATTTTTTTTCTATCAATTAAACTAACTAAAAAGAATTAAAGTTTTTACTGACTATAAAATTTAGATTCAATTTTTTATAATATGTTTTAAAGAGTGGGGATCATTTTTGACTGTTTTTTTTTTTTTTTTTGCTACCTTGCCGAGACGCATTGGTTTAGCAAATTAGTTTCGCTGGTAATTTTTATAAAATTGAAAAACATTGTACGACGATAATTAGTTTTTTAATAGTTTGTTGGCACAAAGAGCCTTGTGTATTAAATGGGTACAATAATGCCACAAATATGGAATTCCAGGGAGGATCGAACATGTTGATTGCAGTAGTAATACAAGACTAGATTGCTAACAAAACAATTTTGTTTTCCATGGATTGGACTAGAGACACCTAACATAATGAAACGACAGTTGAGTAATTGCTTCCAGACAAATTGTTGTTAAAGTAAACCATCACTATGGTTGTCCCCGGCATCTAGTAAACTTGGTTTAGTCAAATGATTATTAAAAAAAAAAAATACAGTTCAAAGATGAGGCTACCACTGCGATCGAACTCACAAACAAAAGTCAATTTTTCTGCTAAAAGAATTAAGTAATGTTTGTTTCAAATTACATGAAGTATTACATTAAGTTTTAATTTTCTAATTTTCCTAAAATAACTTTTGAAAGAAAAGTATAATTGAATTTTACAAGAGTTTTAAACAGAGAATTTCACTTTTGTTTACAAAATTGTCAAAAAATGGCTGCTGACATAATCGATTTTATGCAAATTTTGAAAAAAAAAAAAAGCAAGATTTAAAAAAAAATATTTTTAAAATGTTCAAAAAATACTTCGGTCTTTCCTAAACATTTTTATTTAGACGCTAAAAAATTGTTTAATCAAGTTTGGGGCCCCGTTTTTTCATCAGAGTATGCTCTTTTTATTGAATTGCTATGTAAATTATTTATAAATTGATCCCCCTATGAAGGATAAAACAAAATATGCTTATTTACGGCGTGATTTCTTAAAAACTGAACGTTATTGGAAAAAAAAAATTTTTTTGTATTATTCTGGAGTGCTTTAGCTTAAATCGATATGAAAAAAAAACTCTAGATTACGAATTTAATTTTTTACATTATTTTTTGTTCGTGAATAACTGTAAAAAATCAAGTGATAACAAAAAATACAATTTTGAATTTTTGTTTGGTACAGTATTTGCTAAATTTAAAAAAAAAAATACACGGTAGTAAATTTAAATATAATCGTCAAAAACATTTTTAAATTAAAATTATTGAAACATCTCTGGTTCAACATGGTAATACCCCATCATAATTCTCTAAAGAAACTGAGGTGAGGTGTAAAGAAAAAAAACCAATTGTTTAAAAAAAAACCCTTCTTTCCTTTCCTTAGTAAAATGGCGCTTTATTTACCATTTTTTTATGTTTTAAAGATTCTGGATTCATTAGAATAGTTTCTCTATTTACCAATCTCCCCACAAGGCAAAATGTGGCACAAAGCCAGTTTTTAACGAGGGACGTACCGAACCCGTAGGCTCGGGCAAAAATTACCTGTAAATCCCAGGGTCGGGTTTATCTACTTTCCCAAACGAGACTGTGTGCCTTTCGGCATAGCCTTGTTTGTCTGGGTCCATCTCCGCTCGGAAGCAGAGAGTTCGACAAGAGAAAGCCTCCTCTCCTCTGTCTCTCTCTCTAATAACAACACCGATATTTTTAAAAAGTTATTTATTCGTCGCATGAATAAACTAAGATTTTTTCCCCTATAAAACGAAGAAGTGATACTGTGTCTGTGTACACTGCAGCCCACAAGGATGTTGGGCAATCCCGCCTAAACAAAAATATGCTTCTTGGCCTCAGAAGGCGCTTCTCAGTTTGTTGCCTTGGTAACCAATTGCCGCCAACATTTTTAAAAGTAACTGTCTCTACTGCCAACGTGATTTCTATTTAGATTGGTTACTTTTTAATCGTAGTTTATCACGTTTACATGGTGCGGTTCATTTAAAACTTTACCTGTTAGTTTGAAAGTTAAAGTATATTGTTTTTAACTTGTTTGAAAGCCACAAACTTAAATTTGGGAAAAGGGTGAAGAAATTACAGTGTGGCCTTAAAGTTTTGTCACCCCTACCAAAAAAACGTAATGGGGAAAATAGAAGAACAAGTAATAACGGTAATACAAAGTACATGTAACAGTTGTAACTGGATTCAATTTATTCACCTTCATTGGTAAAGGTTTGTATGCACACTGTCATTTTGATGGCACAAAAAAAAATGATGCGGCGCCAGTATCGTTAGAGACTCACTAAAAAGTTAAAGGGTGACAAGACTTTCGGACCACCACATATTTTTTTTATAAGTGAAAGTTGTGCCTTTCTCTTTAAATATATTTTTTTTTAAGTGGTAAATTAATTACTTTTTTAAATTCTCATAAAATGACAAAAATGTTACAGAACTAATTTACTTCATTAAATTATTTTACTATTTAAATATTTTTTTTACTTAAAAATACACAAGAAACAAGTTTTTTACTTTTTTTAGTTGAATCTCAGCAATTTTTGTAAATGTTTGTTTTTTTCAGTGAAACTTTTTTCATTTTTTCTTTTTGTAAAGTTTAACGTTTTTTTAATGAAAATTCTAAAGATTTTTAAATGATTCAATTTTTCAATCATCAAGCATTAAAAAGAAATTTTCTTTTAGAAAATATATTGCTAATTCTTTTAATTCCTTCAGTTTTCCCTGAATTAATAATACTTTGGCGAGGCTCTGTTAAAAAGACCAGTTTCCTTCCTTTAGTTTAAATTTCTAATTTTTATAATCTACATCACTTAAAAATGGCCGTCTCGTAAAAAAAAAAGTTTTAAAACAATGTGATGTTGTACATTTATCGATCACGCAGGCTGTTCTCTTCGTAATTAAATGAGATTTAATGTTATGGGAACAAGAAGCATTACTTTCTAATAATCGAAATATTGTCATGGCAACGGAATATGTCATTATAAATTCTAATATGCTAATTATTTCATTTGCTCTTTAATTTAGTATTTTATTTCATTTTTTTTTTGTATTAGCTTTGTTTGATGATTTAAAAACAGAATTCTTTCTTAGATGTGACAATAGTTAAACCATATAGAGAAAAATCCTAGATTATGCATAGCATACTGAAAATTAAAATTCAATTCAATACAATTAGAAAATTTAAAATTAACCCCTTTTTATGTTATGGGTAAATTACTAAATACATAAAGTTTTTTTTTTTACATTTTTTTTTTATTGGTAATGTTTAGTAAATTTCAAGAAGTTTCTATCTGAATTTCTGGGATGAGAAATTATGATTATTTTACCGTGGATTATTCTCCTCATCAACATAGCAGAAGTTGTCCCAAGTATCACCTACCTACCTACATCTTCCCACCCAGACAAACAAGTGAAGCCGTGAATGAAACACCTATGGGAAACTGTTCATGTTCCTATTTCTCAACATGGCATTTGTATTTCATCTTATTGCCTTATGAACTGCAGCAGATTACGGTGCGCACCAACGAAATCGAGAATTGAAATAAAACATGGGGTAATCATTGGCTGGTCAGTAGAAAACTTGGGTGAGGGTCACATTGTATGTTTACAGCCTCGATGCTGTCAGTATTTCTTCAAATACGAAGAAGCATCAAATTGACATGCTGTAATTATTGTTGGCATGGTATTTCTTTTCTTGATCTACTGTGCACTTAGTTATTTTTCTGAATGACTGGAAATGCAACAACAAAAAATTACAGTATAAAATTGATTTGTATTAAGAGCTGAGCTGTTAGACCAACATAGCAGAAATTGTCCCAAGTATCACCTACCTACCTACATCTACCCACCCAGACAAGCAGATGAAGCCCTGAATAAAACACCTCTGTATAATATGGGAAACGATTTATGTTCTTATTTCTCAACATGGCATTTGTCTTTCATCTTATGAACTGCAGCAGACTCTTTCCCACCTTTCAGTATTTCTTCAAATACGAAAGAAACATCAAACTGACATGCTGTAATTATTGTTGGCATGGTAATTATTTTCCTGATCTGCTGTGCACTTAAAAACTTATTTTTCTGAATGACTGGAAATGCAACAACAAGAAATTACAAGATATCTGCACATTCATTTGCATTTAAGGACACCAAATAATTTGATTCATTCTTATTTACAAGTAAACTATTTTCCTCATGTTTGTTGTTATCACAATGTTTCAACCATTGTTCTCTCTGACCTTCATCAGGTGCTTGTCAATCCTGGTAACCTTCAAGGAACCCTTTATTTAATTTATGGCAGTTGATTGTTCTTGTTCTACTGATCATGCCTGTGGATATCTCGTCTTGTTCTTATTTATTTATTATTTATTTACAGCTCAGTTATTGCTTATCTCATTTCCACTAAGTCCAAGTGCACACTGACCTGCTTGGTGATTGAACACACAATTATTATGTCACCAAATTCACAAACCACTGCTTTAATTCACCAGGCTATTGTCCCACTAGTAGTGCAAACTTTTAATTGATGGAAACAAGGCTAGCAATAACCGAGCAGTCCAAAATAAAAACAAGATGAGATATTCCTAGACATGGACAGTGGGATAAGAACAATCTAACCATGTAGTTTAAATAAAGTGTTCTGTTTGAAATTCTTTGAAGTTTACCTGGATCAGCAAGCACCCAATGAAGACTGGAGGGTATAGTGGCTGAAAAGTTGTGACAACAACAACAAAGATGAGGACAATAGTTCATGTAAAGAAGGAATTTCTTTTTTCTTTTTTAAGAAGACTGAAGAAAAATCACTATTTTTATGATTATTTAAAAATTTGATTTTGGTTTAAGGCCATATCACGTTGAAACACCAGTTCCCATACCACCACTAAAGTTAAGCAACATTGAGTCTGGTCACTACCTAGATGACAGTTTGGGAATACCAGGTGTTCTAAGCTTGGATGTGTAGGTGGTGTGATGGATAATGACTTGGAATTGTTAAACGGCAGACTGAGTTTCAATTTCAATTATATTCATTTATGCACAAATACCATTGGGAAAGGCATGAATTCACCTCTTACTCCAGCTATGATTTAATTAGTAACACTTGTATCACTAAATTATTCTTATCCACCCCCGCCCCAAAGTTCTTACAATCTTATATTTTTTGACTTTAAATAACCTCTACGATGTTGATAAGCCATAGAAAATGAATCCGTCAATAAATCAAAAACATCTGATTTTAATATTAAATATTTAGGTATGAACAAACGTTTTTGATATAAAAAAGCAAAAACACTGAAATCAATGTTCCACTTGTAGTTAAAACTGACATTTTTAAAAAAATTGTTAAAAAAATAAATTTAAGTTCATAAAACCTCATTACAAGGGATAAATATATTTCATATCAAAATTAGAACATTTTTAAATGTCTTCTCATTACACTATCAAATTTAATTTGAAATGAAAACAAATTTGTGAATTTTACCATTGCCATATCCACTCCAATACTTAATGTCTTAAAAATATTTGCTTACAATCTTTCTATAGATTTAAATATTTTTAGTTGTGTATTGAATTTTTTTTTCTCTTAAGAAAGATTTATGACTCTGTAAAACCAATGATTGTGTTTTCATACAACAAAAATTATTTTTATTGTTGCACATTTTCAGAATGTCTCTGGTAAGACGTGGCAAGCATTCCTATCTGACCCACAACCGACAAAAAAAGAAAAAGAGTGCTATCAAAAAACGGCCTGCATGGGATGTAAGTAAACAACTATGTATTTATGAAAGTTAAAAAGTTTATTTTGAGATGTGCAAGCAGGAAATAAATATTTATTATACTGTTTTCTTTTTTTTTTTTTTTTTTTTTAATCATTTCATCCCAATCAAGGTAAAAAAGTCACTAAGATGTATGTGTTTACTGAGTGTGGAAGAATGTGAAAAAAAAGAAAAACATTATTAAAGAGTGAAGACAATAAATGAATTGGAATTAAGACAGAAGTTAACAGTTGACATTGCATTTAAATTTTTGAAGATCAAAGTTAAAACTGGGAAGCAAGAAAAGAGTTTCACAGGCAACTAGTGTGAAAGAAGAAGCTATTAGCATAGAACTTACATTTACATTTAGCCATTTCTAGTGTAAAATGATGAGACCTACCTGCCAATCTAGTACTGTGTTTAAATTCATAAAATTTAGTTAACATTGAGGAAAGTTCATCAGAACAATTACCATGAAAGTAAAGGTACAAGGAAGTTATGTTACAAGAAAGTTGTAGTGGTATTGACGGCATAAATCAACCCGCACATTTTTTTACTTTACGAATGTGTAAGCAAACAAAAAACAAACAAGAGAAAGAACACGAGAAAATATCTTTTCATAACAGGTACAATATTTGTATTTATAAATGACAACAGTTTTACAATAACTATTAATATGAGTTACTTCCCTTTGACTGGGCTAAAGTCTTTACTACTAAAAATATTTTTTTATCGGAGCTCAAAAAAAAGTTGAAATGTCACTCAAAAAGTTCACTGAAAGAGAGTTTAAAGAATCTTGTAAAGCTGAAAATATGTTGATAAACTTTTAGCTTTAAAGAAGTTGGAGAAGTGAATGTTCCGTTTGTTTTCGTTGCTCGTAGTTGAATGTGTTGTTCGTACTTAAGTTTTGTAAGATTCAATAACGTGATTGAATAGTTTTAGTAAGTTGCAGAAGTTGGTGAGTGAGTTGTTTGATTGATATTTTAGCTTGAATTACAGCGAAGTTATTTCGTGTTAAAGAACTTGAGATTCTAATTTGTACTTCGCTGCAGTAATGATACAAGCGCCGTGAACTCAGTTAGCAAATGCTAGTCGTCGTAAATTCTCACTGACTGGGTTCGCTCATACCTTCAATTTATGTTTTTTAATCACGTGACTGGATTCTGAAAGCATTGTTTTTTCGTCAGGTCAAAAACTAGGTTGATGTTATTCGGATGTAGTGGTGAGCAGGTAAATTGTTTTTTTAATATTTGTTAACCACTCAGAAAGCGCCTTACAAAACTCAGTCTGGAGCCTGATATGTTTTGTGTTGCTTATTGAGAACAATGTACGTGAAGATATATGAGATAATTTTAATATTTATTGTCCAAGGAGAAGTTAAGGTTTTCAGAAACCTGTATGAAGCTGTGATCCGCTTTTTGCATGAAAATCGACATTGATGTAAAAGTCGTAGCGGAAAGCTAAAAAATGACTTAAGCCAATTTTGGTACAAAGTCCATTTTTTGGTCAGAAAAATGAAATTCAGATACCCAGAAAAAGTGTCATGAAAGAAAACTCATAAGGTTGGCTTTGTTTGGATCTGAAAATGGTCATAACTTCAGCTTGTGAGTAGTTAAAACTGTCATAAATAATGTAGGTAAAGTAATATTTTAATTTAATTAATATATCTTTATAGGGACCTCCACAAAAAATATGATATCTAAGGTTTCAAATGAATTTTTTAAAAATGAAAAAGCATACATGAAGCTTTCTTTTTAGCTTTAATTGAAAGCTAAATGATTAAATTTACTATTTCCAGTGAGCAAAATACTCTGGTGTATTTCAACTAGAAATTATATTCATTAGAATCTCAACTTTTAGCTTGCTTTCAGAAATCATTTCAATTCAGCCATTTTTGACACATTTGTAAACAAAAGTTAATTCTTGGTTTTAAAAATCTTCCAAAAATAAAATATACTTTTCTGAAATGTTGTTTGAGGACTATTAGCTGATTTAAAGTATAATTAATCCGATTTGAAAAAAAAATTTTTTTACTTTAAGTTTAAAATAACAGAGAAATGGATTTTAAAACAAACAATAGTGTGATTAAGTATTTGTCAACACCTTGTAAATTACTTGATGAGTGATTTATGAGGTGTTGACAGTTTTGTTATTGCTCTAAAGAAGCCTGATCTGTTAAAACATAATTTTAAAAAATGACGGGTGAACGCTTTTTTTATATAATTTTTAAGTACTCAGTAATCTTAAAAATGTTGGAAAATATTCTTGTAATCTAATTTTAGTAATGTTGAATTTAAATTTACTATTGTCATCACTCTTATTTTCTGACTGTTGTTTATGGTTGACCATACTTTCAAACAGTGGCATGTTCCATATATATAAAAAAAAAAAAAAATTTCTTTTAAAAAGTTTTGGTGCAAAAAGATTTTATTGAGCTTTTCAATTTTTGATTTGTGAATATAGTTTCCACTTAGTTACAATATCACCTAATTGGAAGGAAGTAATGCAGAATTTTAAATGATTTAAATTATTATAATATATTATAACTGAAATTTTAAAAAATGAAAACAGTTCCTGTAAAAATTCATTATTAATTGAAAAAAATTTTTTCTTGAGACAATAGTGTCCTTAATAAATCTTATAAATGTAATTAAAAGCATTTCCAATTAAATAATGTCATAGTTTTATTGCATTTTTTTTATTTTACGATTTGTATTTTTTCTCTTCACATTAACACTTTGAGCCCTGCGTTCCTGAACAATTTTAACCCTTCTGCCTGGGCTCCTGAGTCAAAATTCACAAATAATTGGTATATAATGTTTCACGGTAGATATAAAAATAGTTACAGTTGTTTACCCACTATTCAACCAGTGGCTGGGCATTGTCGTTTTTCTCTACCACCGGTAAACTGGTGGTCAGGGCTCAAAGGGTTAAATTCTGTTAAATTTACAGAACGTGTTTTGTTCATTTATCAAAGAACTTTTCTCTCCCCTCAAGCTCTCAAGCTGACTACCAACAACTCGATTGTAACCAGGAACCAGAAGTGAAGGGTTACACAATCTGTAGGAGATTGATTTCACTGATTGTATCACAACAACAGAATTTGAGTCCAACTACTAATGAATGCTGTCAAACAGGCAGAGGTGGAACTAGAAAGGCTTAATCTCTATTCAAATGAAGTTACAGAGAAATCTACAGCCTTGTTGGCACTTGTTCCTGAGCAGGACATAGTCCGTTGGTATTGACAAATTACCCAATCCACCTGGTTATATCTGGTGCAGTAAACAAAACGTAATTGAGTACTATGATAAGGATATGACCACACCCCCATCCATCATGTTATGCTTGTGTTCATTTGTATAAAATAATTTCAGCTTTCATTTTTACTTTATGCTTTTTTTTTCTTTACACTATTTACATTGTTCAGACTGTTGTCCTCATCTTTGTTGTCATATTCATAATGTTTCAGTCAGTGTATGCTCCGGCCTTCTTCAGGTGATTGGAATTTCAAATCAAACCATTTATTTTGTCCACCTGGGTAGAATGTTCTAGTTCCATGTGCCATAACTTTCTGGATATCCCCATTTCTGTTTATTCCGTTTAGTAATTAAATTCACCAAGTTTTTGTTCACCTCTACTGTGGCTGGGTATTGAACTCACAATTCTTTGAGTCAAATCACTGGATTGCTTCAACCAATGGTTTTATTCACTGGGCCATGTAGTTTTGTTCAAAATTTCAATTGCTTGAAGAAGTCCAGAGCATACAGCAGCTGAAATGTCACGAATATGACAACAAAGATAAGGACAACAGTCCAGACAATGTAAATATTGTAAATAGTTACTTCATCTCAGAAATATAGACAGCTTTTTTCTTGTATATTTTATTTACATTTTTGTCAAGTATCGATTTTTATTCTTCTTTATGTCTGTTTGTATTGATAAACAAAATGTGTTTAATTTGTAAATGAAGAAAACTGCACTTGTTTATCTTTACCTATATTTACTTTTTCCAAGCATTATCTAAGAATCTTGAAAAATCTGACAATTTAATCCATAAACAGTTTGGAATTTTGAAGTCTTAACCGCGGGTTTCATGACCAAAATGATTATGGCATAATCCATAAAAGACAATCTGTGTTACAAAAAATGTGTTTAAGTTTTATTAAAAGTTTCCTTATTTCCTACCAAAGAAAAAGAAACGAAACTGTCCATTGCAAGGTCAGCTGCTAAGAAATTTGGTTCACGGTGTCATGTGAGAGAAATTTTCTCTTCAGAATCTATCTTAGATATCTATAAGTCTACCATTCGCCCATGCTTAGATATTGCTGCCATATATGGTCTGGTATCCCTGCCATTTACCTTGAGCTCTTTGATAAAATCCAAAGAAGAATGAGCAATATTATTGGTGCTGATTTGGTGGCTCAGCTTCAGTCACTTTCCTATCACTGTAAGGTTGCCTCTTTGTGTCTTTTGTATAAATACTTTGATGCTATTTGTTCAGATGATCTCTTTGCTATGGTACCAAAACTTTATGAATTTAAGTGCAGTACTGGACTGGCATCTAGATCTCATCAATTTACAGTTGAGTTGTCTTGATGTAGCTGTAAGTTCTATGCTAACAGTTTCTTTTTTCATACTTCTTGCTTGTGGAACTCCCTTCGGGCTCCATGTTCTGCTGCCAAATTTAATCTGCAAAAATTTAAATGCAATGTCAATCGCTATCTACTGTCCTCTTGATTATTCTTTTCACTTCCTGTTCATTATTAATGTTTCTGTTCTATAATTCTTCCATACCCTGTTGTAACCCCTTGTGTCTTAGTGGCTTCACTGGCTTGCATGGGGTGATACCAATTTAAAAAAAAATCATACTGTATCTAATACCCTGATGGTTGGTAGTTGGGTTTGGGTAGGTCTTGTACTAAATTAGAACCTACTAATAGTATTAGTATTAGATTTAACACAAACGTTTGTGTTTAACACACTCATCCCCCAATGGGCCCCGTATGTGCATGTTACATGGCAGGAAACATGATACTTATTCATTTCTATTTCATACTAATGGTTGGAGGGTAGTTGATTTAGAAAGTTATGATAAAAAACAAAAATAAAATGATTGATGATTTTTTTTTTTTTTTTTTTTTTTACATCTTATTAATCTTTTGTGAGTTATTGTCTGTTATGATTGTGCTTGTCCCCCTTGTTAGTTCACACTACTGTTACACCCATCCAGTACCTCATAAATAATTCCATTTTGATTGCATGGAAAGAGGGGAAAAGACCCTACTTGGTTTCAGTGAGAAAATGAATGAATGAAAGAAAGACAGCAAGATAGAAGTGCTTAACAGTTGTTTCAGTGAAATGGAAAATGTCAGTTTCAAAGCTTTTAATTTGTACCCACATTAATGACCAGCATTCACATTCATAATTGTTATTGCAATATTTTGTTAAAGTTGTTAAGCTCAAATATTTAATGATGCAATAGGGGAATTTCTACAGATATTTTATTGTCACGGAATTAGCCGAATCATTAACTTAAGAATTAAGATTTATCAGAAAATTTAAATAGGAAAACCGTGAAATTTTCACAGATTGAAATTAGTATTTCTAATTGTAGGAAATTGCTTACAGTACCCGGTGTTTCCAAGCAGACCTCCACCTAACTACCGACCAACATAAAAATAAAATGAAGTAGATGTCAAGAAATAATAATGAAAAGAATCAGATAGCTTAAGTCTGACCCAAAGCAATAATAGCACTTGTAATAGCTTGTTCTGCAAAATGAACTTCCTATTATTGCTGGCAGTGTTGTCTGATTTATAAATAAATAAATTCCTCATATAAAGTGTTTTGCTGAACAACTTAGCTGAAAAATGAGATCTGGTTTTTAGTCATCAGGTGAGACTGTAAGTCTAGGTTTCATTTACCAAGATATCATTTAACTTTGCTGAAGCCTGTTTTACCTTAAGCAAATATAAAATTCCACAGATAAGCAAATATCAAATTAAAGAATTAATGACATTTTTATTTTTTTGTTTTAAGGATTCCCTGACAGACTTAACATCATATCGAGCAAATGCTGACGATTTGGTAAGTGAAATATTTTTACATCTGAAATAATGAGGTGCATGTATATATTGGTTGGACACAAAAGTTCCTATCCCAGCACAATGTTAGAGAAATCTTAGAAGTGCTTTTGGAATTGACTCATTTATTAGTTATGCATGTATACTCTTTAAAAATTGTTTTCAGAAAAGTGATGATGATTTTTGATAATTTTGTCTGACCATCAAATGCACATTAGATATTGTTTACTTTTCATGTCTAATCTGTGGAAAATGTATTGGAAGCTAAACAATAGATTATTTATCCTTACAATAATGACACATTTGGTGCAAGGTACATTTGAGTTTCAAATAGATGGGCCAGGACACTAATATTTCTCTCTCTTTATCTCTCTCTCTCTCTATCTATCTATCTATCTATCTATCTATCTATCGATCGATCGAAGTGGCGGCTCCAGGAGTAGGGCATAGCCCAAGTGAATCAACATTCCAGTATATCTATTCAAAGCAAAAAAATATCCTTTTCATTCTTGACTTCAGCTGGATCTGGAATTGTTTTAACTCCATGTCTCAAAATATTGACTGAAATTTCATCGATATTGTTCATAATAAAGAAGAGAGAAAAAAACAAGAACAAAGAAATTAAATAAAAGAATGAAATAAAATTTACATGGCTAGGTCAGGCTGAGTAGGTCTGAGCCTGATTGAAGCTGGAGACATACTTAATAGGCAATGTATTTCTTGCTTTAATTTTATAAATAATCTCTAATGACATATTTCCCCATTTCTCAAAATTTTTCAACTTAGTGTTTTCAAATGTCCATTTTAAATAATTCTGTATAGTATAAGGTCTTTTTTAGTGAAATGTATCAATTGAAAAGTCAAGCAAATGAAATTTAGCCCAACTTAAGTCAGTGAAAATCAAAGAAAGTGACAGCTTTAACTCATTGACTAGAGTGTGGCTGAGGTAGCGTTGAGGAAAACATGATATTAGTCAGCAGTAGTGATCATAAACATACAATAAATTAAACTAAAAATTCAGACAGATACATAAACGCACTAAAGCATAGTCATATATACAAACACATACTCGAAATAGGTACATGTTTATTTTTATAGAATTATTACAATTAATATTAAAATACAAAAATTTGGGTTTTTTTTCCTAATTTCATGCACAGATTTTTAAAAATGATATTTTCGTTAGAGTAAAGGAATTATTTTAGCATCTAAGTTATACCAATAGTACATTTTGTTAAAGATTGTAAAGAGCCCGACAAACATTGATGACCTAGAGTCACCACTGAAATATTAATATATATATATATATATATAATTTATTTAAAAATATGATTCCAACACGCTACATGTAGGTCTCATGTTTTTCAAAACAAGAAAATGAAAACTTCAATATAATTATTTGAATTAAAGTAAAAGCTTTGTTCCATCTTCAAAGGAAAAATTTTTTTGGAATAACTTATTTCTGAAATTTACGTGTTTTAATAGCATATTCATTATTGAAATCAAAATAAATGGTAACATATCTAAAGATATAATTTTAAATAGGAAGGGAGTTGGGTGTTAATAATTTGTATCAGTATAGAGTTACATTCATAGATGTCAAGTTCAAGGGTGTCTAAATTTAAAAACGGAAGATGTTTTTCTTCTAGTCTGGTTTACGTATCTATTTATTTATTTTTTTATTTTATTTCTTTCTGAAAGGGTTTTGTGTATATAAAAAAAACTGCTGTAATGTTTGTTTTTTGACGACTTCATAAAGGGTTATCTTTTTTTGTAGGGTATTTAAACTATTTATTGGGGCTATGGATTATAAAAATTCACATTATTAAGTTTCTAAATAATAAAAATCTATTAAACAATAGACATGAATCAACGGTTTTTTGCTGACATCATCAAATTTTTGCATTGAATAATTATAAAAAAACAAACAAATAAATAATTTTTAAAATCCATAGCCCTAATAAATAGTTTAAATGCCCTACAAAAAAAAAAGATAACCTTTTATGAAGTCGTCAAAAAAACAAAATGTTTGGCAGTTTTTTTTATATACAAAACCCTTTTTCAGAAAAAAATAAAAAAAAAAATAAATAAATCTCCATAGACACGTAAACCAGACTAGGTGAATGTCATCTTCCGTTTTAAATTTAGACAGCTTTAAATTAAACCTTACCCTGACTTGACATCTATGAATGTAACTCTATATTGATACAAATTATTAACACCCAACACCCTTCCTATTTAAACAATTGCTCTAGCTGTTACCATGGAAATTTTGATTTCAATAATGAATATGCTATTAAAACACGTAAATTTCAGAAATAAGTTATTCAAAAAAAAAAATTTCGCTTGAAGATGAAACAGAGCTTACTTTAATTCAATTTAATTCAAATAATTATATTGAAGTTTTCGGCTCTTGTTTTTGAAACATGAGAACTCTTATGTAGCGTGTTGGAATCATATTTTAAATAAATAATTATATTTATATATATATTTATATATATATATACTATTTTTTAAAAATAATAACAAAATACTAAAAAGAACTTTGGATTATTTACCTAATGAGTTGTTTCCTATTTTCTATATATTTTCACATATATTATAAGTTAATAAAACAAAGCATGAAGAAATATAATATCAATAGCTGGGAAATGAACAGGAATCTCTAGAGAACCATTGTCAGAGATGGGACAACAATCTTCAAATCCAAGTGACCAGCCAAACTAGAGGTAAAAGGAAGACATCAAAAAGAAAGAACAACAAAGGCCTTATCCACCATCCAAGACAACCTGTCCTCAATGTCTAAAGACCTTTCAAGCAAAAATTGGTTTCCTTAGCCATCTTGGAGTCCACAAACACAAATGAAAAAGGCAAACAGAACAGGATCATCATCCTTGAACTCAAGAGATAGCCATGATGATGATATATTAGTTAATGATAATACTATTTTTAAAAAAATATGTGAAAATACAAGAATCTAATGTATTTGTAGGCCATCATAATTATGGTCAATTCAGTTGTCAATTGAACTATTATTGATTCATTGAAATAAATGCATAAATACTTTATCAAATTAAAATAAAATAAATAATTATATTAATAAAAAAAAAGTAAATAAATAAAAGAAAACCAAAATTCAACAAGAACAATGATATTTACTCATTTTCATTTATTAGGCATTAAATTACATCACTTAACTTCCTCCATCGTTTATCTTGGTCAAGATCTCCCAAAGAAACTGTTTAATCTCCTATTCAATATTCCAGGAATATCGCAAAGCAGTTCACCAATCCAAACATTTGCCCAGCATAAAATTCCAGAGAGAGAAAAAAGCTGCCCAAAAAGGTAATAACTTTTTTTTTTATTCTCTTTCTAAAATATTTTTGTCAGTTTGTATAATCAGTAGTAAAATTTGAGAATGATGTACACAGAAGTAATTGTTTGTGTTGGATTAATAAAGTATTATCTGGCATTGATGAAACAAAATGGATAACCATTTGATAATTTTGGAAGTTTTCTTGGTTGTTCCTTATTTAGATGCTTGTTAATAACATGATCTGTACTACTGTTCTGCCTGTATAAATGATGCTTACACTTTTCTACTTAAGATCAGTGTGTAGTATCTGCTTCAGTCTCTAGCCCTTCTGAGCTGGAATCAGACTTTTTGAACAAGAAATCTTCACAAAAATAAAATGGAAAAAATTCAGAAAAGTGATTAATTGATTTGTTTTTTTTACAGTTTATCACCCTTTTGGAGGGTATTTAAAGCCAGAAAATATTTTTAGATTGTAAGAATTTTTTTGGAGATAATAGGTGGATTCTTACCTTTCCTAGTGGTATTTGTGCATAAGTGAATATAATGAACCTGACTGGAATTGAACTCAGCTCTCCATTTTCCAATTCTGAGCCATTATCCAAATATAAACCTTGAAAAAGCTTGCTGCATTTATTTATATTTTTATGCAGGTACCCATATAGGTACCAGACTCAACGTTGCTTAATCTCTGTGATCAGTGGAAAAGTAGACGGAAAAAAAAATTGTATAAAGGAGGAATTTAAATTCATCAATGAAAAGAAAATTAGATGAAATCAAAAAAATTAGTTAAAATACAAATTTTCAAATACATCATTAGGGATAGACATAAGACAGGCTTATGGTCCTGTCATATTGAAACACCAGTTCTTGTACAGTCAAAAAAATTAATATGTTTTTTAAGCCTGGTCAATATAAAATCATTTTTATAAATTTGTTGTAAGCAATAAAAATGTGCAGGTGCTGTAATGGATCATGGCTTGGAAGTTTTAATTAGTGAGATGAGTTATATATATATAAATAAAAAGAAAGAACAGTAAGATATATCATCCAATGTTCTTATAGATATTTTTATTTTTACAAAATAATGCTCAATGTAAATTTACAGAGCATTAATATTATAAATTAATTGATTTAAAATATGTTTTTTTCCACTACACAGTTCTAACCATGTTTCAAAAATTTAAGCTAAAAAATTTAAAAAATTTTATTGAGGATGAAATGGAACTAATGTCTTTAATTTAATTTGAAAAATTAAATTTGAGCTTTTATAATTCCATTTTGAAACATGGTTAGAACTGTGTTGAAAAAAACCATATTTTAATGTTTTTTAATTGATAATAATATATATATATATATATATATATATATATATATATATATATATATATATTCACTTATGTAAAAAATCAGTTGGGAATGGTCTGCTTTGGGTATAAATGATAAACTACAAAAATTCCTGGGTAAAACGATATAAACAGAGACAAAAAACAGAAAAGGCTTTGATCAGGAGATTTTGAGGATTGTGGAAGAAAACCTTTCAATTGCTGGTGTTCCCAGGTCCAACCTAATGTTTGTTGGTTTAAATCTGATAGGAAAAAAAGCTATGGGCAAATAGTTATTATTATTAAACTGAGTCAAAAACTATGAAATTTGGGAAAAATATGTTCTAAATTCAGAAATAAAATTTTAAAAAAAATACATATTATAGCAATTTTTTTTAAAAAAGAAAAATAAACATTTAAAAAAAAAATATTACCAAAAAAAAAATTGTCATCATTAAATAATAATTGTGAAACTTTTCAATCCACATTTCTATATATGATTAGCTATGGGTTAATTAGTAAATATTTTATATCATAAAATTATCTCCCAAAAACAAAAATTCTTAAAATCTTAATAAAAATTTTTTTTTTTTAAATAAATAACCTGCAATTGGTTGATAAACTGTAGAAAACTAATCAATAAAGCAGACATGCTGTGTATCAAGTGACAATAAAAGACTGGAAGGAAGGGGGTAGTAATAGGAATTGTGATACATTAAAATTATTTGTAGAGAGATAGAACAAAATAAATATAAAAGAGTGAATGCATTAAAAATATTTTATCCCCTTTTTTGCATAGGAAACTAATCCATGGTTGTAGAACATGTTGATAAAAAAATATGGGCAAACAACAAAGATGAGAACAATAAAGAGAATGAACAGATCTAAAGAAAAAAAACAAGGAATAGAAAAGGCATGAAATAATGGACAATCTTAGTTAGTAACACATGAAATTTCCATGGATCCATGCAGTATCACAATGGGGAAAAGTATTGATAATTATTATGTATTAAAATTTTTTTTTTTTTTTTTTTTTTTGATGATATCAGATAAATGCAAGGCATAAAAAATACATGAAAGGGTTATAGAGTGTGAAAGAATAAGAAAAAAAAAAAACATTATTAAGTTTGAGAACATTAGAAGATATAATCAAAGAAGACAATAGATAATGATTGACATTGAATTTAAATTTTTGAAGATCAAAGTTGGCTGGAAAGCAATTTTGAAAAGAGTTCTACAAATGAGAAGTGCGAAAAAAAAAACTTGGAATAGAACTTTTTGAAAACATCTAGATATTTCAATGGCGAAAATGATGAAATTTATATAAATCTAGTACTGCACTTAAATTCATAAAGTCTAGGTATCATCGTGAAATGTTCATCTGAACAATTACCATGAAAATATTTATAAAATAAAGCACAGGGAAGTGACATTACAATGGTGGGTAAGTGACTGAAACCGAGATGCCAAGTAACAACCAATAACTTTGAATTTTATCAGGAATTTTTAGTTATAGATTAGGAGCAGTGGACCAGATATGGCAGCAATATTCAAAGCATGGATGAATGGTAGACTTAAAGATATGTAAGATAGTGTCAGGGGAGAAAAATTATCTAATATTAATATCTACTATTTTGAGTATATTAATTTCATAATTCTGTGAAAGCAGTCCATCTAAGAGGAAGAAAAGCCTGATTTTAAACCTTCACTATATTCAAAACATGGAAAAGGCTATGGAAGGAAATCCAGACAGAAAATCTGATGTCAGTTGGCTGTTAACACTGACAAACTTCTGGCAACTACTACAACCAAGCTGGCCTCAAATGTAATAGCCTGTATTCCTTTGAATCTTGTTAGTACAACTGGGGCTATGTAGTCTGGGCAGCACATAGCCTCCAGATACCATCGCCCAGGCCTGTGCTCTGCAGAGGTCATTCCAGACTTACCACCAAAGGATTTAATTGTGACCAAACAGGACGTTATTTTTATCCTGTGAGATATGTGTATGCCTATTACAATGACAATATTAAATTTTTTTAGCTCAGATGATTTAACTCGACTAGTAAATGAATTAATCCTTTTGTCTGATAGGTTATTTCCCAACTCAAAAACTAATGTACCACCCCCTTGATTGTAGATCCATAGTAATTGCAACACCAAATATACCAGGTCTTTTGATTGTTAATCCATGTAAAAATCCATGGCAGCCAAGTGTATCTCTATAATAGTTCAGAAGACCCTATCCTGAAGAGCTAGGTACCAGCACCATATTCTTGTATACCCATGGTTTCTTATGATACAATAATATTCCTGATGATGCTGCCTAGTGTTAGGATTTTCTTTCAATAATATTGTGTACAACAGAATTGAATTCCACTATGGGAATGTGGTAACTCTTTTCTCCAGGATCTGGCAGCTAGAGAAAATGCCAAAGAAATTCCTAACACTGTTTTCAAACTCAACTACAGGTTTATTACAATGACGTATGTACAGGGTGTGATGGGTAAATTGTCAACATTTCACATTTTTAATTTTGTGTATGTGTGTTGTTTGTTTTTGTTTTTGTTTTTGCTGACTGCACAGTATAGTAGGGTCAGTTGGGCACCGTCTGTGAGAAAAAGAGCACAATGACACAATTCATTCTGCTAGAAATTTTGGAACAGCATGGTGTATTGCTTGGCATTTGTGCTGGAAGATCCATTATGAACATTTCAGAGTGTTTAGTTGTCAATCTGAGGACAGTGCAGAGGATTCAGAAAAAGTTGGATGGTATATCCACTCAACATCGTTGGGGTTTAGAGTGATCATTAGTGATTGTAATATTATACCCTCCATTCAACTTCCCACAGGGTCTCAGACTCAACATGGAGGCCTACATCAAGTGTCTTGAGGAGGTAGTGCTGCCTTGAGTCAAGAGGTTAGCTGCTGGAAGAGTCTGTCTGACAACAGGACTCTGCACCATGCCACACAAGCAGAAGAACCCTGTCATGGCTGTCAGACAATTTCTGCAACCACATTACCCCTTA
Organism: Acanthosepion pharaonis; assembly: GCA_903632075.3. Classification (NCBI taxonomy): domain Eukaryota; kingdom Metazoa; phylum Mollusca; class Cephalopoda; order Sepiida; family Sepiidae; genus Acanthosepion; species Acanthosepion pharaonis. Next base: position 256,334 of record CAHIKZ030002136.1, read on the forward strand.
CACCTGGCCATCTAACTCCACAGACTGCAACCCCCTTGATTATTATGTGTGGGGTGCAGTTGAGCAAGAGACCAAAAAAATTCCTTGTAACACCAAAGATGAATGAAGGCAAGGATTATGGCAACATTTACCAACTTAAACAAGTAGACTGTCCAGAAGATTTGCAGGAGATTCCAAAGTCATCTGGAGGCTGTGTTTGAAGCCAATGGTGATTTTTATGGAATTTTTTTAGTATTTCAAGATATTTTTATGGAATTTTGGTAAATATATTTGCTAAAATGAGATGTAAGTGTTATTTTCATTTTTGCATAATTTAGATGACAATTTATCCATTGCTCCCTGTATTTAGTTGAGTATGTAACATTAGTTAGCTTGTGGGTATTACCCTCTACTTGACTGAAGGGTGACCTGAGGAAGTGATATTACTTTGGTACTATACTTCAAATAGTGACCCTAGGTAAGAACTTATAAACAGTAGTCCTTCTTTTTTTTCTGTAGGTCTCTTTGTTAAATGCTCTTTGTGTGTTTGTTGAAAGCTTAGCAACAATAGTTTGGGTTTTGATGTTGGTCAACAGGGGTCAGAACAAAAACTAAACCGAGCATTTTGACCGTCTAGCTTTATTAAGAATCCACCTATATCCATCATTGAAGGGTCACTAACTCCAAGCCAGAAACAGTCATCCACTTTATGGCTCAGCCCAGGCTAGACAGAAATATAAGACATCACTCTTGCAGGGAAGTAATATAATTTTTACACAATGGGACCAACACTAATAAGATTTTTCAAAACAATCCTGGCTGGTTAAATTTTGAGAATGTGCAAACCTGTCATCATATCATCTCTTTGCAGGTGTGTAAGCCTGTAAATGCTAAGTTTTACTGCTTTTTTTGATTAAGTTGTTCCAAGTTCCAATTTTCTCATTCATCTCATTTTATATGTTTAAATCCATATTTTTATCTCTCTTTTGTTCTCGTTATATCAAAGGCTACTTACATTTTTCTGTCTCCCATTTTTTACTTGATCCTGCATCCTGCCTCAAGTCTCCATCCAGCCATCACATTCACTTATACTAATATCTGTGGTGGCCTTTCTTAATACTTTTACAACTTAAATGTCAGCTGAATTGCAAGAAGATAGAATGCAAGGTTGTTAGCAAAAGGATGAGCCTAAAGTGCAAATTGCAACTACCAGAATAAAACCAGAGCGGAAAATTAAATGTTTAGTAAATGTTTTAACAAATGCTGGAAAGTGTGACACTGAAATCTGAAGGCATATTGGGATAGCAAAAGATGCATTCCAAAGACTAAACAGAGTACTAAGAAATAGAAATATTTTGCTAGAAACAAGGAAAATAGTACTAAACTTCTATGTAACATGTGTCCTCCTGTATGGCAGTGAGTGCTGGATGTTCTCCTAAAAGATGAAGAAGAGACTTGAAGCAGCAGAAATGATGAGTCTGAGAATACCATGGATTGAACATGTGAGCAACAACATTCAGAGAAAATGGAAACAAAAAGGAAATTTATACTTAACATCAGGAAGAGATAGTTGATGTTTCTGGAGCACATAATGAGGAAGGAGGGCTTGGAAAATCTGATACTCACAGGACAAATTGAGAGCAAGAGAGAGACAAGCAAACAATGCATAACATACTTAGTGAGCTGAGTAAATGGATGGGGGAACAAGGGTTATGAGAAATAACAAAGGCAATTTATTAAGCACTACAAGGGAAGTTGTGGAAAACTATGGTCACTTACATCTTGAGGGCACACAACTGAAAAACAGATTGTTTTGAACATATATTGTAGTTTAAATGCTGATCTTCAAAGCCATTGGTAGTTTACTATTGCTCTTCTTTTGCCAGTAGTATGCCACAGCTGTAAATACAACTGAAAGACTTTATTTAATGTGGAATTCTTTTATACATTTCATATCTTAAATTATTATTACCCCTGTCTTTTGATTATTGGCAAAGCATTAAATATTATGTTCATGTCCTAGTAACAACATTGTATTGTTTAAATCCGACAATAGCACATTTTAAAAGTAACATCCAGCGTCTTATGTAAATATACAACACTACTTGAAGCCCAAGTTTTCCATTGAGTTGTCAGTGATTACCCCACATTGAATTCTGATTCTCGATTTTGTTGGTGTGCACTGAAAGCTAGGGAAAGGTGTGCTGCTTCCTTACAAGATAATACGATAAAAGACAAATGCTATGTTAAGAAATAAGAATGCAAACCTTGTTTCCCATATTATGTGTAGATGTTTTATTCAGGGTTTTGCTTGCTCATGTAGGTAGGTGATACTTGGGACAATTTCTGCTATGTCAGCTTTTCCGTTTATCAACACCTCATCATTCTACTCATCTCAATGTGGTGGCTGGTGATATAAAATGGAGGCTTCAGAACTGCTTGGTGGACATGTTTGTCTCTTGTCAAGGGTGGACCAGGACTTTCCCTGATCCCAAGCATGACTGTTAATATAGACCAGCGCTTGGATATACAGTGTAACTTGGATATAAGAGAGATTTTCTCTGGTCCCAAATTAGAGCCTGTGTTAATGTATATAAAATAGACCAAACCCGGATATAAGAGAAACCCGGATATAAGAGACTTCTTCTCCGGTCCCGACAACTCTCTTATATCTGGGTTACACTGTATCCTATTTCCAGTTTTGTTAAACTCCTTTAATTCCTATTTCTCTTCTGATAAAGCAGATGCTGCTTGGAAGACTGGACATCAAAGGAACCCTTCACTGGTCTATCAAACAGAAACACTTGAGATCAAGACAACTGACCTTTACCCTTTCTATACTTAAATTATCACAAAAAACTTGAAATATTCAAAATTACATCTGATATGTTAATATATTTTAGCAGGTATCAACAATGGCTGGAAATTTATGCATACAGTGTTAAAACCTTAAATGACAAACAACAATCAAAATGCTGCCTTATGAAAATGGCATAAAAATTGGTGAGCAAACATGGAATGTAACTGATGTTATTTTAAATATTAAAAAATGTTTAAGGAGAAATTAAATTAAAAAAAAATGTATTTCAGAATTCAAAATTTTTAGCATTGAATTTCAATTTCATTAAACTTTATTTTTCATTGAATATATTCTTTGGCTTTATTTACAAATGAATTAACTCAAAAGCAGATACTGTCTCCATCTCCTGCTGCAGCAAAATGTACAACTTGCATGAATGAAGAATTTCAGCTTTTGTGTGTTTCTTTTTAGTGCCAAATATCCTCATGAGTGGCCAGGCAACTGGGAGATGTGTGTTTTTTTTTGTTTTTTTTTATATCAATTTACCATCTTTAGACATCTATTATTTAACCCATATCTGGTGGGATGAAGAAATAGATTCATACCTTTCCCTAGAGTATTTGTGCAAAAGTAAACTGAATGACTTCAACTAGAATTTGAACTTGGCCCACCAATTTCTCTTTTTTGAGACACTAACCATTATTCCACCACACACCTGCTAATGTATTTGTTGCGGATTTGAATTAACCTATAACAAAAAAAAAAAAAGGCAGAAAATGTTTTTAAATATAAAAATATAAAATATTTTTATTTTCGTATTTTTACAACTAAATTTTTCTCAGTGTGTATGAGTTCTTGTCTTTAAGTTCTTTGTTTGTAGTTGTTTAAGATGAAAAGAAATGTAATTTCTTTGTGTGTATGTGAGAAAAAAGAGGCAAGTGAGATAGTGGCGAGGAAGAGTGTAAGTGTCACATAGCCTGGCGAGGAAGAGTGTAAGTGTCACATAGCTTGGTGAGGAAGATGTGTGAATGAATAAGAGAATGTCTTTGAAGTTACCATCATGAACTGATGTAGCATGTATCTCTCTATTGCCTTACCAGTTTTGTCTGTCTGGAGACTTAAATATTCTTCAAAGGGATCACTTAGAGTGTTTTTTTATTCTTGGCAGGGATGCAACCCATTGGTTGAAAAATGTTAAATATTTATTTTCAAAGGATTAATTTGTTAACCAGAAGGATGTGCAGATACTGTGATTCAGAAACTATTTTTTTTTTTTTTTGTCATTTGATGATTCACTGTCTTGGTGTTTACTTCTGTCTTTGCTCAACATATCAACTATTTCAGTACAATTTTATACACTAAATGTCGCAACGGTTATAGGACAGATATTATTATTTATTTTTCAGATGAAATTTTATCAACGCTTGGAAAACTGAACCCTAAACAGCTGGCCATCATGAAAGAAATTCTGTATAATCAGGATGAAGTAAGTCACAGACTTGTAATTTCAATTTCTGATGTCTTGATAAAAATTGGATTGTCATTCATACACATTTAGGTACATTTAGATGAATGTACTATGTTGGTGTTTTTCACAACTATGTTGCAGATAGTTTGATAGGTCACTGTGTATTTAAATTATTCTTAATGGTGCTATGATCCAAGAGGTGCAAAGTAAGCCTTCTTGATAGGCATGTTGTTGTATGTTGTTATTATTCATGAAATATTTCTGTTAGGAACATATTTTAGTAAGGGACATATAAATTCATGAATAATGTTGATCCTGTGTAGGTTGGATCATGCTGGTGAGTTGTTGTTGACAATGAGGTTGGCTGTTTTAAATTTTTTATAATAAATAATAACACTGGTCAAAAAAAAAAAATTTTTTTTGAAATGGTGTTGAGACACAAACACCCTTTTTTTAGCTAATCAAAAATGCCTCAATTTTTGAAAAAAAATTTTTTTCATTTGTTTTCTGCATATATGATATTGATCGATGACAATATTTCTCAAAATAAAACTGTAGAAGCCTCTGAATTCATATTTAAACCAACAAATATTGGTCTGCTTATTGAAAAATACTGTTTTTTGCAATAACAATTAGACCCTAAGTTTTCAAAAATTAACACGAATGAATATATCAAGACCAACAAGTATTTTCATCAACTCATTTAATAACTAACAGTAAAGATAAAACCCTTGTGAACATAAGAATGATGGTAAAAATTTTCTCTTTCTTGATTTGTCATATTCAATGTTATTTAATTCCCTTTTGATACTCCAGCAGTATCATGTAAAATGGAATAGGTTCATTCAATTGGGATGCTTTTAGTTGGAGTTTCTTTCCAACTGTGAAAACAAAATGCTCTCAGTGTGCGTGGTTTCCTTCCGTAGTGATGGGATAAATTTATGAATATCAAACAGAAGATTTTAGGGTTTCATTTTTTTTTTTTTTTGGTGTCACCATAATTATCAGGTTTACTCAAGTGTATTACTGATAAATTTTATCAGTTAATTTGAATTTTGGTGATAAATTAGAAAACTTTGGTACATCTATTTTTTAATTTTTGACTCCAAAACACTTTTTTCTTATAAAAATAGTTTATTTCAGGTGGCTGACATAAATTGCTTGGCCTACCTGAAAATTGATGGGAATCTGCAACTTTTATTAACTAAATTTTGTGATCAGCCAATATTGTTAGTTGATCTTTTTTTTTTTAAAAATGAGCAATTTCAGTACATCAAAAATGTTAGCTAATCCATGAAAAACTAAGGTCATTTTCAGAATCAGTGCCATCAAATTAGCTAAAAAACGTGTTTTGTTTCTTAGTACCAAAAATTGTGTTGACCAGTGTAATCAACTTAACCTTTTTTATTTTAATACATATGGAGACCTACCAACCTCTATCTACAACATACTTGTACAAAACACCAACATAGTACAAACTTTAATGGTAGATTGTTTTTTTTTTTTTAGTGTTTTGGCCATGATCAAAACTGATGTCATTGAGAGTGAGTTGCTTATAGGTGTATACAACTTAGTAAAATTTCATCAAAATCTGAGGTGGTGGCTATGAGAATTTCTGAAAATTTGGTTGAGTTGATATGGAATTACCCTCATCTGTCTGTCTAAGGAATTGATGGGTTTTTATTTTTTATCTATTTCTTATTACACTAAGCATTATTTTTGTGGATACATGTTTGATTAGAGACCCTATTTTTTTCTCTAAATAATTAAACAGTGTGCCAATTTTAGGACTCTTGAATATGCTGGTAGACATACCATAAATTGTGGCATACAAGTCAACTACTAAGAACAAAAAGGATGAACCAGAAAACTACTTCTCTCCTTTCAGAATTATTTGCAATATTTGTTTTTTTTTTCTGGATTTTATTTCATTTACACTACTTTCTTATAAGAGAAACATTATTCTTATTGTACCATATACATAAATTTTACATTTACACTACTTTCTTATAAAAGAAACATTATTCTTTTTGTACCATATACATAAATTTTTCTTTGGACTTGAATCGACTTGTTCATATTTGATTTTTCTGCTTGGCTCAATTCTCGCTCCAACGAACTTGCAGGTAGACCAGCTGAATCTTCTGGGATCTAAGATTTGTTAATTGCTCTCCAGGATAAAAAAAATCACAACGTGGCTGGAAAGTGGAATTGAATTGACATTGTGAACCAGAGACTTTGATTGAACCTGTTATACTGGACCAGGACAGGAACAATGGCCAATCTTGTAGAGTACATCGATCCAGTGGGGGCAGGATAGGTGTTACAATAGTATACAATAACCTATGCCAAAATTTAATAAGGCTGCACCACTTACCTGTATATTGAGACACTAACCATAATAACTTTCTATGTGCATTGTATAGCAAACAACCTGTTAATAATTTATTATTTTATATTAAATATCTTTATTAATTTCTGTCTTAATATACCAAATATGTTCACCAAACACAAATTTTAGTGGGATATATTTGTGGCAGCCTGCTGGAATTAAGGTAAGTGGTAATTGTTAGGAGGGCTGTCCCACTTGTTTATAACTTGGTGGTAAAGGTTTGTGTTTTATACCTGACATGTAAGTCGACCCCTAGTTTTGGAAATATTTTTTTAGGCTTGAAAATTTGACTTGTATGCCACAATTCACAGTAATTGTCACTGTTTAAAATAAATAAAAAACTAAGTTGTTTATGCAAATATGTGTATCCACAAAAAGAACATTTAGAAAAATAAATATATTTGTATAAAAATATATAATAAAAGGCTGATAACATTCAGGCCTAAAAGCTATTCCAGCTTAACCTCCTCACTTATTATACAGGGTGTGATGGGTAAATTGTCACCAATTTATATTTTGTTTGCTTTTGATTTTGTTGACTGCACAATATAGTGGGGTCGGTTGGATACTGTCTGTGTGAAAAAGGGCACCATGATGCAATTCATGCTGTACTGCTTGACATTCATACCGGAAGCTCCACTCTGAACATTTCAGAGTGTTTGGGTGTCAATCTAAGGACAATGTAGACAATTTGGAAAGAGTTGGATGAATCTAATGATGATTACAAAGGTGTTTGGAGTGATCACTAGTGATGGCGACATATGCCTCCATTCATCTTCCCATGAGGCCTCAGACTCAACATGGAGTCCTACATCAAGTACCTTGAGGAGGTAGTGCAACTTGGAAAACTCATTATGATTACTCCTGAATTTGTTGGTGAGGGCCTCAGACTCATCTTCCCATGAGGAGGTAGTGCTGCCCTGGTGGCTGCTGGTAACAGGACTTTGCACCATGTCACACAAGCAGGAGAACCCTGTCATAGCTGTCAGACAATTTCTGCAACCACATCACCCCTTATATCTGGCCACCTAACTCCCCATATTTCAACCCTCTTGATTATTATATGTGGGGCACAGTTGAGCATGGGGCCAACAAAGCTCCTTGTAACACCAAGGATAAACTGAAGGCAAGGATTATGGCAAGATTCACTCATTTAAACAAGGAGACTGTCCAGGAGAGTTGCAAGAGTTTCCGGTCATCTGGAGTCCATGATTAAAGACAATGGCGATTTTTTATTGAATAAATTTACTCTTTAGCATTTCAAGAAATTTTTATTTAATTTTGGTAAATATCTTACTTATTATAAAACACAGATTGTGTGTGTGTGTGTGTGTCTGTACGTTTATATATTGGATTGGATTTCCTACATTTTTCAACCGATTTCAACAAAACTTCACAGGACTGCGTAAAATTACCTTGCAGTGGTTCTGACAGCAAATAAAAAATTGGAAAAACACAATTGTTTTTGCACAAAATCAATTTGAAAACACAATAAAAAACACGATTCTGTCGCCTGAATGAAAGGGGGACAACTCATATCGAGTTATACTTATTATAAAACCCAGGTTGTTTGTGTGTGTGTGTGTGTGTGTTCGTTTATATATGGGATCGGATTTCCTACATTTTTCAACCGATTTCAATAAAACTTCACTTTTTTTTTTTGTAGGTATTGTTTCTTATTGTCTTGCACACTTTTTTCTTTATTTTTACATTCAGAATGCTTTAAAAATTCCATTTACAAGACAATTGTTTATAATAAAATTCTATTCAATTGATAGATTCATAACAATTGAAAACAATGTTTTTGTTTGGGTTTGACCAATTCGTAAAAAAAAAAAAACAAAACAAAAAAAAAACTAATTAAGACATGTGTGTCTGTCAACCTAAAACAATAATCTTTGTCAATTTTATTTTTCAGTCTTTATGATGGTCGATACTTGATCTATCTCCTACTGTTACATCTCCGGGCAACGCTGGGCTCTATTGCTAGTATCTGTTAAAATGAGATGTTGGTGTTATTTTCATTTTTGCGTAATTTAGATGACAATTTATTCATCGCACTCTGTAGTTCTATAATATACTGTTTTAGATGTCAGTGTGACACTATGGAGTTAGAATGAGTTACAGGCCTGATGTAAAAATAAATCAACTTGTACTAGCCAATATTCAAAAAGGAAATTGGGCTAATTTACTGAGGTGGGTCAATACATTTGGGTTGGTAATAGCTGAGCATTCATTAAATAGCCATCCATGTGTCTGGTCCTATAGCCAAGACATATTCTTGGTACTGAGGAAGACTCATTCATATTTCTACCTTAGACACTATACATATCAAGTCCTTCCAGCCTTTCTTACACAGTGGATGCAGTAAGCATAATCTAAACCTTGCTGGTAAGGTATTTCTGATGTCAAGACACCTTATTCATTATAGAATATGTATTTCTCTAAAGTAACAATGAAAAAGCAAGATAACCAAATTTGTATTAGAGGATTTATGCCTGCTTGTTTATATTATTCTATTCAGATATAAAACTATCTGATATTGTCTTGATATTAAACTATTATATTTAAGACACATCATGCCATGTACACTAAGTCAAATCATTTTCATTTCCTTTGTATTCTATGAGTAAAAAAAAAGTTCCATATGAACAGCTTCTTCCCAAGAACCATTACTTTGCAGAATAGACTCCCAAGAGGATGTTCCCTGATTAGTACAATCTTAGCCTCTTCCAGTCTAGGGTTGACTACTATCTTTCGTACATATCCTCATAAACTATACTTATTACCTTCTCCTCTTACAAAAACAATAAATCAGTGACCCTCTAACTTGAGTAGCTCTTAGACCTTTGTGTGAAAAATTAGTAAAAAAAAAAAAAAAAACTGTTGAAAAAAAAATTCCATTATTGTTCCTTGTACCCTTTTAAATTGGCCTCAGTTTTAAGATGCTTTTCTTTCTCTTTTCCTAGCTGCAGACTGTTTTAAATTATTCTGACAGATTGATGGACAACGTGAAAGATGTGTGTGGTGACAACCCAAAAGTAAGAGGCTTTGTTTTTATTGATAATGTTGTGCATTGATTTTCATCCTCAGATCTCCAAAAGGTGTGTTCATATTTCAACTCTCAAATATTGAGACACATTCATTTGTTGTATATTAGATTTTTTGCTTGAGTTCTACAGTAGAGGCACTACAATGAGAAATTAACACTTTTTCAAATTTCTTTTTATGTCAATATAGATTAAGAACTCCAGATCATGAACGTTATAAAAGAAAATTTTTTTTTTTTTTTTTTTCAATAAATTTTATAAAAGTTAATTAAAAGGTTGCTATATAAATTGATCCTACATATGACTTTTCTTAAAATATAAAAAAATAACTTTTTGAAATTCGTATTCGGGTCTGGGCTGATTAATTGTTGGCAATACATGAAAAAAAGAACTCCAAATTTTTTTTCAATTGATTCCAAGGAATCTGTAAGAGTACCAATTTACAATTAATTTACATAAGTCTGAACCCCCTATTAACTTTTATAAAATTTTAATTAAAAAAAATGTAATGGAATTGGTCTATCTCCCCAACAAAATATTTTTTTTATATATTTATGATCTGGAGTTCTTAATTTACAGTAACATCAGGTATCCCCGAATTAAAATTTTATTTTTGATATATATTTAAAAAAATTTTAATACAGACATAGGTGGACAAAACATAAAACTGGTACCAAATTTATCTTGATAGCTCAATAAGCAACCAATTTATGACCATTCAAAGTTCATCAGAACTATGAAAATTTTCTGTTTTTTGTGCCCAGAAGCCAATTTTAACATTGTATAACAGTGTGAATACAGGTTTCAAACAAGTGAAAAATCATTATCATTATAAATTTAGTCTTGAAGTTAATACTAATAGAATAAATAATTATTAGATCTGCCCAGCTTAAACATTAGGGAAAATTGTTCACAAAAACGAAACATTTAAAAAATAACGCTGAAAGGTAAATTTGACTTCTTATATAAATTTCATTTTGCAACTTCTTGCTATGATTCATAGCACAATAGAGATGAAACTAAATTCTTTTTTTTTTTTTTTCAGTAATACCTCAATAAAAAAAAAACTCACTTATACCATGTAAAATGGCCAGAAGTGCAATTTGACAGTAGGGCAAAAACAGGTGAAAAGTATACCATAAAGTATTCATTGTAGCTACATGTCTGAAAGTTTGAAACTTTAATAATTTTTGAATGAGGAATTCAGTATAATAACTCAATGCTCTGTAATATGAATACCTTTATAGATGTATTGAATTTTGGAAAATTTAGTGAAATTATACAATTTTTGAACAGTAATGATTACTTATATGCTAATACCCTTGGGAAAGGTATGAATCCTCCTCTTCTCCCCCCCCCCCAGCTATGGATAAATAGCAAGACAGACCAGGTTATATAGCCTTGGATGGCAACTGGTCTACTGCAGAAAGAAATAGCAACCAACTGTGGGAAAAAATCTGCCTCATCAGTTATGTATTGAAAGATACATGATCACCTAAGCGTGTAACTGACTGAATGATTACAATTGTAGCAAAAGGAAGAGTCCAATATACAAATTACAGATTGGAGATACTGAATCAAACAGCTGCAATAACTTATCTGGGAAGCATATTCACAGAGGTTAGGGTAAGTGTGACATTAAAATTCAAATGTGCATTGGGATAGCAAAAGATGCCTGGCAAAAACTGAGCAAAATATTAAGAAACAGAAAAATATCATTAGAAACAAAGAAATGAGCATGTTATGTAGCATCAGTCCTCTTCTAGGGCAGTGAATGCAGCACAATTTCCTGACAGATGAAGAAGAGACTTGAAGCAACAGAAATGAGGTTCTACAGAAGGATTCTGAGGATACCATGGACTGAACATATGAGCAATGATGAACTACTAAAAACAATAGCAATAAAAAGGACACTTATATTTAACAGGAAGAGAGTTGAAATTTCTGTCGCATATAATGAAGAAAGATGGCTTGGAAAATTTAATACTCAGGACAGATTGAAGGTAAGAGGGACAGAAGAAAATGCTCATCCCACCTAGTGAGCTTGAGTGGATGGATGGCAGAGCAAGGATTGGGAGAGATGGTAAAAAGACAAATGTTATTAAGAGCTAGAAAGAACAGGAAATTGTGTAGAGCCATGATTGCCAACATCCTAAAGGAATATGGCACATAGAAAAAGAATGATTACAAAACTTAGAAATTTGTTTCATAATATGAATCTTTTCAGAAAAATTGCTAAAAATAGCACATTCTTGCAAAAGTTGAAGAACTATATGTATCCTTTTTTTTTTTTTTTTTTTTTTTTTTTTAAGAAAATATAATAATTTCATTTTAATGTCTGGAATAGGACCTAATCTCTAGAATTAGTAAACAAATAGCCATTAAAATATAAAAGAAAATTGATTACATTTTGAAAATTACATTATTACATTTCACTTTTTTATGAATGCATGTTCTTAAACATATATCCAGTTCATTTTATTTTTTATAAAATGTATCTACTTTCAGTTTTGTTAATCAAAAATGTAAATAAATTTTCAATTTAATCCTGAGTATTACTGAGAATTAGAGAAAACATTGCCAGCCATGAATGTAAATGAAATGAATGGCCATTAAAAGAAAAACTGGATACATTTTTTTTTTCTTTTAAAATTTTATTTAAATTTTTTACCACCAAACATGTGAATGGGAAATTTGAAGAACTAAAAATATATCTAGTTTATTTTTTAAAATGTTTTGTTTTATATGAATTCAGTTGAATGTTTTATGAAAATGCATAAAAACAGCTGAGGTGAAAGTGATTTGAGTGTCAGTTTGGACAAAATACAATGAATATAAGTACTTTATACAGTTTTAAAATACCTCATTAAAGTAAATCTAAGAAAAAACACTTAAACTGTAAACTCTACCGATGAAACAAGTCTGATTTAAAATGTGGTTCAATGTGTAAAAACAACTTTATTTTAAAATTTAAAAGAAAAATTACAAAATTATGAAAATATGTAAACTATCTACAATGTGCAATATTTATTATTTACCATTTTATAAATAACTATGAAAAAAAAAATTTTTATTCATAATTTTATATCAATCAATTATCAAAGAATTACTTGTTTACTTTTCTATTTTTTTTTTTAATTGTGATGTTGAAATCGAAGGTCTGAAAATCCAGCAATTATAGATTAAACTCATTACTCATTTTTGAAAAATATAATTTTGAAAGAGTTTCAAATCATTGTTAATTTTTTAAAAATGTGACTTTTCACATTTGTTTCTTTATAAAATGATAAATAATATTTATAAAAGGTAAATAATTTTTTATAATCTTGTAAATAAACATTGTTGAGGGAGTGAATTGTAATTAAAATAATAGCAATGTCAATAGACAAAACAGTCCTTCTTGAAATGCCATTTTTTGGGGGTTTTTTTGTGAGCACAAAAATTTGCCAAAAAAATGAATACAAATCTGAAGTGTAGAAAAATGAACAATTGCAAATCTGAGATGTCAGAAAATGAATACAAATGCAAGCAGTGCTTTTCTCAACTATCAGCACTAATTGATCTTGATGATGAAAAGCGTGTTATTTAGCTATATTGCCACTGAACAGTTATGATTCATTGATGACCAAGTACAACCATTCTCAGGCTAATTAGTACAACTGCCATGTAAATTTAGCAGAAATAACATCTGTTTAGAGATTGCATTCACCAAACAGATAATCATTCAGGAGGACACAACTCTTAACCACACCAAAACACCCAACTCGAGTTTTTTTTTTTATTTCTGTTGCTCTGGTTAACTTTTTGTGTATTTTTTTTTTTAAGTCCCCCTTGTTCACCAATGATTCAGTATTTCTGTTTGGAAAATAAAATTCAGAATTTCATTATATAATATGTCAAATGTACTTGTATATTTTTCCCCTCCCCTTTAATTTTTAATGTTGCCAATGCAAGGGAGGTAATTGATGTCAGTGTTATTGTTATACCGATGGCAAACTATTTTAAGCTGTCTATGAAAAATGCCTCCATGAAAAAGCAGAGTATAACAATTAAAAAATTATATTTAAAGATTCACATGTGGAAATCTAATAATTGTAAGGGCTTAACAAAATTATGTAATGTAATATATTTACAGATTTGTTTGTTGGAAGTTTAATATTTACACATGGTTACAGAACTTAAGCAATAACAATGGTTGATTTTAGTGCATTAGCTTAAAGTTGCCTTTATACTATGTTGGCAATAATTGCATATATATAAGGCAATTAAATAACAAAGTGGAAAAATGGTGTAATGTCTTTTGTCTGTTGAAGTCTTATGAAATGTATTATATAGAATTTTTCTGCTTTGTCATTCAGTTGCCTAACATTGATTGTTCTGGTATATAGGGATTTATATATCACATTCTCCTGTCTGTGTGTGTGTGTGTGCGTGCACGTGTGTGGGGGAGGTGTATATATATGACACATAGCTGAGTGGTAAGAACGATCTCTTTCTGGCCATGAGACCCAAGTTCAAATCTCACCATGGTCAATTTGTCAAGGTGATGACTTCTTAATTATATTGACTCAGAGAGGTGATCCCAGCATGAAACCTTTTGAAAAGTGAAAACCAAACCACAGATTAACACAAACTTCATGAGTGAAATTGAGTAGGTGGAACTTTTTGGGAGCTGTTGATGATTGTGCTAGCTCAAAGTCACATGTCACACTGGCCTTGTTAAAAAAAAAAATTGATTACGCTAGCTTATGTGCTCTTTCCAAGAAACTAACTAAAGCCTGCTTAGAGTAGTTGTAGTACAAAGCACAGTAACTCTGTGGATTAAGCAGGCATCTGTAATTCATAAACTAATACTTTAATCCACTTGGCTTTTGTAGCATTACAGCTCAGACCAGATCCTCTGATTTGTTCATAGGATGCAGCTTCTTCTAGTCAAACACTTGTGGTTTAATTCAAGGAAAATAATTCTTTAGCCAGATTGTTACTCACAAAATAAAATCATGATATGAAATTGTATCAGTTGGCAAAGTTTATTCAGTTGCAACTTTCTTGTAAGAGTTGGCTGTAAGTGAGCAAGGAAAAGCAAGATGAGGGGGTGAACAATCTAAGCGGCATGTGCCTTCCTTTCAGGTCACGAACAAGAAGTCTTTCATAGCTGCTAGAAAACAAGTGTTCTTTGTCCTGCCAGCTTTTGTCTAAAAAAAAAAAAAAGAAAGGAAAAAATGTCATTTCATCAAGTTCTCTCCATTTAGCTGACTTTTTTTGTTAGGGTTGTTTGACATAGTTTTGTGAAATTTGCTTCACTCAACTGAACTTCTTTGTCAAGATGATAATTGTCAAAATGATTTCTGTAACATCCTGCAGATGTTTCCTTAAAAGGATATCATTTGACAACTGATATTGCAACACTATTGTCCCATTAGTCTGAATATAAATAGTATAAATAGTGATAACTCTTCATCCCAGAAATTCAGACAGAAACATTGTGTTGTGTCTTTTCTTTCGGGACCAATTCCATAGTACTGTCTGAAAAAGAAAGTTGTATATAAAATGGTGACTGTCACTCAGCAATAAAGTCATTGTATCTCTAAATATTCCTCCTGCAAATACTGATTTTAAATTAAGTTTATTTTTTTTTTTTTTTTTTTTCAATTTTGGTTTTAAAAGAAAAAAATTAATATTGTCCACTATTTCTCTGATTATGATTTTCCTGTTCTTTTTTTTTTCCAGAGATACCACGCATTCCCTTCAGTGACTTCAGCACCAGGATCAGATGCAGATGCTTTCTTTAAAAAGTTAGTAAAGCAACACTTACACAATATATTTAGAGAATATGCATGCAATAACTTATTAAGGTAACTAGCTATTCCCTCTTGCAGATACCTGCTGAGGCATATTTGTCTTACTTCAGCAGCCACAGAGCCAACCTGTGGTTTATACTGTAACTATGCTGGTGTGGTGTAATGGTTAGCAAGCTTGTCTTACTAGATCAGCTACAACCGAGTAGTGAGTTTAATTCTCACTGGGTGCTCTATGCTTTCAACCTTGTGCCATAGCTAAGTTACACTTAGTAAATTACTACTGCAACTCTGCTGAGCATACACTATTTGGGAGAGAGTATATAATCTGGAGTGCTCACTAGTTGAATAAGGCTATGTTCAGACTCTTGGTCACAATGACTTTGTGCTTGCACAATCACAGACAGCTCCCAGACAGTTTTGTCTACCCAAATTTCACACACGCACACACTGCTTGGGTCAAACTGTGGTATGGTTTTTAGGTGTTTCCCAATGGTGGCACATACTGAAATCAACCCCTCCACCAACCAGCTGATAATATAAAGAAGTTGACCATGGTGAGATTTTAACCTGACTCTTATGGTGAGGATGCTGGTGTTATAATCCCTCTGGCATATGTATGTGCCCTCCACCCATATATAGTGAGGGAGTAAGTTAGCAAAGTTGGTGTTGCCTTTGCAACTTGTATATAAAGAATCTCCTAAGTTCAAAAAGGATGTAAAACTCTTAGAAAATGCTAGAATAAATAATTTAGTCATTTTGTCTTTTATTATTTTCAATTACAGCCTGAGCATGACCTTGAAAATCTGTGCAAGTCTTAACACTAAAGTCCTTGACCCACTTTTCCTTGAGAATATTGAAGTTCAGGTGGGGGTGTCTTGTTGGTGTTCCTTCTTCAAAACGGTCCAATATGGCATTGTCTAGCAGCCTCAATTCAGGCTGGAGGAGAGCCATGAGTTCAATGGCTAGAATTAAACAAAGTCAGATTGGTAAAACCTCTGCAGTTACTGCTACTGCTTGGTAAAACCTCTGCACTGTTACTGCTGTGTTACTGGGAACATCATTCTGAGTAGCTGGCCTTGAGCCATAGTAAAACATCAGGACCTTGTAGTATGTACCAGCATCACCCATTCTCCAAGAGGAATGGTAAAGGATCTTTTTTTTTTTTTTTTCCTTTTAAAACCATGACAGTCTGAATACTTGATCCTGAAGTTATTCTCGATGTCAACTTTTGATTTGGTGGTGGTGGTTGTTTTGCCAGTTTGAAACGTTATCCACTTTGAAGATTTTTCTTGTCAAAGATTTTTTTTTATGACAGTGGACCTCTGAATCTAGAAGTACTTGAACACATTGTTGCATCTTTCCAGCCCCATGGACTCTTTAAAAAGGGATGCCATGACATCCTGGTGTTAGATTTAAGACCCAGGCTATCATGCATATCCTTTCTGATGGTCCATGGGTAGGGATCAACTTTCAGAATCTGTTATTTGGTCATTTGGACTTATTTTGGTAAGTGGGTTGAGCTGAGAACTTTTCAGCATCCTATCAGGTTTATAGTATTAGTTTGGCCAGAAAGTCCTGACTCACTCAGGAAGCAGAAAGAAAACTACAAAATTTTATGGAGCAACACTAACATTTATTCTTCAAAATAAAGTCCATCATTCTTGACAATCTTCTGTCAGTGATCAGCCAGCATCCAAATCTGTTCCAGATACCATTTCACTTGCTTTGAATCAAAAAACTGTAAACAAGCTTCCTTCAATTCATCAAAAGTGTTGAATCACTGGTTGTGGAGAAAGTGTGCCACTGAGCGGTATAGGCCATAGTCACACAGAGCAGCATCAGGACTGAATGATGGATGTGGAAGAATCTCAACATCATCCATTTGTTTGAACTTCTCCTTAATCAACCTAGCAGTCTGTGGCTTCGCATTGTCTTACTGAAACAAAGCCCAACCTCAACTGATCAAAGCAGGATACTCCTCCCTTAGTTTGTTGTACATTGCAGTCTAGCTGCTGGCAATACAGTTTACCATTGATGCTACGACCATGTGGAATAATCACAAAATGCAATACTCCTTGGAAATTCCACCAGACAGAGATCCTGACCTTGTCGAACTGATTGCATTGTGGAACGGATGCCAGTTGTTCACCTCACAGAACCCATTTCCTCTCAAAAAGATGGCTACCATGGCTTTGTGGATTCAAATTTTGGTTTCTTTATGATTGTAAACCTTAATGTTTCATTTCTTCTGTGCCCATGTTTTTATGCTTATAAAATGTGGAATATTTTGCTGGTAAAAACATCATCTAAACATTATATTAATTTGGCCAGAAAGTCCTGACTTAGGAAGCACAAAGAAAACAGCAAACTTTTATGGAGTAACACCAACATTTATTCCATCATTCTCAAACATCTGTCAACGATCAGCCAGCATCCGAATCTGTCCCAGATACCAGTTCACTTGCTTTGAATCAAAAAACTGTAAACAAGCTTCCTTCAGTTCATCAAAAGTGTTGAATCACTGATTGTGGGAAAAGTGTGCCATTGTGTGGAATAGACCATAGTCACTTAAAGCAGCATCAGAACTGAATGGTGGATGTGGAAGAATCTCAACATCATCCATCTGTTTGAAATACTCCTTAGTCAACCTGGCAGTGTATGGCCTTGCATTGTCTTGCTGAAACAAAGCCCATTCTCAACTGATCAAAGCAGGATACTCCTCCTTTAGTTTGTACTACATGCAGTCTAGCTGCTGGCGATACAGTTTAGTGCTGATGCTGCAACCATGTGGAACAAGCTCCAAATGCAGTAATCCTTGGAAATTCCATCAGATAGAGATCAAGATTTGTTTTCCTTTTTTCCACTTCCTACATGAGACAGGTCTTTCTGGCCAACCTAGTATGTGTATATGAGAATTACAAAACCATATGTAAATAATCTTATTGGTTTTTTTTTTGGTAGGTGTACGATGCTAGTATACCATAATCTGTATCCCGTTAACTTGCAAGTTGTATAATGTTATGAAATAAGATTTAAACAAAACTGATGCAGTAATCCTTTTACATCTGTAAGATTTTTTTTAAAATCCTCTTTTTTTACTCTTATGACTGAAAAATTTAAAAATGGTATAATCTTCTGTTTCAGCAATTTACCTTCAGAATTACCTGAATATCAATCTCGTCTGGATTTGTTAAGCAACAAAGTCATGAGTTCTGTCGCATTAAATGACGAACAAGAAGACCCAGGTAAGTCAGTTCATATTTAACAGGTTATGTGATCTTCAATATTTTTTTTCATTAATATATACAAATATTAACCCAATACCAAGAGCCACTCAAAGTAGAGAGTCACTGTGTGGTGTTAACATAAGAGCAAAAAGTGAAGTTTTTAAGGGCTACCCAGGAAAGATAACAGCTAATTCTAGACTTAAAGAGGTCAAGATTAACATTTCAGAGTTCAGTCGGAAATGTTAAAAATATAGTGTGGAAGCAAACTTTAGAAGGAACCGGAAATCCAATCTTAAACAGGAAAGAAGGGATAAACCTCTACTCCTGTTCAAAAGACTGGGGAGAAATGTGAAGTCAGGTTTTGGTAAACTACAGTCCACTCTGATATTTTGTCTAGTCTGTAGGCCACATTGAATTTGCTTTTATTCAGAAAATAAATCAGTCTTATTTTACTGTCAGTTGTATAAGTGACAGATCAAAATAATTTTAACTTCAAACTTACAAGTTCAGTGCAATCACTGAAATTTTCACATAATGATTGCTTCAAGAAAGAAGAAAAAATGTCATAGTTTTCAGAGTGTTGCTGATATGCCAGATGACAAACAAGAGTCATTAATCAGTTATAACAAATTTAGTATAGGAGATAAAGAAATTGAACATAGAATAAGCTGGTAGTTTTGCCCAACACCACAAACTGCTACAAAATCAAAACATTAACCTAAAAATTCAAGTCATATTCTTAAACAATCTCATCAGATTGAGACTTTCATATGGATGCCATGGATGATACCAAACTTGTTCAAAAATATCTAAACTGTCATCTGTATACAACTGTTTTCATAAATAAATGGTTTTGAGCAAGTGGAATATGTAGGCCTCAGCAAGGACTATTCTTTCAATCTTGTGGATTGGTGCTAGAGAATCACAAAGATAGAACTGTACCAAATAACTGAAACTATATCACTTTCAAGACTTTTAACTACAGCAACAACTAAAATGGATAGCACATGTAACTCAAAGAGAAAATAAGGACATAATCGAAAAAGAAAATGATATTGATAATAAAACTAATAATGCTTATTGTATATTATTAGTTGGCCTTTTGACCAAATGGAAGCATGATGAGAGAGATGTTAAAAATTTGAATTTTGTGGAGAGCCATGAGGAAAGCTTCTGAAAATAGTTGACAGATCAGGGATTAGGAGAGACAGTGAAAAGGCAAAATTTACTAAGACCTACAAAGGATAGGAAATTGTGGAGAGCCATGATCATTCATCCTGAAGAGACATGGCACATAGAAGAAGAAAGCCTTGTTCCTTCCTTTTAACACACGCTATTTATATAACCTGTATATTTCTATAACCTGTAATATAATCAGGAGAGGAGATTTTTTTTTTCCCAATCGTTATCACCTTAAGCAAGGCAGTAAAGCCATTAAAACGCAAGGGGTTACAGAGTGTGGAAGAATTAGGAACAGAAGCATTAATGAGCAGGGAGAGAAAAGAGCAATCAGGAAGACAGTAGATAGTGATTGACATTGCATTTAAATTTTTGCAGATTAAAGTTGGCTGGAAAGTATGGAGCTGGAAGGGAGTTCCATAAATGAGAAGTGCAGGAAAAGGAATTGTTAGCATTGAACTTACACCTACATCTAGCTAGCTCAACTGTAAATTGATGAGATCTCGATGCTAGTCTACTATTGTGCTTAAATTCATAGAGTCTAGGTACCATAGCAAAGAGCTCATCTGAACAATTACCATGAAAGTAATTAAAAAAAAAAAAAAAAAAAGCACAAAGAGGCAACCTTACGGTGGTGGGTAAGTGACTGAAGTCAAGCTGCCAGATCAGGACCAATAGTATTGCTGATTATTTTTTGGATCATCAAGTAGCTCAAGTTAAACAGCAGGGGCGCCGGACTATATGTGGCAGCAATATTCTAAGCATGGGCGAATAGTAGACTTATAGAAATGCAAGACAGATTCTGGACAGAATTGTCTCGCCCAACACAGTGAACTGACTTTCTTAGCAGCTGACCTAGCAATGGATTCAATATGTTCATTCCACTTCTTGTCAGCTGAGCACGTTAGCCCAAGAAGTTGCAACAAGTCACTTTCCTGGAGGTTACCATCAGCCATGCAGATGGAAGGCAGAGAGGAGTCTTGCAGTTGATTAATGGAGTGAAGTTTAGTTTTGGAGGAGTTAAAATTGACAAGCTGTCTTTTGCCTCAGTTAATGATGGACTTGAAACAGGAGTAAAAAATGGTTGTGTTGTCAGAGTAGATGCTAAGTTGAGAGCTGATGTCATCGGAAAGGTCGTTAATAAAAATTAGAAACAGCATAGGATGAAGGATAGAGCTCTGGGGGACACCCATATTAGTATGGAAGGATCTAGATAAGTGGTCATTCAGGATAATTTTGATTTCACGATTTGATAGGAAAGACTGGATCAGCTCAAAAATGTATCTGAAGACACCATAACTTTTCAGCTTGTGGAGAAGACCTGTATGCCAGACTCTATCAAAGGCTTTCGAGATGGCCAATGCTGAAGCCCAGGCTTGATTAAATTAAAATCATTTATTTACATCAGTGACATAATAATTAGGAAAAGCATGTAAAGAAATTTACTGGAAATTTTATTATGATAGAAATTCATTCTATTAATACTAACTCTTGATGTAACCCATGATATATTGATAGCTCTGCCAAAATTTTTATTTGCAATCATCTCTCACACACACACACACACACACACACATATTTTATATATATATATATATATATATATATATATATCTCTCCTAGCATCAACCTTGCATTATTTAATAGTGGAAATGGTGAAGTGAAAGTTTTTAAAAAATAAAGAAATAGAAAGATGCTCACGTGAATTCCATTTGTGTGTATCATGTGAGAGCTTGGAATGAATGCTCCTTTTTCGGAAAACAACAGAAACTATTTACAATGTAACAATCAAAACATGAGGAAAAAAATAACAGCACCAGAGGAAAACACCCTTGAAAATGAATAGAAGTGGCTGAAAGTGCTTGGGACAATAAAAATTATGGACAATTTTTATTTTCCTTAACTCCTACAAAAATGGAAAAATGTTAGGATGCTGGAAAAAACTTAATGAAAAAAAAAATTAATTCAATCTTCCTTGTCAGCTGTATTCAATGAAATATGTTTGAAAGAAAGGTTGCTGCCAAAATATACATTAATTAATATATATATATATATATATATATATATATATATATATATATATATATATATATATATATATATATATATATAAAAAATGTCTGCCAAAAATGTATACACACTTCAAGAAAGGAAAACCTTGTCTTTCATTGTTTTATGAAATTGCAATAACACTGTTTATTGTTGTACAATATTTTTCAACAAATGGCGTTATGCTCATGACTGTAGCATGAGTAAGTCCAAAATGATGTTGTGTATTGCAGAAAACTGACTATATTGGCAGCCCTTAGACAAAAAAATGAAAATGCATGTGCTGCAATCCCAATGGACACTTTGGCAATACAATAGTTTGCTGTACTAATAAATACCTGAAAGCTAAAGCCCACCATTTTGAGCATCTCGTGATTGTAGAGTCCAAAGTTAATTTGTATTAATCTCTGAATATCTGAATTAATGTTTGATTAAATTTAGTTTTATAATATCTATACAAGTTTTTTGCTTCCTGACATGTATATACATTTTATTGTCAGACAAGGGGTAACAGCAAACTTGTCCATTTATTAGATTAAGCTCTGAACCGTTGTATCTTAGAAATGATTAAAGATCTGTTACAGAAATTCTCCAAGGTTTTTATAACACTACTGGACTCTACTCTGTGCAATGAGAATGTATAATTACTCTCTAAGCTTAACAGAAGTATCATTCATGATGCTATTGAACATAAACAAAAATTACAAGTTCATCATTAATTAATCATAGCTAAGGATTGGAAGCTCATGAAGGATTGAAATAAAATTCAAATATATATATTCACCCTCACCAACCTCCTAACAAGGTACTTCACATGTTTCCCGTATGATTTCATTTTCATTTTTTTTTTTCACTGCTGTTGTTGGTGAAACTCCTCTCTCACGTACCAAACATCTTATTGATTGAGTTGGATCTTTTCTAATTGATCTCTTTAGCTCTAAGTTGAAATGATGTTCACTCTTACTGTTGGGACCTCCTGATCCAGTTTTCCTCTCTACTCTTTCCTCTTTTTTAAACTTATTCACTGTTCTCTTGGTGATTCTTGAATGGGTTTTGAAGAAGAAAGCCAGAGTATGAATGTTGGTACCAATACTGAAGGCCTGAATAATCATTTTCCTTTCACCATTGCTTAGTTGGGAAGACAATGGGTCTGACACAAAATGATTTTAACCTGTTCTCTTTTTAGCTGAATTACTTAAATTGTTTTTCAGTGATTCTTATGACAAATGGTGTCAGGATGACTAAACATTTTATCTGGAAAAAGAAACTCAATTAGTTTAGTTGTTCTTTAGATATTAAACATTTTTTGGGATGGATAATTTTTCTGTTACATTCAGTATGTGTGTGTCTTGATATACTCGACTCTCCCATTGAATTCAACATATGAGGGTCAAGCAGATCTATTCCTAGGAACTGACAGACCGAGACCAGCACATGAGATTTGATTATAGTGGTGAAGGTTTTGTGCAGAACCATCCACACTTTTTGATAGGCCAAATAGAGACCTGGTGCACTACATGCCACAAGGTCCCCAAACAATCCTCTACAGATTTTGAATTCAGAATTGTCCTTTTCCTAGACCAGTTGCCATCCAAGGCTATAAAACCCAGTCTGTCCTGCTATTTACCCATAGCTGGAGGGAGAAGAAGAGGATTCATACCTTTCTCGAGATAATGGATTCAACTGGAATTCAAACTCGGCTCTCCGATTCCTCAATCTGAGCTGCCATCCATTACTCCGCTGTGCTGCCTAAAACACTCCATCCTAAAAAATATGCCTAAAAACACTCCATCCAGATGGGCTCAATCACAAATTTAACAACATAGAAGTAATATATAACCCCACAAATCAGGCCCTACTCACATTTCTCACCCACACAAGACAGACATGCTTGTGGAAGTGTTGAGGCCTCACACTTATACACATACCCATACTAATATACACGCTTACACATATCATACTCATTCACTCCCTAAGAACCAAATAACACACACTTAACAGAGACACATCCCCTTTCCAGGAACCAATAAAGCTGTCAAAATGACCAAGAGAATTCAGAGCAGCATGAATCTATCCAGCCCTTATCTTAAATAACAACTTAAAAGAGACTGTTTGACAAATACAAGGACTGACCAAAATTTATGATAAAAAATAAAAAAACAAATGAAAACTATAATTAAAGTTCATTTTCTCCATCAAGTCATTCATTTCTATAATTCACTGCTACTAACAAGCAGAAATTTTTTTTTTCTCCTGATGATGGCCATGCTGGCTGAAACCAGTTGAGAAATCTAATTGAAATAATAAAAACAAAAGAATATTAATATACAACCCAGTGTGTCTGAAGATTTTAATTTTTTAATATTTTTTATTGTTCAAAGCACACACACACACACATATAGGCAGCATATCTTCATTCAAGCATGTTTGGTTGAATAATCTGGACATATTATGTCTATTTATTTTAATACTCTTGAATTCTCTGATTGACTTCTTAATGTTGATATTAAATTCATTAAGGAAGGTACTATAGTTTTTTTCATTTCTTTTATTTTCTCAAGTACTTCAAGTCTCATCAGAGATCTTCAGGGTTGAATTGCTAACACAAAAATTTAATCTAATCAATAGTTTACAAATATGGTGCCTTCCTTAATGAATTTAATATCAACATTAAAATGTCTATCATAGAATTTGAGAAGGTTAAAATAAAAATATATATAACAGTAAATACTAAAAACATCCAGGAATTAAGTAGATGCCAAAATTTCTGTAGTATATTTAGTATGTAATTAGATATAGTGAATATAATATGAATTCCTAAAATTGAAGGCTTAATATAATATTTCCTCTTATGACTTGGATAGGTTCCAAGTTCAAATGTTTCTAAGTACATAACAATAAAAGCACTTATGATGTTACTGTACTAACTTTATTCCTGACACTACTTGGCTTGCTTGTACCAATATTATGCAAGAGACATTCAAACAAAATTATATGTGTATGTATGTATATATATATATATATATATATATATATATATATATATATATATATATATTTATTTATTTTCATTGGATATACTATATGTTTCTCTGACTGTAGCTCAATTGCATCTCATTTAAATACGCAACTGTAACATAACATTCAGACATTTTTTATGTAATTTATATCCTGAAAAGAAAAAAATATATACGAACACATGAGAAATTATACCAAAAAATCAACCACAGCAATGAAACTTGCATGAAAGAGGTATTGTTGCCCAAATACACAATTTTTTAAATTACATGACCTGGCAGCCAACAAGGAAAGTAACACTATAACATTCAGAAAAAACATTGTTTTACAACAAATAACAGCTGAAAATGAAATTCAAAATTTAAATAAACAAATAATCCAAAAACATGTGATACTTAGAAACAGTTTGACCAAACCAAAATATAATGAAGCACAATACTAAGTATTAATAATGATGAGCTTAAAAACAGACAAATAATTACTAAAAAGATTTGCAACTTACACCAAGTATATATTCTATTTCCCAAATTGCCATTTGACCTCACAAAGAAGACTGAATTCAAAATCTTACACCAGTCATTATCCCAGATGGAAAATGATAATAAAACTCCATCCAAACCTCAGATTTTCTCAAGGCAGAAGGTCTAAAAGATCATACTTCTGACAATAGCTATGAGATAACATTCCAACAGCTAAACTCAAAATCACTGCAAAAAGAACTAAAAAACAATCCTAATGTCGTCATCATCAGAAGAGAGCTGATAAACCCAGTACTTATGTAATTTTGGACAAATTTGATTATTACAGAAAATTACAGCAATTCATCAATGATCGATCTAAATTTACAAAATTAAATAAAAACGCCACTGACACTCTAAAAAAATCTTTTAACAATCATCACATCTAACAATGTTGATGTAGGATACTTGAAAATCAATAAAATTATTGAAGATTACCAACCATGATTCCTACATGGAAATGTTAAAATACACAAATTACCCATTACAACCTATCATTTCAGAGATACCAACACTTATATACCAGTAATTCAATTCCACCTTTATCCATCAAACCCAATATTATCAAAAAATAATTGCTTGCTGTACTATTAAAATACCCTTCTATGACTATGATAGCAAAATTTACTCATGAAGTAAGTATGGGAAATCCTCTCGGTCCATGCTTCTTTAACTATTACATGTCCCACATAGAAAACAAGGTTTTTAAAAAGAAGTTACTAAACCAAAAATATACGTCTGCTACGGAGATGACATTTTTATTTTAGATGAAAACAAGAATGAAATCAATAATCTGAAAACTACATTTGAAAAAGATTCTGTCTCGACTTATGAACTTAGTTAAAAAAATAAACTCCCATTCTTGAATGTTCTTGTGGTGTCTAGTAAAAATACATTCACCATGTCATTATATAAAAAACTCAGAAGTAAAAACTCTTGCCATCTTAATTTTACTAATCAATGTCCTCTTAGATATAAAATAGGTGTTAATAAAAATTTCCTCATGAGAACACACAAAAATTCATCCTCTCATTTACCTTTCTTTAAAGAACTCAGTAACGTGAAACTTAATGATTAATAATGGTTTTCCAAACCATCTTATAGACTACCATATTAGACTTTTTCTTTCTAAGGTAACCAATAGCAACACTGAACACACAGTAAAAATTGATAACATTTTCTACAAAAAACAAATGCATATAAGCAAGATGAATTTTAACTTAGAAACATCATAAAGAAATACACAACTCCAGTTGATAAAACTAAGAAAATTAAATTAATTACTTATTATAAAAAATTTAAAACTGCTAGCATCATTGTCAAATAATAATCCACCTGCAAGATCCAAATTACAAAGAACCAATATTATTTACAAATTTACATTTCCCTTAAGGAACCATGTCCCTGACCAATCCTAATTTGTAAATAATTATATTGGACATATAAATTGTTTTCTATTACTAACACTGTTTTGTTTAGTTTCTTGTATATAAATTGAATTCATTGTAAATATCATTGGGGTTTCATTTTAAAATGTTATTTATATCCCCCCACAAACAAATTGTATATATGGGAACTAGTTATGATTTCAGAGACTATGATGTACTATGGTGGCTGTAGTAAGAATGGTAATAATGTGTTGTAACACTTTGGTATGTTAGGGTTTAGCTTTCTTTAAGATATTATAGCCTTCCCTAATTGAATTACCACATTTTTGTATTTGCAAAATATTACTTTCCACTTTGGTACCATGACTTTATGAATTTAAGCATATTACTAGGGTTTACAGAAAAATTTTCTTCCAGTAGTTTGATCTTTCTTCTGTCTTAATATCTCCTAATAAAGTTGTTTTTTTTTCTCATTCTCTTTAACCAAATTTTTGTGTACCCCTTGTTTTTGTCATATAGGAAAATCCAACATAGGAAACATCTCTTAATTTTGTAAACGAAATATTCGGCAAAAAATCTCATTCGTCAGTAACATTTTAAACACCTCATAGAATGTAAAGTTCTTAAAGAAAACCTATGCCAAACTGTTTTCCTGAATCCTTGATGACTTGGCTGTCCGAAAATGAAAATATCAAGATGAAATAATGGAAACTGACCGTGTCAGTAAAAAATACAATTATTCTTAAAGCAACATGCCAAAGTGTTTTTTGATCAATTAGTAAACTTCTGGACCTTTTAGGGCGACTTTATAGGATCCAGACGGCTATTGTTTGAACATGGAATTATTCACTGGTAATTAATCTTCGATTTGGCTGTGGAAAATGTCACTCGGCGGTTAGCATTAAGAAATTATGCCCAATTTTCTGAGAAAAATCCTTTTTTTTTTTTTTTTAATGAAAAAATATTTATTTTCGCTTCAAAATAACATCATTCAAAATTCATTCCTTTCTCTTTCATTTGGCATGAACATCATTGAATAAAAGAATGGCTAAATGGACCGGCGATGGGAAATACGAAAGATATGCAAAAAAAAAAAAAAACAATGTCGTCTGCTAAGTGTTGTTGTCATCACCGGGTCATGGGGTGTTAAAAACAAAACAAAACTCATCAAGCCATTGTTCAAACATAGGTTATATCAAGCCCTAGTAATTTGAAATTTTTTTTTTTTTTTTTTTTTTTTTTTTTTTTTCACTCTTTGCTTTTATCTGGGAGTGGTGGGTTTTATTACAACTTGTTCTAAGGTTTGCCGTTTTTATTGCTGGCTGGCTGACCTTTGACCTAGAGACGTCAAAGTCAATTAGGTTTAATTTTCCTTATCTGCTATTTTTTTGAAAAAAAAAAAAAAAAAAAAAAACGTTTTTGGTTTCTGGTGGTTAGGAATTGCAGATAAATCTTTTGCCTTTTACTAAAGATTTCCGTGGCTGGGTGTCAAATTTTTTTTTTTAACCCTTGGCAGTCATATAATTGAAAATTAACAATGGATTTTGTCGCATTTTTCCCCCCCTAGGAATGTTGATTTCCTTCAAAACTCTCAATTTTATGCCTGAAATAGTTTGATTATGATTTAGGCTTTCTGATTTTCAAAAAAAAAAAAAAAAAAAAAAAATGGTTAATTTCCCATTAATGGGGAAATATTTGTTTAGAACAAGAAAAAAAAAATGCAAAATTTTCACTATTTTTTCACATTTTACCCCTGAAAAAAAATTTTGAGTCATTTACACCAGCTAATTTTACTTTTTAAATGAAAGAATATATCCTTTGCTTTCAGAAAAATACCTAGTTTCATGGGGTTCAGATCAAAAGTTTCCTTGATATTAGTTTAGATGATGATAAAAACAGTCATTTTCAATATTTTACCCCTATAAAAGTATGAAAATCCATTTTTTGAGAGAAAATAAGCTGTGACAAAAACTTTTGCCATTTTTTGATGATTTTGATTTTGGGAAAGACAATTTTACAATTGGGAAACCTGAAAACTTTTTTAACCATAGGAAACCTGAATTGACTTTATTTAAGTTCTTTTTTTTCAATACAGTGGGGAATTGGAAACCTCAAACAGCCAAAGATTACAATAGGCATTTTTAGCATCTTTTTGGTATTAAAAACACTTAATTTTATGAAATTTGAGAAATTAAAATTTCATCTTCTTCATATAAAAGCAGGACTTCTTGGAGAATTTAAATCATCAGTTCGTTTTTGTCAAACAGAAACACCATTTACTGAAATCTGCTCTGAATCATAAAATAAAAATGCAATAAAACTATGACATTATTTAATTAGAAAAGCTTTTAATAGCTTTTATAAATAAGATATATTAAGGACACTATTATCTTAATAAAAAATTACCTTGTGTGGCTCTTGGGCCTTATATTGGGAGAACATTTAGTCAAGAAATAAAAAAAATCTCTTAGCAATATTTGTTCCCTTACAGTCCATGTCCTGTCATCCTTTTACATAAGTTTGTTCAGTATGTTACTTGATGCTTTCATGTAGCCCTCTTGTTTCCAATAGAAAGTGTTCAAATAAATTACATTTGTACAAAATCCAAAGAATCTGCAATGTTACCAGTCCTGACCTGGCATTCTGTTTTCAGTCACTTTCCCAATGCCATAATGTAGCTTCCCTCTACCTTTGCTATAAATATTTTATGATGAATTTTGCTCTATAATACCTAAACTTTATGAATTTAAGTGCATTACTAGATTGGCAACAGTCTTCTCATTTTACCATTGAAATGGCTAGATGTAGCTGTAAGTTCTTTGATAACAATTTCTTTTCTCGCACTTCTTGCCTGTGAAACTATCTTCCAGCTTCTTGCTTTCTAGCCAACTTTGATCTTCAAAAATTTAAATGCAATGTCAATCATTATCTACTGCCTTCTTTTATTCTTCTCGATCCTTAATGTTTCTCTTTTTCATATTCTTTCACATTCTGTAAGTCCTTGTGTCTTAGTGGATTTATTGCTTTGCTTGTATTGAAATAATTAAAAAAAAAAGTTCTAATCTTCACAGCTATGTTGCACACATTGTAGCAAACAATCTTCATTCCTTTCGTATTTCTTTGGTGAACAGCTTCTTCCCACAAACTGCTGCTCTGTGGAACCAATACCCAAGAGAATTCTTTCCCGATCTTAACCTATAAGGGTAAACAGTTATCTTCCCCACATATCCCCATAAACTGTGTCTGTTAGGCCTTGTACAGAGTGAACATTAATGTAAAAAAAAAGAAAGTTCTATAAGAGTCCAATTCTCCAAGCACTTTGCTATTAAAAAAACACAAAAAAAACTTTATCTATTTCTCCTTTTCTTGTTTTTTTTGGTTAAAAAAAAAAATGGCTAAAAATGTTCGATTCAATTCAACTCGAGTTACCTCCCTTCAGCTGATTCATTGTCTGATTTTTTTTTGGTTAATTTCCTTTTGGCTGTTTGGCATATTAACAGAACTAAATTTCAGTTTTCTGTCTTCATTAAATGTGACTTAATTAACACATAAATCTCTATTTTATAACAAGGAAAGCATCTTCTTCCTAACTGTCAATTGTGTGCTTGTAAACGCTATCATATAAATAAATCCTGATTTGTATTTATGGGTATGAATAACATCATTGTTTACTTTTAGATTATTCTAATTTCTAAGTTGTATTCCAAGGGAAATTTATTTTTAAATCATTGCAAATACTCTTCTCTCATGTTGATCTCTCCATTACTTGTCATATATTTGTAAACTTATACCTAAACATTACCTGTATTTATTTAATTATTTTGTATCATGTTTGCATGGTTGAGTTGTTAGAACATTTTCTTTGTGAACTTGAGACCCAGGTTTGCATAACATCATAGAAGAGTGGTCATAGAGATGACTTTCTGGTGTTATTCACCTGCAGAAAGGAACTTAGCATATGGCACATTTGAAAAGAACTTGAAAATCCTACCACAGGTTGACACAAACCATGTGAATGAAATTTGGTAAATAGAACTGCTCAGAAGTCATTGAATTTTGTGCTCGTACAAAAGTCACCAATAATTTGAGCATACTTGTTCAAAACCTTGACCACACCAGATAATGCACCCTCTCCCAGGAAATGTACTAAGGTCTACTCAGCATAGTTGCATTATAAGCAAAAGAGAAGGTATCTGTCTATATTTCTGAGATGAGCTATTATGTACACTATTTACATTGTTCGGACTATCATTTTCATTTTTGTTGCCATATTTATCCCAACGTTTTGGCTATTGTACTCTCCAGTCTTCTTCAGGTGGTTGGAATGAACCCTTTATTTTGCTCGCTGGAGTAGACTGTTCTAGTTCCATGTGCTATGTCTAATGGATGTCAGTTATTAGTGGAGAACTTGGAGAGGGGAATTAACAGGAGATAACTGATAAATGACATCCATTAGACATGGCACATGGAACTAGAACAGTCTACTCCAGCGAGCAAAATAAAGGGTTCAGTTCGACATTCCAACCACCTGAAGAAGGCCAAAGGATACAATGGCTGAAACGTTGTGATAAATATGGCAACAAAGATGAGGATGATAGTCCAAACAATGTAAACAGAGCAGGTGTATGTAATTGGTTTTGTCTAGACACCCCCATAGATGTGTGTACTCAGAAATGAGAAGTAGCCAGCCATTATTATTTTATTAGTGTTATATTCCATGCTAATAGGAATATATACTTGAAAAACACAGTGGATAAAATAAGTAATGGTTTATCGTAAAAACCAGTACAATAAGAATAAAGGTAACAGTTATGCACAAGGTCGTTGCAAGTCATTCCAGTAGTGAGTGCAAGGTCGGTAGTTCTTGTGTAAGTCTGAGTCGTACTCTATAGATCCCAGCTAGATTCTGTAGTCTGTTGACTTACAGATACTTATAAGTAGTTACTACCTATAGTGTAGTCACTCATAGGGGTGACAGGTTATTTCATTACATCAATTAGTGATGTAGAAAAAATATTTTTTTTAAATACTCACAAGAGTATATATTCAAGTAATACTCAAGAAAATTTAATGGTTTTTTTAAACTCATCACCTCTTAAATTTGGAATCCACTGAAAAATGTTCATAACTTATTTCTGCCAATTACAAACATTTTTACAATTGTAAAAAAAAAAAAAATTATTAGTGAATTTAAAAAATTATTTTATTTTTTAAGTACTTTCTGAAAAACTCTCTCCATGTACATCCTTTTAGTATCTTAGAATGACTTAGTTTTCCTGCTCCTTAATTGCTACTAAAATGAATCATTATTAGTTCTTTATCTCAGAAGTTCAGAAGTTTAGTGTAATAAAAAAATGAACAAGAGAAATAATATTGTTTTTTTTTTTTGTTTTTTTTTTTGCAAGATATTATATGCCGACCTCAGTACAACAGACATAGCCTATTTTTCTATTTTTTTTTTCTTTTGAATGTTATTTCTGTTGCAAAACGGGAGAAATTCAACTTACTGTCTTGGGTTTTAGATAACACTGGGTAACAAATAAAAGAAAAACAAAAAATAAAATAAAATGCACAAACACTTATCTTTTTAGAAAACATCTAGTTTTCCTTCCATGTGTCAAAAATTATCTTCTAAATTTAACTGATAGCGTTTAAGGTTGAAGAGCATAAGACATGCAGTGATCTTTGTTTTTTTTATATGCCTTTAATTCATATGAATTGGTTTTTAAGCAGGGATTTTGCCTTCAGTCACTTTCCCACCACCTTAACATAGCTTCCCTGTGCCTTTTCTATACATACTTTCATGGTAATTGTTCTGATGAACTTTCCTCTATGGTAACTAGACTTCATGAATTTAAGAGTAGTGTTAGATTTGCAGCAAGGTCTTGGCATTTTACAGTTGAAATGGCTAGATGTAATCATAAGTTCTATACTAACAATTTCTTCTCTCTCACTTTTCACTTGTGGAACTCCCTTCCAGCTTCTTGCTTTCGAGCCAACTTTGATGTTCAAAAATGTAAATGCAATGTCAATCATTATCTTCTGTCTTCTTAATTCCTGTTCTTTTATTATACTCTCTTTAATAAGGTTTTTCTTTTTCTTCTCATATTCTCTATCACTCAGTAAACCTTTGTGTCTTAGTGGATTTATTGCCTTGCTTGGGGTGAAATGATTAAAGAAAACAGTATAAAGTATGACTTAGCAAAAATCTAAGATTCTTCAATAGTTGACTATGATGGTTTACTTTTACTTAATTTTCTGTCTACTCCATAGGTATTCACTAATAAGTTTGCCTTATGTTGTACAAAGTCACTAATGTGAGTATTCAGTAAAGATTTAAATGAGAGAGGTTATGACCTACTAGTAGAACATTGCTTGGTAAGCTTGCTGTCACTTAACCAGTATTTCTAGGGTGCCTACTTACAGTCAATTCCTGCTGAAACCACTGGTTTTCATTCAATCACTGCAGTTAATCAGTATCGAACCCAGTCAGTACTTAGATAGGAGGCAGCTTGGGTATGCCTGGTATTGGAAGCAACCTCCTGAAATGTTTAGTTTTTTAAATAACCTACAGAGGGTTCAGGGCTAGTGCAAGCCCCCCCCCCCATATCAATCTAATTTACAGGCTCCCCCACTTTAATACATTTCAATTTTCATAGGGTATTATTCATACAAAATACAAATTTTATTGTAACCTAATTATGTACAATAATGGATCATATGAAATGTAGGTGAAAAATTCATTTAGAAAAATTGAAAATAATACAAATTAGAGACATATCATAATAGTTCATTCCATCTTAAATAAATCAACAATGTTTTGCAGCAATTTTTAACATCAACTTGAGATTTTTCTTATTAAAAAATGTTAAGTAATTTTAACACATTCAACATTATGAATGGAAAAAAAAGATAGTAAATTTCCCAGCTGTCTGCACATCCTACCTACCATTTCCATTATTTAAGAGGGTGTTTCAAAAGGTTTCTTCACATTGCTACAGTATTCCAAACCTAAATTTGATTTGACTCTGGGTGAAACCAATGAATTGAATTTTCAGTATGAGTGAAACAAAAACAGATATACAGAGGGTGGGAAAGAAAATTTGCATTACTGCAGCAATGTGAAAAAAAAACTTTTTGAAACACCCACCTGAGTAGTGGAAATGGGTGGGTAGGGTGTACAAAGAGCTGGCATTCTGCTGTCCTTCATTGGAAGAAAGTGTGTGTGAGACGGTGAGGTTGAGAAAATCTGACGTCATATTTTTATATTAGTCATTGGTGGAGACATAAGATTGAGAAAGTGGTCAGCTTTTCCAATGCTGCCATATTATCGTTGAGACATAATAATTTTTCTTTTTTTAATCCTTTTACCTAAACAAGGAAATCAAGCCACTCAGACACAGGGGCTTACCGAGTGTAAGAGAATATGAGAATAAAAAAAACATTCTTTAGGAGAGATAATAATAAAAGAACAGGAATTAAAAAAGACAGAAGATAATGATTGACAATGCATTTAAATTTTTGGAGATCCAAGTTGACTGGAAATCAAGAAGCCAGAAGATAGTTCCACAAGTGAGAATTGTTATTTTCATGGTGGTGTATACTTGTATTGCCACTTAATATTCTCTAAATCGTGAATGTGGACAGTAATGTTCCTTTAAATGTTGGCTATGAAACTTGCATCTGCCTTGTGTAATATCAGCCTCCTCGATAATGTTGCTGTTGTGAAACCAACATATATAGTTACTTTTCGTCAGAGATACAATATCACAAAGGACATTTAAATTGATATACACTATTGGTCTTTTGCAAAAACATTAGTTGACAGAGAAGAGTTATTGCAGATCATTGAAAGTGCTTAGAAAAATAAAAGAAAAACTAAAGTGCCTTCCCCATTGAGTTTAATGGTAACATTAAAAAATTAATCTGTGAATTTGAAAGGATTAAAATAAAATAAATAGGCATAATATGTCTAGATTATTCAACCAAACATGCTTAAATGAAGATATGCTGCCTAAATATATGTATGTAATTCATTTTGTTTTTTTTACCTTGAAAAAGTCCACATTGGATGAAACACGTTGGCTACAGTTTTTCTATTGTTTTGTTTTCCTTTATTTATACACACAAACGCACAGAGAGATACACACATAGTTTCATTAAAGATGACTGACAAGGTACTGTGATTAAGATTTTTATTCAATTTTTCTTGTGTTGGCATAAGTATTTTCTTTTATGGCATAAAGTATATAAAAACTGTCCAAATGTTCTGTTAGCCATTATGAAAGCTGTTTAATTTGTTTTTTAATTGAATATATAGATTTTTATATAGGTGTATCCATAGTGATAGGATTTTTTTTCTCCCAAACATGGTCAGCATATTGTATTATTGAGTATTAGCTTTTATTTTTTTCTTATTAATTCTTCCATTATTTTTAACTTCTTTTTACACGTGGATGAGGCTATTATAGATGTATTTTTTACGAGTATGTTGCAGACAGTTTGGTGGCATTCTGTGTGTATTTAAATGGGTCCCTATTGAGCTATGGTCACAGAGATGATTTATATTTATGTATATATGGGGATGTTTCTTACTTTCTTAATATAGTCAGCACATTGTGACTGTGTTCATAGTTGATATTATTGAGTTAGCGTGTGTGTGTGTTGAGGAGTCAGAAAGTTTGTTCAATTTATTAAGTAAAAATTTTTAATTTTCAACATTAGCTTTAATGAATTTTCTGTTTTGTCTTCTACCACCTTTTAACCAACTTCATACCATCCTGGGTATGACAATAAACTAAATCCACATCCTGGGTAAGATGATAAACTACATCCGACAGTAAACCTCTGTTCAGGAAGTTTTGAGGAGTGTTGAAAATATTGCCAGCAAAACATTTTGGAAAAAATATTACCAGCAAGAAAAATCTTGTTGGCAT
Organism: Acanthosepion pharaonis; assembly: GCA_903632075.3. Taxonomy (NCBI): domain Eukaryota; kingdom Metazoa; phylum Mollusca; class Cephalopoda; order Sepiida; family Sepiidae; genus Acanthosepion; species Acanthosepion pharaonis. The sequence goes on from CAHIKZ030002136.1 coordinate 292,139, forward strand.
TAAATAACCCATTGAAGTTGATATGCCATAAAATAAAATAATAAAACAAACCTTACAAACCAACTTCATAATTTTATCTTCCCAGATCTTTCTTTTTACTCTGCAATTAACTGTTTGCATTGTATTTTGCAGTCTTCCATTGAAATTCAGTTTCTTTTCCATTAAGGGTAAAGAAAAAAAAAGAAAAAAAAAAATTGGTATAAATGATAATTTAAAATTTATTAGTATCTCCTAAATACAGCAGATGATTGAAAACTTTCATGATAATCACTACCTTGATCATCCTGGATATGATGATAAACTACATCCAGCAGCAAGGCTTTTGATCAGGACGTTTTGAGGAGTGTTGAACCACCTCTTAATGTTGTTCCCAGGTCCAACCTAACCCAGGATAGTAGCACTTGTTAGGGTCCAGCTATAGGCAAATAGTGAACCCCCCTCAAACAAAAGCAAAACACCATGAAACTATAAAAATACATTTTTATAGTAAAAATTACCAGCAATACATTTTTGAAAAAAAAATTGCCAGAAATAAATTTGACTCTGAACAAAGACCCTCTTTACAAAAATATGTCAATGAAATCTTATCTACAAACTGATTTCTTACAAAGTATACATATTCTATTCGTATGAATATATCCTAAAAATCTTGTTGTCATTAAATAACCTATTTAGGTTGATATGCTGTAAAACAAAATAAACCAAACCAGACTACATTGATAAAAACTTGGAATCAATACTATACTAATGTACAGTATAAATTAAAATGTCTATTATTTGGGATAGTAAATACATTTAGAATATAAACACAGGAAAATAATTTTTTGAACATTTGAAAACAGCTAATGAGTTGATCAACTTTTGCTTGGGACAATCATTGCTATCCTTGATTTCTCCAAAACAAATAGTCTTCATAAAAATACTATAAGAACACTAAAAAATGAATAAAAAAAATTTATAAATAATGAATGTATATTTGCAGACCAACAATACCAAAATAGCCAAATTATTCAATTAAAAAATGACAAGATAAAAAAAAAAATGGTATAGATGCTAATTTAAAGATGCAATATCTAGTGCAGTGGTTCCAAACTTTCCATATACACCTCATAAAATTATTTGGAAGGGGTTGTGATAAGGTGAAATGATTGAAAGACAATCAAAGATTTAGAAATGGTTTAAAAAAAAATCATATATGCCAAATATAAATGATTTCAAAAGAAAATATTATTATGGATTATTTTTGTAATTGCATGCATGAATCTTATTATAAGTAATTATTATTTATTTTATCATTGTGATGGACTAAAATTTTATACCAAGTATTAAGAATATAGTACCTAGGATCTGCAAATTGGAGGAGAGAGTTATCAGTGATAATGTTCTGACTTCAAATCTCCATTATCTGCCTTTAACCCTCTTTCTGTTTTTTATTTTTAAATGTATATTTTATCACATAAAATTTGGTGAGGTGTGAGCAAATTTTCATTCTGAAAATATGGCCCAGAGAAAAAAAATGGTTGGAAACCACTGGTCTAGGAGTAAGACAAGTTTGAATACAAAACCAGTTTGTGTGCTAGTTAAACCAAAAGTAAACATTAAATCACTGATTTCAGATAAAGCAAAATAGACCGTGGCACAGACAATAGCAAACTTTTGTTCTGCTCCATTTTTTTCCTTCTGTCTTTATTTAAACTTCAATAACCCCACCTTGGGATACTGGGTAGGTAACCTGGGATAGGCACATATTATACAGCCATTGAAAGATTTATGGAATTCAAAAGTAACTAGCATGTTATTTTTGATTCTGTGATCTTGACTGATATTGATATTCCCCCACAAAAATGGTAACTTTCTTTTTTATGAAATGGGTGGTGTCTCAAATAGGCTTAACACTAGCTGATTGTTGGCAGCTTTATGTCATTGTGCTTGGCTTCGTGTCATAGAGCTGAGGAGTGGCATGAAACAGAGAAAAACAACTGATTCTTGGGTTAAACTATTCCCTAGCTAAAAAAAGTTGTTTTCTTAAGTTTCTATCCACCTGATCAACATTTTTTTTACTCAAGGAAAAGGATTCTAAGAAGTGAATTTTCAAGTTCAAAATCTAGGCCAGCAGGGCATATGCCTTTGAGATGCACTTTTGTATAGAAAGCAAGCCTTATAAAACAAATAAAAAAAAAAATTAAAAAAAAAGAAAGAAGATTAATGGATTAATTTAACTAATCCATCATCTTGTCATGTCAAGGTAGTGAAGTTCATAAAAGAAGTAATCATTTTGAATTGCAAGAAGTTGGTGATTTCTTTCAGGGGAAAAAACAGTGAGTCTTGCAAGTGGATATTTGTCTCACATTTTCCGTTGTCTGTCATTACATGACCCAGATAGTCAAATTTCTGTACTTGGTTTATTTTAACATCCCCAATATGTAGCTTACATCTTAGGCCATCTCTTTTGCTGACAACCATGTGTTCTGTTTTACAGTTAATCCTTTTTTTCTTGCTTTTTTTTTCTTTTTGCTTTTCTTTACTTCTTCTTTGCCAACATCCTGAAGGGACAAGGCACAATCATGACTCTCCACAATTTCCTGTCCTTGTATCAGTTTTTGAAAGTAAATTTTGTCTCTTTGTTATCTCTGAAAACCAAAGGAGGTGACATCACATTTGTTGAAAAGCTCACTAGACAAAGTTTAGATCATTGTTTTTCTCTTGCATATCAATTTCTGATTTTATGAGGATCTTTTAAGATTACCAGTGGGGAAAACCAGACCATTTTTGTTTCCATTTTTTTCTAAAAGGGCAAATTGGTTAATTTATAGATTTGTAAGGATGCACTCAGGTAGAAAAGATTTCTGCAATACAGGGAACCAATTTTCCTTAAATGATGAGATTGTCCAACATTCAATGTATATAGGTTCCATCTCAGGTCACAGTTCAGTGGAGACCTTTCTTTTGCAAATAAAATTTTTCTGGTTTCAGCATTAGACATTCTAAGTTCTTTCAGTTTTGGTCCCTTGTGAGATTAACTGAATATAGAGCAGTTTTATTTTTGAGACATAAACAGTTAACAAGAAAAACATGAGAATACCCCAGAACATACAAAAGATTGGAGGTCCTTTTCAAGACCAACAGCCAGGTTAGTTTTGTCAGAGATACCAGATTCGTTATTTAGGCAGGAGTAAATAGTAGTGTCGTATGCATAGATGCCTACTAGGGGACTGATGACATCAGGAAGATTGTTAATAAAGATAAGGAATAGTGTAGAACCCAGGATAGAGCCTTGGGGAACACCTGTGTTCATGAGAAAGGAACTGGAGGAGAATCCGTTCAGGACGACCTTCACGGTTTGACAGGAATGATTGTATTAAATCAAATAATCATCCTGAAATACCGTATCCCTGAAGCTTACAAAGATGGCTGGCATGCCAAACTCTATCAAACGATTTAGAGATATCTAGAGCCATGGCACAAGCTTCTCCGTTATTGTGAAGTGCTTGGTAAACAAATTAAGTTATGGCTGTGAGCACATCAGCTGTAGACCAGGCAAAGCAAAAACCATATTGCTTGTCAGAGAGCAGATCATGGGATGTAAGGTGCTTAACCCCTTTTAGCATTGATTAAAGCCTCAAAGACTTTATCAAAGAGTGGTAGGAGACTGATAGGATGGTAGAAGGGTCTCCAAAGTTCTTAAAGACAGGTACAACAGATGAAGACTTCCAACAGGATGGAAAGCAGGAGTCTTTGAGGCAGTAGTTGTATAGTTCAGAGAGGACAGGAGGCAGTTCAGGAGCACATTTCTTCAGGATAATGGCTGTTATCACGTCCCCACCGGTAGCCTTATGGGAGTCTAATTTAGAGATGATGCCCAATACCAATGATGGGGTTATGTGCAAGTCGCTCACTAGAGTCTCAGGTCTAGTGGGGAAATTGGGTGTGGATACACCGGATGAGTCAAGCTTTAAATTGGATGAGAATTTCCAATCAAAGCACTCGACCTTATCAGCTGAGGAAGTCAGGACCTCAAATTGGTCGAATAAAGGAGGTATGTGGTTTTGCTGTTGTTTAGTACACTCTTGCAGAGCCGCCAATAATCTTTGGGACTGAATTTGTGAGATACAATACATTGTTTCATTTTATCAGCAAATAGTGACTTTGCTTCATTGAACACAACTTGCATTCATTAAAGGCTGAGACAAAGGATATATCCAAAATATGAAATGTTACTAAATGAAAAAGAATTTGTTTCCCTTCAATTCTAAATAGAACAAGCTTCATCTCAATTGAAGAGGAAAAGAGATGATATATCAAAATATGAAATGTGGAAATGAAAAAGAATTTGTTTTCCTTCAATTACCTAGTTGGAACAATTGGAAGCATCTCAATTGAATAAAAAATTAAATATCAAATTCCAGGGGAAAGTGTAAATGAAAAAAAGAATGAGTTCCCCTTCAAGTTTGTTGATAACAGAAAGATCATCTCTGTTGGTAGGAGATATATCCAAAATATGAAAATGTAAATGAAAAGAATTTGTTGACAGACAATACTAAATGAGAAGAATTGCTTCATCTCAATTGAAGGGTAAAAGATGATATATCAGGAAAAGGTGAAACAGTAAATGAAAAAGAATTTGTTTTCCTTCCTGTTAATTAGAAAAACGTGTAGGAAACTTCATCTCATTTGTGTGGTAATTGATGATTATATCCAAAATATGAAAATGTGTAAATGAAAAAGAATTAGTTTTCCTTCAATTCTAAATAGAACAATTATCATCTCAATTGAAGGTTAAAAAGATGATACAGTCATAAAATATGAAAAGGGCAGAAATGAAAAAAAAGAATTTGTTTTCCTTCAATCACAAAATTAAAATAATTGAATAATCCATTTGAAGGTAAAAAAGTATGATATATCCAAAATAGTGATGATAAATGAAAAAGAATTAATTTTATTCAATTTAAATAGAACAATTATTTTTCGAAAAGGTAAAAGATGAAATTATATAGAAAATTTGAAATGTTTATGAAAAAAAAAAAAACAATTAGTTTTCTTCCCACTCAAAAACTTTTTTCAATCTAGAAATGATTATATCTCATCAAAATATTTTTATCTATTATTGGTGGTTATATTTTCATATTTGACAAGATGTTTTTGTTTTATTAAAAATATTTAATTAAAGATTTTTTCTTAACTGAAATTTAAATCTTATTAAGAAAAAATATTTTTTATTTTAGCAAGATTCAAACCTATATCTTCTTATTTGAAGGGACTGTCATTATATCCAAATTCTCAGTCCAAATGAGACTGCAGAACTTAGCCAATCAAGCAAGGAAAATAATGTTTTAACAAATTTGTTTTCAGAAAGTCTTAAATTTCCTTTTTGATATAATTTATGAAGTGTTTACCATAATTCTGTTAAATATCTTAATTTTTTTATGCTATTCATGTTTGTTTTTATCACATGAAAACATTTTTATGAAATTTTTAACATACTTATATGAGTTGATTTTTTGTTTTTTTACTATAAATAATTTATTTATTTATTTTGATATACCAGAAAAAGAACTAAAATCTGAATAAGAAAATATGCACTCTGGTAGAATTTATATTTTGGAACTAGGACAAAATTCCAAGAGGACACTTAAGATATTCTTAAGATTGGCAAAGTTGTTTACTTGACAGTCACATGGTTTGCTCATGTTCTGAAATTATTAACCAATTCACAATGGAATGTTTTACTAGAAAATCAATGTTTATCTTTGAAAAATCTGTAGATTAAAGAATGGCTTTTAAAAAATTCATTATTTCTTTATATTTTGAATAACTATTCAGCTCACTGCCAAAGAAATTCAAAAAAGTCTAATAAAAAGAAATTTATTTAAAGATATATTTTGGTCTTGCTGCTGAACAATCATTCATACAGTGCCTTCAATTCTGAGAATGGATTGTTTGACTAGGATTCTTACTAACAGGATAAGAAAAGTTTTAGAAAGATCATTTATATAAATATATATATATTATATTGTCAAAGTGCAGAACATTCTATTCCTTAGCCATGTGTACATAAACCTATAATATCCAATTTGAAATAAACCTATAATACATACTAGATTTTTACAGGGTATGAATGGGTTAAAATATCAAAAGGACATTTCTGAAAGTAAATATTGATAACAATATCTTCATTAATTTGTTTTCAAAACTTTTTTTATAAAGATTCATTCAGACTTTTTCTTTTTTTATGTCAATGAATTTTAAAATGATTTTAATGTCACCTTTTTCAGAAATGAATGTCTTCCTTCATATTGAAAGAAAATTTGAAATTAATATCTTTTTTTTTTCATGAATTGTTTAGTTTCGATCAACAAACTTGTGTTAATTTCTACACATTATCAAAGGTATTAAAGATAATATTCAGCCATTGAGGTTCCATCCAGGATAAGAAAACACATTCATGTCAATTAAAGAAAAATCAATTTTTTGAAAATGTTATTATAAAATTATAAAATTATAAGTTATATACATTTTTTTTTGTTGCTGCAAAAAGTAATTGCTAAATTTTTCACATATCTCCTTCAATAAAATTTTTTTTTCCACCATTTTTTTTAACCTTTTTGTTGATGCACATTGAGGCAAAATAGAAAATTGAAAATTGAAATTTAATTCAAATTGTCAAAAAAAATAAGGTGAATAAGTTTGTGATTTTTTTTTTTTTTTTTTATTTTAGAAGTAAATCAAAGAAAAGATAATCAAAAAACATTGATTATTGAAGTGTGATTCTTCCAATTTAAAGGATACAATACTTGGAACAAAATACTATAGAGAACTAGTGAACAACTTGGTTTGATAATCAAAGGCACTTTCCAAATTGTCTGAAATTTTTAAAATAGAAAAACTCATCCAAGTGCCAGATTACTTGTCAAATTGACTTTGATAAACATTTGAACGCTGGTGATCTTTATGATAACAATAACCTGGTTACATATGTGACTGTGTCTCTTCAGGACATGGGTTATTGTTATCATAATTTTCTGTCTGTTGTAGCTCTTAATAAATTCTGATGTTTTGTTATCTCTCCTTAAAAGTTGTTTTGCTGAACCCATTATTCAAGCCTGCTGGGTAGTTTGAGTTGTTTTCTCAATCCTCCTGCCTTCAATCTGTCCAGGATATCAAATTTCTAGTTTTTCTTTTTTAGTATGTGCCTCAGAAATTTCATTATCTGTTTTCTGAGTGTTAAGTATAAATTTCCTTTTGTTTCCATTTTCTCTAAAATCTTACAATGTCACATGTTGGGTGGATATTAAAACATTCTTTTGTAGAACCATTTTTGTTGATATAGTCAAGTCTGTTCTTCAATCTCTGGGCAATGTTTGTTCTGCCATGGAAACAGGACTGAGCAATAGTTCAGTAGTCTCTTCAGAAGACTGTGATATCCCAAGCGTCCAGTGGAACAAGTACAGTCTGACATGAGTTGATTAAATTTTGGGATCAAATGAGAAAGTGTTTTTTATTTGACCTGGGCTTCATACTGGTAAGGGATATAATGATTTGACATATAATGTCATCAAACAATGAGGACAATAGTTTACAATGAAAATGTGTAAATTCTCATATGGACCTTTGCCATTCCTTGACAGAGCATTAATACTCTAACTCTTCTCATTAGAAGACATGTAATCACAACAATCATTTCCAACTTCATATATTGAATGTCTAGATCTTTATTTGTTTTACATAAGTTGAATTTTGGCAAGGACCCAAAGAGAAAGTTATTAAGCTAACAGATTTTCATGCCACATGAATATAACTTGCTGCACTATTATGTTTTTAAAAAATATATTCTGCCATAACTGAGAAAAAGAACATTTATCAAATACAAGAAGTTGAACTTGATAGCATCTCTTTTGTAAGATTTCAAGAATATATCAATTACTATTACCAGTAACGACTTAGTACATACCATTTTATTGTAGGTGGGCGTTTCCTGAAATGTATTTCCAGTTGTTGTTAACAAGTAATTAAAATTTGTATTCATGTCAGTTTGGTACTTTTTTGTGTGTGTGCGCATGAATAATTTCGACACTGTTATGCAAAAAATATGCATGTGAAAAACAGAAAATACATACAGTGGAACTGAAATAAGGTGGGTAGGATAAAACGTGTTCTACTAAGCAAATATCCTATTTAAAACGAATTCTATATAAGTGAAACTTGTGGGTGTTCAATGAGAAATAGTTTTTCCTATTGAATAAAAACCTGTCTTCGATTTAATATTGCCATATGGTTTTAATGTCTATGTAAAGGAGTTGAAAAAAATTTAAGGAAGCAAATTTTTAACAAATTATATATATAAACACATTAATTTTCATTAACTAATGTTTATTTATATTGTATCATGTTTATAACCGATGGTAGTAAAACTGTGTATATATACATTGTTCAGTTTCACTAACTGATGTTAGAGAAACTGAATGTGTTTGTGTTGAATATATATATATATATATATATATATATATATTGCTCAATTTCACTAATCAATGATAGTAAAACTGAATATGGTTATTTACAGCGTTCAGTTTCACCAAACCTGTTCAGAAATATCTAAACTGTCAGTTGTATACAATTGTTAACTCAGGTCAATGAATAAAAGTGGGTTTGTATGAGTGAAACCTATGGATTTTGGTGAAGACCTTACTACTTCTAACATTGTGGACTGGCACTACAGAATCATAAACAAAAACTGTATCATATAACAGGAAACACATCACTTTAGGAGTTTCAACAGCAGTAACAACTGAAATGGATAGTGCATGTAACTAGAAGAGAAAATAATGATGTAATCAAGATGTTCAGGTTCCACATGACTTCAAATAAAAAGTTAGGAAGGAAATTTCATCAAGATTGGAAAGAACAATACAAGCTACTGGACTTGAAAAAGCTAGTTTCCTGAAAAATTGTCTTAAGAGAATGATTTTATAAATTTCAACCAAAAGTGGTACTGTCTGCTCGCTCAATGTTTCCTCATATGGAATTTGCTAAAACTATTTGGTTCAATTATCTCAGACATACATGAGCCTATCATGCCAACCATCATGATCCTGCTTCAAGGATGGAATGTCTTTAGAGTGGCATCCTGTGTCATTACATGTTTGGTCAATGTAGATGGTTGCTGGGCGACCAACCCATTTTGCACCATAGCTAGGTGTCCAGAACAGTAGATCACTCACACAAGTTCTTGTTTTGCTTACCAGCTGTGTCCTACAAAATTGCATTCTGCATTCATGTAAGATTGTAGAAATATCAGGGATCAGTTCATAGAGTTGTCATTTAGTTGCATGTTATCTGCAAGTGATGTTAAGTATAGCTTTCAACATCTGAGTGTAGGTTCTATCATGCTTAGACTGAAGGGTTTTAGTAGTGGCAACATATATTATAATTACCTCAACATTCGCATGAAAGAAGCTCTGTTTGAGGTTATCTGGTAGATCAGATTTCCAGATTACATCTATTTTGTTGAAGTTGGCCCAGGATTTAACGATGTGAATTTTCACATCCTTTTCAGTGGAATTTATTTTGTGTAAAAGATTCAACAGATTTTATTGATTCACCTGAGACAGTTTGTATTGAGCCTTGCTGGTTGAATCTTATGAATTCAGTTTTAGAAGCCTTTGGCTTTTAGACTACTTTTGCAGAGCATTAATACTCATGGTTAAATTATTCTCTTTTAATAACCATAAAAAGAACTTATTTTGCCTTAAATCAGCATGATTGCTTGCTTCCCTGCCCCCTACAATCCTCAAAATTTTAAATGTTACCTTTTGTTTACTTGAATCCTGTTCTGTTTATTGTTAATCACTTTTACTCCTAGCAACCACTTGAGTTTCACTGGCATTTTTGTCTTGATTGGGAAGAAATGATTTTCATAAAAAAATGGACGATAGTGAATCTAATTAAACAGAATATAAAAATGCAAAACAAAAAATATCAAGTTGAGGTAGAGATATACAATATACTTGTTATTGCCAACATACAATTTGTTCATAAAGGAATGAAAATAGAAAAAAAACCAAACACAATTTGCATTGCAAAAATGACGTGACATCTCTTCCCTCTGTCTTTTCTACAAATATCTCCATAGCAATTGTTCTGATGATCTTTTTGCCTTAGTGCCTCAACTGCATGAATTTAAGTGTATGCTACTCCATCTTATCATTTTTCTATTGAAATATCTTTCTGCCTTCAGCATAACTGGTGCTAATCTTCAGGAAAGTGTGACTCATTGCGCCTTTTTCGGCTAGCATTTTCTACTGACACGAAGTGGAAAGATTATATTGAATCAGATCTGCTATGAAAGTTGATTCCTTATTTTGTATGTTGTGCTAGACAATTTTTCTCTCCGGAATCTATCTTACAAATTTATAAGCCTGCTATTCATCCATGCTTTGAGTATTGCTGCCATATCTGATCTGGTTTTCCTGTTATACATTTAGAGATTCTTGATAGAATCTAAAGAAGAATCTGCAATGTTATTGTTCCTGTGCTGACATCTTGCTTCAGTCATTTTTCCGTCACCATTACTTAGCTTCCCAGTGCCTTTTCTATAAATACTTTCATGGTAATTGTTCTGATGAACTTTCCTCTGTGGTTCCTAGACTTTATGAATTTAAGCACAATACTAGATTGGCAGCAAGGTCTCATCATTTTGTAATTGAAATGGCTAGATGTAACTGTAAGTTTTATGCTGTTTCTTCTATTGTATTTCTCGATCGTGGAACTCTCTTTCTCAGTAAAGTCTTTTCATTCTCTTTCACTCCTAGTAACCCTTTACATCCTAGTGGCATTCTTGCCTTGCTTTTGTTTTTTCATGATTTAAAAAAAAAGCATTAAAAAAAGCATCATATGCCACATTGTGAGATTGACTTTTATGATATCATTCTCTAGCATCTTAGAAATTTTCATGGCCATAAATCTCATTTCATCACTATTAAAGTAATTCATCATAGTATTAGCTCTGATATATGTTGCGGATGGATTTTTGATCACTTCTCCTTCTAACGTGTCATTATCATCATCATTGTTCTCATCATTCTCACTACCCTCTCATTCATTGCAAACATGCTGAACAACAATTACTTCATCATCAATAGATGCAACATATACTTATATCCTCTGTAGTCACTTCTGAATTTGATGGATTGTCCATATAGTTTTGGACAAATTCTCTCTACTTTTTGTAGAAGCCAGTTTTCCTGAAACATTTTCTGATTGTTACTGAGAATAACTTGTCTTAAGAAAGGACCAGCAGCATTTCTATGGTCTCCAGTAGGGAAATGAATTGCATATCTCCTATTACTATTAAATGCATCTATCATTTTTGATTATTTCAATCATAACCTGAACCCTATACTTTTAATGATTGTGATGAACATTTAATACCAGGATTGAAAAGACACAATGCTTTGCATGCTTAGCCCATCATCTGCAATTAGGAAAATGTTCATGCACGGACTGGCATGTCTGATAGCATATTGAATCAATTGCTAAGTCTGCACCTACGAAAGTTGGTTCACTGTTTTGTGCTAGACAATTATTCTCGACAGAATCTATCTTTATATTTATAAGTCTACAGTAAATTTGTCCTTGTTTTGAAAATTATTGCCACATCTGGTCTGGTGCTCCTGCTATATATTAAGAGATTCTTGATAAAATACAAAGAAGAATCTGCAGGTTTATTGGTCCTGACCTGGCATCTTTTCCAGTCATTTTCCCATAAACTCTTTTAATATTTATATAATCCTGTGCCTTTTCTATAAATGCTTTCATGACTTTATGAATTAATGAACAATTAGATTCAAGCTTAGAATTTATGAATTTAAGTGTTGTACTAAATGCTAAGTTTTTCTTAAATCTCACCTCTTGGAGGTTTTGAACTCTCTTCTGACCTTTACAATTCCCAGTCGACTTTGATCTTCAAAAATTGAAACACAATGTCATTTGTTATTTTCTGTCTTCTTAATTCTTGTTCTTTAATTGTTCTCTCTCCTTAATAGTATTTTTCTCATACTCTCTTGGCACTCAGTAACCCCTTGCATCTTAGTGGCTTTATTGCCTTGCTTGTGGTGAAATGATTAAAAGAAATGAAAAAAAAAGTTCTGTTTATCTAATTTCACTCACAAGGATTGGGTGAACCTGTGAGATATGGTTTTCAGGCATTTTCCAACATTGCTGCCCACTGGAGACACTTCTCCAGACCAACAGCATCAAGAATTCACTTGTCTGACAAATATAAAAAATTTGAAACCAGTCTGGTTCCTTTGGAAAGTGAAAATTTGCCATTCAGAAAATATACAGTGCTGCTTGAAAGTTTATGCACCCCACCCCAGACATAGTCAAATGTTTGTTTGTAAAAAATTCAAAAAATACATCTAAATTAAAAAATGTATAAAAAAAATGCCAGATTGTAAACTAGACTTTGTAAATAGTGGATATATTTTCCTTATATATATTGGCTTACGGAACATCATTTTGAAAAATACAGAAAAATGAAGTTACAAATCAGTATAGAAACAAATTGAGCCTGGTCAGGTTTAGATTTACAACTGCTTGGGTATACTAGATGTTGTCAGATTTGCTGTGCAGGTGATACAATTGATAAAGGCTTGAAATTGTTTAAAAAGACCAGAGTTCATAAATTTTATTTATTTGTTATATTCACTTTCAATAAATACCCTTTGAAATTTCAATGAATGCACCTCTTCTGCCTCCAGCTATTTGTTAATTAATAAGATTTATTCATCAACAAAAAAAATAAAAAATAATTTTTTATCAAAAAAAAAAAAGAAGAAAAACAAAGATTTCCTTTTGATTTTGGCATTAAATAAATGATAGTTTGATATGTCATTAGGCAAAAGCAATCAACTAATCATTATTTATTCAAAAAATGTGATTTATTTCGTACCAAACTGAAAATCTGACACATGCAAAAGTATGTGCCCCCACTTCCTCTATATTGGTGAAGTGATGTAGGCAATAAACTCAGCTGATATACATTTAGGCACTTAATTATTCAATTTAAGCTGACTGACCAAATGAAACATTCTTTGTAAATTTGTTTGGCAACAGAGATTAAAAGAGAGTGGAAACCAGCTAAGTTACTATAGTGCAAAGTTATAGCCTCACAGATCAACAATAATTTTTTTTTTTTTTTTTTTTTTTTTTTTAAGCAAATTGCCCCAAGCAAGACAGAAGTGCCACTAGCATGCAAGGGGTTTTTCAGAGATTTAAAAGTAAAGAGGAGTGTTTGAAAAGGATAAAAGGATAATGAGAATTTTTCAGAAGATGTTGATTGACATTACATTTGAATATTTGAAGATTATAGCTATCAAGGAAGCAAGTAAGAGGAAGGGAGTTCCATTGATGGGAAAAACAAGAAAGAAGCTGTTGGAGTAGAAGAAATGGCTACATTTAGTTGTTTTGACAGTGAAAGGGTGGGGGCTGAGATGCCATAATTGTGCCACACACTTAATTTATTTTTTGGGAACCAGTGAATGTAGCTTGTCAGAGCAGTTGTCATGAAACTACTTGTAGAAAAGATAGAAGGAAGCCACAGCACACCTGTGAGATAGTGACTGCAGACAGGATGCCAAATCAAGACTAACCATGTTGCATATGTCTCTGGATTTTGTTGAGGACCTTGAGATAAACAGCAGGAGCACCAGACCATAAATGGCAGCTGTATTCCATGCGAGGATGAATGGTTGATTTGTAGATTTGAAGGATGGACAGTGTGAGACCAAGCAGGCGCAGAGAGGCGCTCTTGTAGAGTTGGTCTCTATCAAAATTAACTGAGAGAATTTTTTTTTTTTAGAGGCATTAAAGTTTACAAGCCATTTCCTGCCCCAGTCAACCAGATTGAAGGTCCTTCTTGTGGTCTATGGCCAGGTTAGTTAACAATGCCGGATCTACTATTAAGGCAGGAGTAAATAGTAGTGATGTCAGCGTAGATGTCAACTTGAGTATTGATGACATCAGGAAGATCATTAATGAAGATCAGAAACAGTGTAGGACCCAGGATTGAGCCTTGGGGATATTTGAGTACATCAGGAACTGACTTTTCCCCAGTTTAGGGAAAGATAGGAAAGAAGTTCTTAAATGAAAAATTTATATATATATATATATATATATATATATATTTTCCATAAAAAAAAAAAAAAAAACATTCATGAATAAAAGGCCTCAAACTTGATAAAAACAAAGTTTTATCATCAAAATGTTTGTTATTAATAAGAGGAAAGACCAAAGTATTATTTTATTACATTTTTTTTAATCCTTTCTAGCATGTTCGAAATTTTGGTTAAAAAATCTTGTTTTTTCGTCACTTGACAATTAATGGGTCAAAAGATTATTATAGGGCCTAAAAAACACATTGTTTAGGAAAATTCTTGCAAAAAACAAATAATTGTTGTGTTTTAATGAAATTTTCAGGGCTTATTCACAAATAAATGAAATTATTTTTTAAATATTTGCTTTAGAAAATCTTGGTAAATATATTTCTTTTTTACATTTGTTACTCCCACTTAATTTTATAATGTTTTGAGAAATTAAAATTCCAGAATCTTTGTATTTATATGAGATAAAAACAGGGCACCTTGGAGAATTTAAATTATCAATTTATTTTTGTCACAGAAACATCACTTACCGAAAATCTGCTCTAAATCATAAAATAAAAAATAGAATAAAATTATGACATTATTTAATTAGAAAATCTTTTAATTGCTTTTAGGAATAAGATATATTAAGGACACTGTTGTCTTAAAAAATTTTTTTTGATGAATAATGAATTTTTACAAGAATTGCTTAACTTTCAAAAAATTCCAATTAGAAAATATAAGTTTTTGTAAATCTTCTAAAATTCTGTATTAATTTGAGCGCTTTTGATGATATTATTATTAAGACCTTTATTTACTAATCACAAATGGAAAAGCTTAATACAAATCGTCAAACACCAATATTTTAAAAATAATTTTGAATTTTTTTCATTAGTGTATAACATGACATTTTTTTGTAAGTACGGTCAACCATACTGTTATAGTACCTATTCTATTGTAATAGACTCTCCCACACATAATAAATAGTAGTAGTAGTGGTCGCCAGTTGGGCTCAGTGGTGTTGAGCGAGTCAGTCGATATCGGACATTGAAGTATGAACCATCACAACTAGATTGCTGCGTCATTAACTCTTATTTCAAGTTCCTAACGTTTTGTATGTTGAACCTAATTTAGGACGACTTAGTGAAATACAAGCCTCCACTGTGAAAACTACTCTACAACACATACACAACATTTTCAGAAAATAAGACTGATAACTATAGTAATGCCAAAATTTTGAAAATTCAACAACATATTAGACTACAGAGGATATTTTCCTAAATTTTTAAGATTACTGAGTACTTAAAAATTAATTAAAAAGGTGCACACATCATTTTCTTAAATTATGTTTTACAAATAAAGTCTCCTTAGAACAACATTAGATCTGTCATCACCTAGTCAGACACATCTAAACATTAAAAACACAGCTACTGTTTGGTTAAAAGATGCATTTCTGCAATATTTTAAATTTAAAGTCAATAACATTTGTTTCAGATCAGATTAATTATACTTTAAATCAGATAATATTCCTCAAATAAAGTTTCAGAAAAGTATATTCTATTTTTGGAACATTTTTTTTAATAAGGTCAGTTACATGAAAGTAAAAGACAACTAAAAAACGGGTGCTTATCAGCTATTTTAGCAAAAAAAAAAAAATTCTTTCCAGTAAATTAAATTATTTTTTGAAATACAGCAAAGTATTTTACTTATTGAAAATATTAAATTTAATCTATTAGATTGAAAATAAAACTAAAAGCTTCAAGAAAGATTTTTCATTTTTAAAAATCCATTTTAAACTTTAGGTATCACATATTTTGTTGTGATACCCGTGTAAGACCATATCAAAAAAGCTAACATCATCCATCCATCCACTTTAAGACAAATAATTTACAAAATGGAGGATATTCATCATAACTGTAACTCTGCTTAGAAGTGGATGCCATTCTAAGCAATCACCAAGAGAGAGTCGGAGGCCTCTTTGACAGCATCTGTAGTAAATGTACACGTATAAAGAATCAAATGAAAATTGAATGGACATGAAATATTCATTGGTAACTAGAAGGAAGATCTGCTCTCAATGAAGGAATTATTTTTATTTAAATTTTTAAACCAAGAACACTCTGACATTTTCAAAATAATAATTTAAAGAAATATATTTATATATATATATATATATATATATATAATTTGCAACTCACCAATCTCAAGAAACATCCTTAGTAAATGAGTTAGGCAGCACAGATTAAAAGAGAGGGGAACCAGCTAAGCTACTATAATTCTAAGGTATAACCTCAGAAGCAGAAACTAAAGAGGAAAAAAAATTTTCCTGAAATATCAACAAATAAAAGTACTGACTTTTCACCAGTCTGGGAAAACCTATAAGATCATATCAAAATATAAAACCTCCACCCACTGTAAGAAAAGGAAAATGATTCATTTTTTATTATTTATTTATAGAAATATTATTATCCTTATTTTGTTATTGTTATCTGATTTTTGGCCATTGTGCGCTCTGGTCTTCCCTTCTTGTATATAGAATTTAAAACTTACAGGGGATTACAATCGTCTGAATATAAATAGTTAAAATCATGATGTTTTCCAGAAATTCAGACCAAAAAAAAAAAAATTGACCATGTCAAAAAAAGGCATTATAAACTTTCAAGTTCACTGACATTTTACTTTGTGAATATAACAAACATATGTCTAAGGGTTTTCAGCTTATTTCATTACGTTTGTCACATTGCTGTCACTTTGAAATATAGGAAAGTTGATGTTTTAATCTTTGTTATCTAAAAAGACATGACAATAATATCAGGTCATCACGAAATTAATGTCTGAATTTAAAGTCAGAAAAAAAAAAATTCCATGTTTAATTAGAATTTATTTGTTAACAGGTTCCATCTCTATTAACAATCTTGACAATATTGTTTTTAATAAAAGGAAGAGAATGTCAAATTGCATTTTAAGAACAAGTTCATCAAGATATTTCTGTAAATTCCAGGATAGGAACCAGATAAAAAAAAATAAAAAGAATAAAACAGGGGAAATAAGTTTTCGTTTCAATTCCTCCCCTCCCCCCAGCAAGATTTAAAATCTTTTTAAAATGCTATTTACCATGTGGAGCTGTACATTATCATGGTGGATTTTGACTGCTCAAGCTGGGCCTCTTTTCCTTTAAACCAGAGGTGAAATGCTCTCATTGCTGATAACAGATATCTTCTGTGATGGTATATCACTGACTGGTAACAATTAAAAATAAAACCACAGTCTCACCAAATATTTGCTGAACTTTCTTTCTTTGGAGGTCTATTTTTGGTATTTGTATTTAACTTGTTTGCATCTACTAAGACATTGTTTCCCTAGCTATGGTTTAAATGGCAATGTAAACTGAGCTCTCTAGCCTTGGGTGTCAGCTAATCTAGGAAAAGGACTACTCTGAATTCAAAACTGTGGGAAACCAATTTCTTCTCTGAATTTCTGGGATGAGGAGTTATCATTATTTACACTATTTACATTTGGACTATTGTACTCATTTTTGTTGTTATTATGACAATGTTTCAGCCATTGTGCCATCTGAGACAATAGCCTAAGGGATTAAAGTGTTGGTTTGTGATTTTGATGGCATAGTAATTGTGAATATAATTTAGAATAACCACACTCAGGTATTTGGACTCAGAAACTGAGCAGTACTAAAAATAAGAACTAGACAAACTATCCCAAGAGATGGGCAATGGAACGAGAACAGTTTACCTTTGTAGATTAAATAAAAGGTCCAGTTTGGAATCCTGCTTGATATGCACCTGATGAAGGCTGAAGGGTACAACAGCCAAAACGTGACAAGAGATGAGGGCACTAGTCCAAATGTAAATACTGTGGAAAACCACATTCCTTTTTTTTTTTTTTACTGAAGTTCACCAAATACAGGTTACTGAATGAGGTGTTGTGATATGAAAATATGTAGTGAAGAGTATAAGGATATAGAAGATATATCATGATTGACCCTAAACTTGAGGAACTTAGAAGTGTAGTGTTTAAGGAAATATCCACATGGAAGTCTACTCAATAAATTAGTGCACATAAGTGATTTTGAGCACAGTTAAGGGTGGAAAGGATTGCATCATTCCAGCCCAGATAAAGTGACAATACACCATTTTTGTTCTGATCTGACTCTTGTAAAGATACCTGCCATTTGTTTCCTAGATTGGTAGAATGATCTTTAACATTTTTTCAAGATTGATTTTACAAAATGTAATATCCCATTTATGGTTAAAACTTAGGTCTGGGGTGAACTTGAGCAAATCCCAATAGTCATTCGAAGGAAGAACCTCATTTAAACAAGAGTAAATTAATTGATGCACTAAATGGCTTCTAATATAAAACCTCCAAATAAAACTTCAACTTATCAATCTTTGAAAATCCCTTCCTGCATCCCATCAGTATGGTTGATGCTAACCTCCATAAAAGTGACTCATTGCACCTTCTTGGGTTTACATTCTCAGCTAACATGAAGTGGGAAGATTATATTGAATCCATTGTTAGGTATGCTGCTAAGGAAATTGGTTCACTGTGTCAAGTTAGACAATTTTTCTCTTTTGAATCCATCTTGTATATTTATAAGTTTGTCATTCATCTAAGCATTGAATATTGCTGCTGCATTACTAGATATTTAGAAAGGTCCCATCATCCAAAACCAAGTTTCTTTTTTATTTTTTAACATCTCTTCTGGCTTCAAATTTTTCCAGCCAACTTTAATCTTCGAAAAATCAAATGCCAATCGTTATCTACTGTCTTTCTATTGTTCCCACTCTTTAATAATGTTTCTCTGTTTTCTTATTCTTTCACACTGAGTAACCCCTTGGGTCTTAAAGGATTTACTACCTTGCATGTAGTGACATGATTAAAAAAAAAAACAAATCTTTTACATATTTTGGCACACCTAGAAAAGAATCACCTAGTAACATTGTTGTTTCAGTTTTGTCTCTTGTCAGAGATTAATGTTTCATTTGCCAAACAGCCACTGTTCCATTTTTAACACTCTATGAAATTTTGTCTTCAGATTTTATTCTATTTTATTGTTGTCCTAATTCCTTTTTTGTTTTTAAAATTTTTTTTGACATTATTAAATTTAATCAATTTGCATTTATTCTTCCTGAAGTTCTAATTTTCCTGCTGAGATTACTATGGATCAAGTATATGAGAAACAACAAAGTTTTCAAGAAAATGGAAACCAAATGCATAGCTGCTAACAAAAGGAAGAGCCCATCATACAAATTACAAATTGGAGATACGAAAGTCAAACAAGTACAACAATTTAAATATCTGAGAAGCGTTTTAACAGAGGACAGAAATCTGAAGGTGCACTGGATAGTGAAAGATGCCTTCCAAAAGCTAAGCAAAGTATTAAGAAACATAAACATTTCGTTAGAAACAAAATAATAATGACCTGCTATGTAATATCAGTCCTCCTCTATGGTAGTGAATGTTTGACAGTCTCCTCACAGATGGACAGATGTGAAGCAATAGAAATGTGATGCTGAGAATGCCATGGAGCCAGCATGTAGGCAAACAACAAAGTTTTAGAGATAATGAAGACAAAAAGTTGAAATTTCTAGGCCATGTAATAAGGAAAGAAGGCTTGGAAAATTTGATACTCACAGGACATATTGAAAGCAATAGGGATAGAGGAAAACAATAAACAAATTACCTAGTGAATGTCAGAGTTGTGGATTTAGAGTCCATCATTCAATATTAAGAGTCAATGGAAAAAGAATGTCAAATTTGATTATTTTAAGACTGACTCTTTTCCCAGGAAATTTACACTCTATGTAAAAAAAATATTTTACATTATAAAATTTTTGTTGTTATTTCTTCTCTTAGTTTATATTTACTATTTATTTGCAAATAAATTCATCTCAACTTCATTTTTAAAGTATTTTATTATTTTATAGATTTTGTATTTGCAAAACTGTATATAAAAAAAAATCATAGAATTTTTTATTTTTGTTTGTCTTTTACATCTTGCAAAAGAATTATGTTTCAAATTCTGTTAAATAAATTTTGAAATTTTTTGTTCAATGCACTTATTTAAAATTTGAAAATAAATATATATATATATATATATATGATATATTTATAAATCTTACATTATAGCCTTTTTTTGCTCCCTTGTTTTTTAAACTCTTTGGTTTACACATGCAGGAATAATGTTTTCAAGTTATTATACGTTTTTCCTTTTTTTGAATGTTGCATAATGTTGCCAGTACTATAATTTTAATGGGTTATTTATTTAATATATAATATATTTTTATAATTTTTAAATGAAATACAGTGGTTGATAAAAAAAAAAAAATTTTTTTAAAAACCTCTTTGGTTTAAACTGGATTTCATTTTATGTTTAATTTATTCATAATTACTGGTAAATTCTTAATGTAACAAAAAGAGAACATAAGACGAAATTGCTGAAAATTTAAACCAATTAGATTTTAAACCAAAAGAAATGTCCTGCATCAAAAGAAATGATACACAAAAAGATAAAAAGAAGGAAGGTTGGCAAAATTGGCATAATTCCAGAAGAAAGTTTAATATTACTCAAATTGTGCGTCTCCAACTTTAGTATATAAAATAGAAAAACTGAAAACTACAATGTTATGATAAACTATTTTCGGGCTTAAATGATTATTGATCAGACCATGCAGGTTCTACAGTCTCCAGAGGATATATTCACTAAATTAAATAAAGATTAGGTGTTTTTCAAAATGACCTACTTGTTTTTAAATTAAGCATTCAAGTTAAAGTCAGCAAATAATGTTCAAATTACACCTGAACATTGAAAAGTGTAAAAAAGGGATTTTCACGCATCTTTAAATTGTTTTCCTTTTTATTGATTTGCAGCTCAAGCCTTGTATCAGCAAATAATGGACACAATGTACATTATTTATGGTCTTAAATAATTCTATATTTAGAATGATATTTTGATTAAAAAGTGAAAATAGTGGCCCAACAAAAAACACATATTAGACCAGTATTTCAGAGAATTGAGGAATGAAAAAAAAATTGTCTGCTGAAAAACCAAACAAGTTCTTTTTAAACAAGCTAAAATATTTAGGGCAAGATCATTGACAGTCTTTGAAGAAAACTGAATCCAGAAATGGCTGAAATTATAAATTATGCCAGCAACATTGAAATTATGTTTTTGAACTCAGGGCCTTCTTGGGATTAGTAAGTTATTATTAATTTTATATCCCAAAAATGTATGATATGAGAGCTCCTTTAAATAATTTAATGGAAAAAGGGCACAAAAGTGGTCTTGGTCAAAAGAATGCTTGTGAACATGCTTTTAAAAAATAAAACTATCTATTAAAAAACCCTAACATTTAACTAGGATATTGACCCTGAAGAAGAAAATCATTGTAGAAGCAGTTGCCTTTAAAAAGGAAACTATGTGCAGTATCATTCATAAATTCGAGATGGATCTATGGAAGCCAATGATGCACATGCCTCAGAACGTCTTTTTCAAAGAATGAAGTTACAGTCGAATAGGGGAGAGTTTAACAATAATCACAAATGTAAATGAATTTTCACAGGTAATTGATAAAAAAGAAAATTTATTCTCAAATTTCATTATAGAAAACCACTGTTAACAATAGTAGCAAATTGAAAAGAATATATTATCAACTCATATTGCTTAGAATATGGAACTACAGTGAACCTCATAATTCTAATCAAAAATTTTATCTTTCAAAATAGAATATGTCCCTTAAAAAAGAACCAACTATCCGATGGGTTATCAAAATACGGAACCATATTTAAGAAATCTTAATATTTTAAGAGCTGAAAAAGGGATTTTCCGGGTCTGTTATGCAACAGTATTAAGGATTAACACACTAAACAATTAGATCACTGTCTCAAAACTTTAATATTTCATTAAAAAAAATTTAAAATATTATATGAGAGGAAAATTTGAAATTATTTGGGTCACCTTTTTCAATCTTGCTAAAATAAATATTAAAACAGTTTTTTACCATTTAAATTAGTTGCAACAAATAACATTCTGTAATTTTTACAAAAGCCATCTTTTTTTTGATTTTTTTCTGAAGAAGGGCTAAAATAATTATTCTTGGCATGATGGACTCAAGTCACAAAATTATGATGAAGTGGTTTCCTTATGTCAACTAAATGGAGGGAAACACTTTATAATTCAACCTTAATCTTTTTTGATATCCCATGAACTAATTCAGTATAAAAAAAAAGTCTCTTTTTTTACTGTTGAAACTTTATATGACAGTTTCACTAACCAAACAGCTCTTGCTCATTTGAAAATAATTGAGAATATTTTGCATTTCCTGTCAATAATTAAGCTTCAAAAACAATCTGATGTACTGCAACAATTTTTATCCAGGTTTTCTGTAATTTTTCTCCATTGGTCACACAAATTACCTAATATGCATCTTCTCATATTATTCGGGGACAGAAATGAAAAAATTTAAAAAAAAAAAAAAAAACAAGTGTTTTGCATTTTTCAAATTGGTCTCAATTTTTTATGATTCTTACAACCTTGGATTTAAAATTTTTTTCCAAAAAGCATTACTCATTTTAAAATCAAAATTTTAAATTTCCCAGAATTAATTAAATTAGAACCCATGAAATTCATATATCAACATACTAATGGACTCTTGCATGAAAATGTTGAAAAGCTCAAAATATTCATTAATAAAGATAACACACAAACATTTTAAGCCAAATTTTCTTTTGGTTGGACAGCAAAGAAACCTTTGAAAAATGCAAAAAATTTGAATAATAAACAAAACATTTGACAGGTCCATTAAAAATTAAAAAAAAAAATTTTTAAATTTTAAATAATTGGAATATAATAAACCCCTGAAACAAAATTTTTAATAAAACAGAAAATTAAATAGAATAGTTAAGGGGTCTTAATTTTAAACAATAATGAAATTCTTCAAAAACCAATTTAAATTTCCCTGACCTCAACTATCTAATCCTGACCCGAATGGCTGCAAACTTTTTTAATTTCAAAAAATATCTGAATGGAAAAAAAAATAAATTAAATCAAACAATTAAAAAATTTTTTTTTTTTTTTAGGTTGGTAATTTAGGAATATCTCTTGATGTAATGAATATGCATACACCTGGGTTCCCCCTCACAGTAATATGATTGGCTGGTGTCAGCCATAAATACAGACTGATGTGGAGGTAGAAAGGACGCCTATTGGCCTATGCCTATTGAAAAAAAAACGATTTGAGGACTCTAACATCTTGTTTTGGGATTCTCCCACTGGTTTAAATAATCAAAAACCCCTTTATACCTTGAATAAATATATCCCTTCCAGGATTAACAGTTTCTATTTTCTTTCTCATAGACATTTTTCTTTATTTTAAAACAATTCCTTTAATATGGGTGGTTATTTTCCACGATCAACTTCTCTATCATTCCAAACTATTTATGAGAAATGTTGTACAAAATCAAAATGTGTGTGTTGTGTATAAAACAATATCATTCTTTATAATTTTTATATCAAACCAGTGTTTCAAAATAATATAGTTTGTTTTTTAGTATGTCAAAAACGGAATATTCAATTATTGAAAAGATATATATATATATATATGTCTATATATGAACTGTGTAAAAAGTGTATTTCACAAAATAAAAATGATCACTTTAAGACATGTCTGTATTTAAATTAATTTTTAATGAAAATATAGTTGTTAAAGGACTTTTTGGCAAAAAAAAAACCTGATCCAAATTTACAAAAAAATGAAAGCTGTCCAACATAGACAAAAAAAGAAGTCTAATTTTTTTATTTTTGTCTCTGAGACAATGGACAACAATTTACAGGAATTTTCAAGAGGAATCTAGAAACAACCAGGATTTTCTTTTTTAGTTTTAAAACAAATGATTTGAATGATAAAATCTTTTTTAAAAAAAAAGGATTTATAAATTATCAGAATTTGTTCTTCTCTAGCAATTGATTTTTCCAGGAGCTAGGTATCATGCGAAATACAACAAAAAATAAAAAAAATCGAAAGAACTAAATTAAAAGACATTTAATTTAACCAATACAAAATACAGCATAAGCTTCATTTTCAATTTTTTAAACAGATTTTTTTTTAAAAAATATATTATAAATATATATTTTTAATAATTTTACTATAAATTTTTATATTTAATATTTTAATAAGTAATAAAAATATTTAATACAACTAAACGATTGAATTTTTTTTTTCTTTAATTTTATATATCCCCCCTCTAAGATTTTTGTTTTTTTCTCTTTTTTATTAGTTTTTTTTAAAAAATTAAACATTCTTGAATTATTATTGATATACAACATCTTTTCACAATATAAAAAATAAAATGTGTTGTTTAATATTTACTTTAAACAGGGAAAAATTTAAGATGTAAGACATTACAAATGATCCCAGACATTTAAAAGACATTAACCCAAATGAACATAATTCAAGAACGAAGATTACTGATGCACATTAGTTTTTTACATAACAATTTGATTGAAAAAACAGTAATTGAATTTATTTATAAATAAATCAATAAACATTAAACTAAAAGTCAAAAATGTATTTTCATTTTGAAAGAGTATTTTTAACAAATAATCTATGTTGGCTTTTTCCAGTTTGATGAAGATACTGTTGAGGTACCAAAGAGGAAAGCAACAAAAATAAAATATCGCTATAGGAAATTTAATATTTAAAGAAAACGGTTACCTCCGCCATACCACCATAAATTAGAAATTAAGACATTAGTGTCATTTTCGGATTTCACACGCTACCAAGATTCATTCCCATTATTGAGAAAATTATTATATAATTTTCCAGAACTATTCTGTAAATGAATCAGCCAAAAAAATGTTATAATTTTTTCATGGAAAGAAAATTTAACATCTGTTCAAATTTAGTATTATTACAAAATTTCATAATAATTTTATTTTAAGTTTTTTTCTTTTTAGTCTAGTTTGTCCTGATTGGGCCTTGTACATATATACTAAAATGGATAACTTGTATATACATAACTTATAGAGAGAGAGATGAATATATAGGATAAGAGAGAGTAAGTTTTGAGAAAGTCTTTTCCATATGATTTTTTTCATGTGGCATCACCAAAGTTTACACCCAATATTTAAGTAATAAAAAACTTCCAAACTATTGGCTTCAAAAAAAAATTTTAAATTTCTCATTAAAAATTCTAATGATTAAAAAATGCCATGTAACATTTACGCTACAACACTATTACATGCATTGTATTAATGCATTTAAAATGCTTGCCTAAAACTGTTGGAGCACTTTATCACAAACACACCTAAAAAAAAAAAACAAGACTCTAAGAAATTTCAATCACACAATACCATAAATAGGTAAAATAAATAATTTCCATCAACTAATTTGGGATAATGTCTATACAGCAATATTGCTCAAATTTTTGGTCCATTTCTTGTTTCTACAGGAGTGCTCCTTCTTACTATTTATTACTTTTGTGCCTCGTTTCTTTCATTTTGAGGAGATTGCAAAATAGAAAAAAAAATAGGAAGAAGACTGATATTATGTAACAGTTCATTACTGCTTCTTTGTTTCTAACAATATTTTTCTATTTTTAATGCTTTGTTGGCTTTCTGGAAGGCATCTTTCACAATCCCAATGTGCCTCGGATTTCAGTGCCGCACTTTTCGTCCTCTGTTAAAACACTTTGCAATATTTGTTCTGTTGTTCAGTATCTCCAATTTGTTATT